>JAVIWB010002753.1:0-35217 GCA_031893035.1 Dermolepida albohirtum
TTGTGACACGACTGTTACGCTGCTTCAAACCAGAACATTGTATCTCTTCTCGTTCCGGAGTTATTAGCAACCTTAGAACGCCATAAGACAGAGCTCACATGTAGCGTTAGGCGGAAACTGACTTTCAAAAGTGATTGTTTTTTAGGTGTGTACTTATAGATTGTGACACGACTGTTACGCTGCTTCAAACCAGAACATTGTATCTCTTCTCGTTCCGAAGTTATTAGCGACCTTAGAACGCCATCAGACAGAGCTCACATGTAGCGTTAGGCGGAAACTGACTTTCAAAAGTGATTGTTTTTTAGGTGTGTACTTGTAGATTGTGACACGACTGTTACGCTGCTTCAAACCAGAACATTGTATCTCTTCTCGTTCCGAAGTTATTAGCGACTTAGAACGCCATAAGACAGAGTTCACATGTAGCGTTAGGTGGAAACTGACTTTCAAAAGTGATTGTTTTTTAGGTGTGTACTTATAGATTGTGACACGACTGTTACGCTGCTTCAAACCAGAACATTGTATCTCTTCTCGTTCCGAAGTTATTAGCAACCTTAGAACGCCATAAGACAGAGCTCACATGTAGCGTTAGGCGGAAACTGACTTTCAAAAGTGATTGTTTTTTAGGTGTGTACTTATAGATTGTGACACGACTGTTACGCTGCTTCAAACCAGAACATTGTATCTCTTCTCGTTCCGAAGTTATTAGCAACCTTAGAACGCCATCAGACAGAGCTCACATGTAGCGTTAGGCGGAAACTGACTTTCAAAAGTGATTGTTTTTTAGGTGTGTACTTATAGATTGTGACACGACTGTTACGCTGCTTCAAACCAGAACATTGTATCTCTTCTCGTTCCGAAGTTATTAGCAACCTTAGAACGCCATCAGGCAGAGCTCACATGTAGCGTTAGGCGGAAACTGACTTTCAAAAGTGATTGTTTTTAGGTGTGTGCTTATAGATTGTGACACGACTGTTACGCTGCTTCAAACCAGAACATTGTATCTCTTCTCGTTCCGAAGTTATTAGCAACCTTAGAACGCCATAAGACAGAGCTCACATGTAGCGTTAGGCGGAAACTGACTTTCAAAAGTGATTGTTTTTTAGGTGTGTGCTTATAGATTGTGACACGGCTGTTACGCTGCTTCAAACCAGAACATTGTATCTCTTCTCGTTCCTATGTTATTAGCGACCTTAGAACGCCATCAGACAGAGCTCACATGTAGCGTTAGTCGGAAACTGACTTTCAAAAGTGATTGTTTTTTAGATGTGTGCTTATAGATTGTGACACGACTGTTACGCTGCTTCAAACCAGAACATTGTATCACTTCTCGTTCCGAAGTTATTAGCGACCTTAGAACGCCATCAGACAGAGCTCACATTTAGCGTTAGGCGGAAACTGACTTTCAAAAGTGATTGTTTTTTAGGTGTGTACTTATAGATTGTGACACGACTGTTACGCTGCTTCAAACCAGAACATTGTATCTCTTCTCGTTCCGAAGTTATTAGCGACCTTAGAACGCCATCAGGCAGAGCGCACATGTAGCGTTAGGCGGAAACTGACTTTCAAAAGTGATTGTTTTTTAGGTGTGTACTTATAGATTGTGACACGACTGTTACGCTGCTTCAAACCAGAACATTGTATCTCTTCTCGTTCCGAAGTTATTAGCAACCTTAGAACGCCATAAGACAGAGCCCACATGAAGCGTTAGGCGGAAACTGACTTTCAAAAGTGATTGTTTTTTAGGTGTGTACTTATAGATTGTGACACGACTGTTACGCTGCTTCGAACCAGAACATTGTATCTCTTCTCGTTCCGAAGTTATTAGCAACCTTAGAACGCCATAAGACAGAGCTCACATGTAGCGTTAGGCGGAAACTGACTTTCAAAAGTGATTGTTTTTTAGGTGTGTACTTATAGATTGTGACACGACTGTTACGCTGCTTCAAACCAGAACATTGTATCTCTTCTCGTTCAGAAGTTATTAGCGACCTTAGAACGCCATAAGACAGAGCTCACATGTAGCGTTAGTCGGAAACTGACTTTCAAAAGTGATTGTTTTTTAGGTGTGTACTTATAGATTGTGACACGACTGCTACGCTGCTTCAAACCAGAACATTGTATCTCTTCTCGTTCCGAAGTTATTAGCAACCTTAGAACGCCATAAGACAGAGCTCACATGTAGCGTTAGGCGGAAACTGACTTTCAAAAGTGATTGTTTTTTAGGTGTCTACTTATAGATTGTGACACGACTGTTACGCTGCTTCAAACCAGAACATTGTATCTCTTCTCGTTCCGAAGTTATTAGCAACCTTAGAACGCCATAAGACAGAGCTCACATGTAGCGTTCAGCGGAAACTGACTTTCAAAAGTGATTGTTTTTTAGGTGTGTGCTTATAGATTGTGACACGACTGTTACGCTGCTTCAAACCAGAACATTGTATCTCTTCTCGTTCCGAAGTTATTAGCAACCTTAGAACGCCATCAGACAGAGCTCACATGTAGCGTTAGGCGGAAACTGACTTTCAAAAGTGATTGTTTTTTAGGTGTGTACTTATAGATTGTGACACGACTGTTACGCTGCTACAAACCAGAACATTGTATCTCTTCTCGTTCCGAAGTTATTAGCAACCTTAGAACGCCATCAGGCAGAGCTCACATGTAGCGTTAGGCGGAAACTGACTTTCAAAAGTGATTGTTTTTTAGGTGTGTACTTATAGATTGTGACACGACTGTTACGCTGCTTCAAACCAGAACATTGTATCTCTTCTCGTTCCGAAGTTATTAGCAACCTTAGAACGCCATAAGACAGAGCTCACATGTAGCGTTAGGCGGAAACTGACTTTCAAAAGTGATTGTTTTTTAGGTGTGTGCTTATAGATTGTGACACGACTGTTACGCTGCTTCAAACCAGAACATTGTATCTCTTCTCGTTCCGAAGTTATTAGCGACCTTAGAACGCCATAAGACAGAGCTCACATGTAGCGTTAGGCGGAAACTGACTTTCAAAAGTGATTGTTTTTTAGATGTGTGCTTATAGATTGTGACACGACTGTTACGCTGCTTCAAACCAGAACATTGTATCTCTTCTCGTTCCGAAGTTATTAGCGACCTTAGAACGCCATAAGACAGAGCTCACATGTAGCGTTAGGCGGAAACTGACTTTCAAAAGTGATTGTTTTTTAGGTGTGTACTTATAGATTGTGACACGACTGTTACGCTGCTTCAAACCAGAACATTGTATCTCTTCTCGTTCCGAAGTTATTAGCAAACTTCGGAACGCCATAAGACAGAGCTCACATGTAGCGTTAGGCGGAAACTGACTTTCAAAAGTGATTGTTTTTTAGGTGTGTACTTATAGATTGTGACACGACTGTTACGCTGCTTCAAACCAGAACATTGTATCTCTTCTCGTTCCGAAGTTATTAGCGACCTTAGAACGCCATCAGACAGAGCCCACATGTAGCGTTAGGCGGAAACTGACTTTTAAAAGTGATTGTTTTTTAGGTGTGTACTTATAGATTGTGACACGACTGTTACGCTGCTTCGAACCAGAACATTGTATCTCTTCTCGTTCCGAAGTTATTAGCAACCTTAGAACGCCATAAGACAGAGCTCACATGTAGCGTTAGGTGGAAACTGACTTTCAAAAGTGATTGTTCTTTAGGTGTGTGCTTATAGATTGTGACACGACTGTTACGCTGCTTCAAACCCTAACATTGTATCTCTTCTCGTTCCGAAGTTATTAGCAACCTTAGAACGCCATAAGACAGCTCACATGTAGCGTTAGGCGGAAACTGACTTTCAAAAGTGATTGTTTTTTAGGTGTGTACTTATAGATTGTGACACGACTGCTACGCTGCTTCAAACCAGAACATTGTATCTCTTCTCGTTCCGAAGTTATTGGCGACCTTAGAACGCCATCAGACAGAGCTCACATGTAGCGTTAGGCGGAAACTGACTTTCAAAAGTGATTGTTTTTTAGGTGTGTACTTATAGATTGTGACACGACTGTTACGCTGCTTCAAACCAGAACATTGTATCTCTTCTCGTTCCGAAGTTATTAGCGACCTTAGAACGCCATAAGACAGAGCTCACATGTAGCGTTAGGCGGAAACTGACTTGCAAAAGTGATTGTTTTTTAGGTGTGTGCTTATAGATTGTGACACGACTGTTACGCTGCTTCAAACCAGAACATTGTATCTCTTCTCGTTCCGAAGTTATTAGCAACCTAGAACGCCATCAGACAGAGCTCACATGTAGCGTTAGGCGGAAACTGACTTTCAAAAGTGATTGTTTTTTAGGTGTGTACTTATAGATTGTGACACGACTGTTACGCTGCTTCAAACCAGAACATTGTATCTCTTCTCGTTCCGAAGTTATTAGCGACCTTAGAACGCCATCAGACAGAGCTCACATGTAGCGTTAGGCGGAAACTGACTTTCAAAAGTGATTGTTTTTTAGGTGTGTACTTATAGATTGTGACACGACTGTTACGCTGCTTCAAACCAGAACATTGTATCTCTTCTCGTTCCGAAGTTATTAGCGACCTTAGAACGCCATAAGACAGAGCTCACATGTAGCGTTAGGCGGAAACTGACTTTCAAAAGTGATTGTTTTTTAGGTGTGTACTTATAGATTGTGACACGACTGTTACGCTGCTTCAAACCAGAACATTGTATCTCTTCTCGTTCCGAAGTTATTAGCGACCTTAGAACGCCATCAGACAGAGCTCACATGTAGCGTTAGGCGGAAACTGACTTTCAAAAGTGATTGTTTTTTAGGTGTGTACTTATAGATTGTGACACGACTGTTACGCTGCTTCAAACCAGAACATTGTATCTCTTCTCGTTCCGAAGTTATTAGCGACCTTAGAACGCCATCAGACAGAGCTCACATGTAGCGTTAGGCGGAAACTGACTTTCAAAAGTGATTGTTTTTTAGGTGTGTACTTATAGATTGTGACACGACTGTTACGCTGCTTCAAACCAGAACATTGTATCTCTTCTCGTTCCGAAGTTATTAGCGACCTTAGAACGCCATCAGACAGAGCTCACATGTAGCGTTAGGCGGAAACTGACTTTCAAAAGTGATTGTTTTTTAGGTGTGTACTTATAGATTGTGACACGACTGTTACGCTGCTTCAAACCAGAACATTGTATCTCTTCTCGTTCCGAAGTTATTAGCGACCTTAGAACGCCATCAGACAGAGCTCACATGTAGCGTTAGGTGGAAACTGACTTTCAAAAGTGATTGTTTTTTAGGTGTGTACTTATAGATTGTGACACGACTGTTACGCTGCTTCAAACCAGAACATTGTATCACTTCTCGTTCCGAAGTTATTAGCGACCTTAGAACGCCATCAGACAGAGCTCACATGTAACGTTAGGCGGAAACTGACTTTCAAAAGTGATTGTTTTTTAGGTGTGTACTTATAGATTGTGACACGACTGTTACGCTGCTTCAAACCAGAACATTGTATCTCTTCTCGTTCCGAAGTTATTAGCGACCTTAGAAAGCCATCAGACAGAGCTCACATGTAGCGTTAGGCGGAAACTGACTTTCAAAAGTGATTGTTTTTTAGGTGTGTACTTATAGATTGTGACACGACTGTTACGCTGCTTCAAACCAGAACATTGTATCTCTTCTCGTTCCGAAGTTATTAGCGACCTTAGAACGCCATCAGACAGAGCTCACATGTAGCGTTAGGCGGAAACTGACTTTCAAAAGTGATTGTTTTTTAGGTGTGTACTTATAGATTGTGACACGACTGTTACGCTGCTTCAAACCAGAACATTGTATCTCTTCTCGTTCCGAAGTTATTAGCGACCTTAGAACGCCATCAGACAGAGCTCACATGTAGCGTTAGGCGGAAACTGACTTTCAAAAGTGATTGTTTTTTAGGTGTGTACTTATAGATTGTGACACGACTGTTACGCTGCTTCAAACCAGAACATTGTATCTCTTCTCGTTCCGAAGTTATTAGCGACCTTAGAACGCCATAAGACAGAGCTCACATGTAGCGTTAGGCGGAAACTGACTCTCAAAAGTGATTGTTTTTTAGGTGTGTACTTATAGATTGTGACACGACTGTTACGCTGCTTCAAACCAGAACATTGTATCTCTTCTCGTTCCGAAGTTATTAGCGACCTTAGAACGCCATCAGACAGAGCTCACATGTAGCGTTAGGCGGAAACTGACTTTCAAAAGTGATTGTTTTTTAGGTGTGTACTTATAGATTGTGACACACTGTTACGCTGCTTCAAACCAGAACATTGTATCTCTTCTCGTTCCGAAGTTATTAGCAACCTTAGAACGCCATCAGACAGAGCTCACATGTAGCGTTAGGCGGAAACTGACTTTCAAAAGTGATTGTTTTTTAGGTGTGTACTTATAGATTGTGACACGACTGTTACGCTGCTTCAAACCAGAACATTGTATCTCTTCTCGTTCCGAAGTTATTAGCGACCTTAGAACGCCATCAGACAGAGCTCACATGTAGCGTTAGGCGGAAACTGACTTTCAAAAGTGATTGTTTTTTAGGTGTGTACTTATAGATTGTGACACGACTGTTACGCTGCTTCAAACCAGAACATTGTATCTCTTCTCGTTCCGAAGTTATTAGCGACCTTAGAACGCCATCAGACAGAGCTCACATGTAGCGTTAGGCGGAAACTGACTTTCAAAAGTGATTGTTTTTTAGGTGTGTACTTATAGATTGTGACACGACTGTTACGCTGCTTCAAACCAGAACATTGTATCTCTTCTCGTTCCGAAGTTATTAGCGACCTTAGAACGCCATCAGACAGAGCTCACATGTAGCGTTAGGCGGAAACTGACTTTCAAAAGTGATTGTTTTTTAGGTGTGTACTTATAGATTGTGACACGACTGTTACGCTGCTTCAAACCAGAACATTGTATCTCTTCTCGTTCCGAAGTTATTAGCGACCTTAGAACGCCATCAGACAGAGCTCACATGTAGCGTTAGGCGGAAACTGACTTTCAAAAGTGATTGTTTTTTAGGTGTGTGCTTATAGATTGTGACACGACTGTTACGCTGCTTCAAACCAGAACATTGTATCTCTTCTCGTTCCGAAGTTATTAGCGACCTTAGAACGCCATCAGACAGAGCTCACATGTAGCGTTAGGCGGAAACTGACTTTCAAAAGTGATTGTTTTTTAGGTGTGTACTTATAGATTGTGACACGACTGTTACGCTGCTTCAAACCAGAACATTGTATCTCTTCTCGTTCCGAAGTTATTAGCGACCTTAGAACGCCATCAGACAGAGCTCACATGTAGCGTTAGGCGGAAACTGACTTTCAAAAGTGATTGTTTTTTAGGTGTGTACTTATAGATTGTGACACGACTGTTACGCTGCTTCAAACCAGAACATTGTATCTCTTCTCGTTCCGAAGTTATTAGCGACCTTAGAACGCCATCAGACAGAGCTCACATGTAGCGTTAGGCGGAAACTGACTTTCAAAAGTGATTGTTTGTTTTTTAGGTGTGTACTTATAGATTGTGACACGACTGTTACGCTGCTTCAAACCAGAACATTGTATCTCTTCTCGTTCCGAAGTTATTAGCGACCTTAGAACGCCATCAGACAGAGCTCACATGTAGCGTTAGGCGGAAACTGACTTTCAAAAGTGATTGTTTTTTAGGTGTGTACTTATAGATTGTGACACGACTGTTACGCTGCTTCAAACCAGAACATTGTATCTCTTCTCGTTCCGAAGTTATTAGCGACCTTAGAACGCCATCAGACAGAGCTCACATGTAGCGTTAGGCGGAAACTGACTTTCAAAAGTGATTGTTTTTTAGGTGTGTACTTATAGATTGTGACACGACTGTTACGCTGCTTCAAACCAGAACATTGTATCTCTTCTCGTTCCGAAGTTATTAGCGACCTTAGAACGCCATCAGACAGAGCTCACATGTAGCGTTAGGCGGAAACTGACTTTCAAAAGTGATTGTTTTTTAGGTGTGTACTTATAGATTGTGACACGACTGTTACGCTGCTTCAAACCAGAACATTGTATCTCTTCTCGTTCCGAAGTTATTAGCGACCTTAGAACGCCATCAGACAGAGCTCACATGTAGCGTTAGGCGGAAACTGACTTTCAAAAGTGATTGTTTTTTAGGTGTGTACTTATAGATTGTGACACGACTGTTACGCTGCTTCAAACCAGAACATTGTATCTCTTCTCGTTCCGAAGTTATTAGCGACCTTAGAACGCCATCAGACAGAGCTCACATGTAGCGTTAGGCGGAAACTGACTTTCAAAAGTGATTGTTTTTTAGGTGTGTACTTATAGATTGTGACACGACTGTTACGCTGCTTCAAACCAGAACATTGTATCTCTTCTCGTTCCGAAGTTATTAGCGACCTTAGAACGCCATCAGACAGAGCTCACATGTAGCGTTAGGCGGAAACTGACTTTCAAAAGTGATTGTTTTTTAGGTGTGTACTTATAGATTGTGACACGACTGTTACGCTGCTTCAAACCAGAACATTGTATCTCTTCTCGTTCCGAAGTTATTAGCGACCTTAGAACGCCATCAGACAGAGCTCACATGTAGCGTTAGGCGGAAACTGACTTTCAAAAGTGATTGTTTTTTAGGTGTGTACTTATAGATTGTGACACGACTGTTACGCTGCTTCAAACCAGAACATTGTATCTCTTCTCGTTCCGAAGTTATTAGCGACCTTAGAACGCCATCAGACAGAGCTCACATGTAGCGTTAGGCGGAAACTGACTTTCAAAAGTGATTGTTTTTTAGGTGTGTACTTATAGATTGTGACACGACTGTTACGCTGCTTCAAACCAGAACATTGTATCTCTTCTCGTTCCGAAGTTATTAGCGACCTTAGAACGCCATCAGACAGAGCTCACATGTAGCGTTAGGCGGAAACTGACTTTCAAAAGTGATTGTTTTTTAGGTGTGTACTTATAGATTGTGACACGACTGTTACGCTGCTTCAAACCAGAACATTGTATCTCTTCTCGTTCCGAAGTTATTAGCGACCTTAGAACGCCATCAGACAGAGCTCACATGTAGCGTTAGGCGGAAACTGACTTTCAAAAGTGATTGTTTTTTAGGTGTGTACTTATAGATTGTGACACGACTGTTACGCTGCTTCAAACCAGAACATTGTATCTCTTCTCGTTCCGAAGTTATTAGCGACCTTAGAACGCCATCAGACAGAGCTCACATGTAGCGTTAGGCGGAAACTGACTTTCAAAAGTGATTGTTTTTTAGGTGTGTACTTATAGATTGTGACACGACTGTTACGCTGCTTCAAACCAGAACATTGTATCTCTTCTCGTTCCGAAGTTATTAGCGACCTTAGAACGCCATCAGACAGAGCTCACATGTAGCGTTAGGCGGAAACTGACTTTCAAAAGTGATTGTTTTTTAGGTGTGTACTTATAGATTGTGACACGACTGTTACGCTGCTTCAAACCAGAACATTGTATCTCTTCTCGTTCCGAAGTTATTAGCGACCTTAGAACGCCATCAGACAGAGCTCACATGTAGCGTTAGTCGGAAACTGACTTTCAAAAGTGATTGTTTTTTAGGTGTGTACTTATAGATTGTGACACGACTGTTACGCTGCTTCAAACCAGAACATTGTATCTCTTCTCGTTCCGAAGTTATTAGCGACCTTAGAACGCCATCAGACAGAGCTCACATGTAGCGTTAGGCGGAAACTGACTTTCAAAAGTGATTGTTTTTTAGGTGTGTACTTATAGATTGTGACACGACTGTTACGCTGCTTCAAACCAGAACATTGTATCTCTTCTCGTTCCGAAGTTATTAGCGACCTTAGAACGCCATCAGACAGAGCTCACATGTAGCGTTAGGCGGAAACTGACTTTCAAAAGTGATTGTTTTTTAGGTGTGTACTTATAGATTGTGACACGACTGTTACGCTGCTTCAAACCAGAACATTGTATCTCTTCTCGTTCCGAAGTTATTAGCGACCTTAGAACGCCATCAGACAGAGCTCACATGTAGCGTTAGGCGGAAACTGACTTTCAAAAGTGATTGTTTTTTAGGTGTGTACTTATAGATTGTGACACGACTGTTACGCTGCTTCAAACCAGAACATTGTATCTCTTCTCGTTCCGAAGTTATTAGCGACCTTAGAACGCCATCAGACAGAGCTCACATGTAGCGTTAGGCGGAAACTGACTTTCAAAAGTGATTGTTTTTTAGGTGTGTACTTATAGATTGTGACACGACTGTTACGCTGCTTCAAACCAGAACATTGTATCTCTTCTCGTTCCGAAGTTATTAGCGACCTTAGAACGCCATCAGACAGAGCTCACATGTAGCGTTAGGCGGAAACTGACTTTCAAAAGTGATTGTTTTTTAGGTGTGTACTTATAGATTGTGACACGACTGTTACGCTGCTTCAAACCAGAACATTGTATCTCTTCTCGTTCCGAAGTTATTAGCGACCTTAGAACGCCATCAGACAGAGCTCACATGTAGCGTTAGGCGGAAACTGACTTTCAAAAGTGATTGTTTTTTAGGTGTGTACTTATAGATTGTGACACGACTGTTACGCTGCTTCAAACCAGAACATTGTATCTCTTCTCGTTCCGAAGTTATTAGCGACCTTAGAACGCCATCAGACAGAGCTCACATGTAGCGTTAGGCGGAAACTGACTTTCAAAAGTGATTGTTTTTTAGGTGTGTACTTATAGATTGTGACACGACTGTTACGCTGCTTCAAACCAGAACATTGTATCTCTTCTCGTTCCGAAGTTATTAGCGACCTTAGAACGCCATCAGACAGAGCTCACATGTAGCGTTAGGCGGAAACTGACTTTCAAAAGTGATTGTTTTTTAGGTGTGTACTTATAGATTGTGACACGACTGTTACGCTGCTTCAAACCAGAACATTGTATCTCTTCTCGTTCCGAAGTTATTAGCGACCTTAGAACGCCATCAGACAGAGCTCACATGTAGCGTTAGGCGGAAACTGACTTTCAAAAGTGATTGTTTTTTAGGTGTGTACTTATAGATTGTGACACGACTGTTACGCTGCTTCAAACCAGAACATTGTATCTCTTCTCGTTCCGAAGTTATTAGCGACCTTAGAACGCCATCAGGCAGAGCTCACATGTAGCGTTAGTCGGAAACTGACTTTCAAAAGTGATTGTTTTTTAGGTGTGTACTTATAGATTGTGACACGACTGTTACGCTGCTTCAAACCAGAACATTGTATCTCTTCTCGTTCCGAAGTTATTAGCGACCTTAGAACGCCATCAGACAGAGCTCACATGTAGCGTTAGGCGGAAACTGACTTTCAAAAGTGATTGTTTTTTAGGTGTGTTCTTATAGATTGTGACACGACTGTTACGCTGCTTCAAACCAGAACATTGTATCTCTTCTCGTTCCGAAGTTATTAGCGACCTTAGAACGCCATCAGGCAGAGCTCACATGTAGCGTTAGTCGGAAACTGACTTTCAAAAGTGATTGTTTTTTAGGTGTGTACTTATAGATTGTGACACGACTGTTACGCTGCTTCAAACCAGAACATTGTATCTCTTCTCGTTCCGAAGTTATTAGCGACCTTAGAACGCCATCAGACAGAGCTCACATGTAGCGTTAGGCGGAAACTGACTTTCAAAAGTGATTGTTTTTTAGGTGTGTACTTATAGATTGTGACACGACTGTTACGCTGCTTCAAACCAGAACATTGTATCTCTTCTCGTTCCGAAGTTATTAGCGACCTTAGAACGCCATCAGACAGAGCTCACATGTAGCGTTAGGCGGAAACTGACTTTCAAAAGTGATTGTTTTTTAGGTGTGTACTTATAGATTGTGACACGACTGTTACGCTGCTTCAAACCAGAACATTGTATCTCTTCTCGTTCCGAAGTTATTAGCGACCTTAGAACGCCATCAGGCAGAGCTCACATGTAGCGTTAGTCGGAAACTGACTTTCAAAAGTGATTGCTTTTTAGGTGTGTACTTATAGATTGTGACACGACTGTTACGCTGCTTCAAACCAGAACATTGTATCTCTTCTCGTTCCGAAGTTATTAGCGACCTTAGAACGCCATCAGACAGAGCTCACATGTAGCGTTAGGCGGAAACTGACTTTCAAAAGTGATTGTTTTTTAGGTGTGTACTTATAGATTGTGACACGACTGTTACGCTGCTTCAAACCAGAACATTGTATCTCTTCTCGTTCCGAAGTTATTAGCGACCTTAGAACGCCATCAGACAGAGCTCACATGTAGCGTTAGGCGGAAACTGACTTTCAAAAGTGATTGTTTTTTAGGTGTGTACTTATAGATTGTGACACGACTGTTACGCTGCTTCAAACCAGAACATTGTCTCTCTTCTCGTTCCGAAGTTATTAGCGACCTTAGAACGCCATCAGACAGAGTTCACATGTAGCGTTAGGCGGAAACTGACTTTCAAAAGTGATTGTTTTTTAGGTGTGTACTTATAGATTGTGACACGACTGTTACGCTGCTTCAAACCAGAACATTGTATCTCTTCTCGTTCCGAAGTTATTAGCGACCTTAGAACGCCATCAGACAGAGCTCACATGTAGCGTTAGGCGGAAACTGACTTTCAAAAGTGATTGTTTTTTAGGTGTGTACTTATAGATTGTGACACGACTGTTACGCTGCTTCAAACCAGAACATTGTATCTCTTCTCGTTCCGAAGTTATTAGCGACCTTAGAACGCCATCAGGCAGAGCTCACATGTAGCGTTAGTCGGAAACTGACTTTCAAAAGTGATTGTTTTTTAGGTGTGTACTTATAGATTGTGACACGACTGTTACGCTGCTTCAAACCAGAACATTGTATCTCTTCTCGTTCCGAAGTTATTCACGACCTTAGAACGCCATCAGACAGAGCTCACATGTAGCGTTAGGAAGAAACTGACTTTCAAAAGTGATTGTTTTTTAGGTGTGTACTTATAGATTGTGACACGACTGTTACGCTGCTTCAAACCAGAACATTGTATCTCTTCTCGTTCCGAAGTTATTAGCGACCTTAGAACGCCATCAGACAGAGCTCACATGTAGCGTTAGTCGGAAACTGACTTTCAAAAGTGATTGTTTTTTAGGTGTGTACTTATAGATTGTGACACGACTGTTACGCTGCTTCAAACCAGAACATTGTATCTCTTCTCGTTCCGAAGTTATTAGCGACCTTAGAACGCCATCAGACAGAGCTCACATGTAGCGTTAGGCGGAAACTGACTTTCAAAAGTGATTGTTTTTTAGGTGTGTACTTATAGATTGTGACACGACTGTTACGCTGCTTCAAACCAGAACATTGTATCTCTTCTCGTTCCGAAGTTATTAGCGACCTTAGAACGCCATCAGACAGAGCTCACATGTAGCGTTAGGCGGAAACTGACTTTCAAAAGTGATTGTTTTTTAGGTGTGTACTTATAGATTGTGACACGACTGTTACGCTGCTTCAAACCAGAACATTGTATCTCTTCTCGTTCCGAAGTTATTAGCGACCTTAGAACGCCATCAGGCAGAGCTCACATGTAGCGTTCGTCGGAAACTGACTTTCAAAAGTGATTGTTTTTTAGGTGTGTACTTATAGATTGTGACACGACTGTTACGCTGCTTCAAACCAGAACATTGTATCTCTTCTCGTTCCGAAGTTATTAGCGACCTTAGAACGCCATCAGACAGAGCTCACATGTAGCGTTAGGCGGAAACTGACTTTCAAAAGTGATTGTTTTTTAGGTGTGTACTTATAGATTGTGACACGACTGTTACGCTGCTTCAAACCAGAACATTGTATCTCTTCTCGTTCCGAAGTTATTAGCGACCTTAGAACGCCATCAGACAGAGCTCACATGTAGCGTTAGGCGGAAACTGACTTTCAAAAGTGATTGTTTTTTAGGTGTGTACTTATAGATTGTGACACGACTGTTACGCTGCTTCAAACCAGAACATTGTATCTCTTCTCGTTCCGAAGTTATTAGCGACCTTAGAACGCCATCAGACAGAGCTCACATGTAGCGTTAGGCGGAAACTGACTTTCAAAAGTGATTGTTTTTTAGGTGTGTGCTTATAGATTGTGACACGACTGTTACGCTGCTTCAAACCAGAACATTGTATCTCTTCTCGTTCCGAAGTTATTAGCGACCTTAGAACGCCATCAGACAGAGCTCACATGTAGCGTTAGGCGAAACTGACTTTCAAAAGTGATTGTTTTTTAGGTGTGTACTTATAGATTGTGACACGACTGTTACGCTGCTTCAAACCAGAACATTGTATCTCTTCTCGTTCCGAAGTTATTAGCGACCTTAGAACGCCATCAGGCAGAGCTCACATGTAGCGTTAGGCGGAAACTGACTTTCAAAAGTGATTGTTTTTAGGTGTGTACTTATAGATTGTGACACGACTGTTACGCTGCTTCAAACCAGAACATTGTATCTCTTCTCGTTCCGAAGTTATTAGCGACCTTAGAACGCCATCAGACAGAGCTCACATGTAGCGTTAGTCGGAAACTGACTTTCAAAAGTGATTGTTTTTTAGGTGTGTACTTATAGATTGTGACACGACTGTTACGCTGCTTCAAACCAGAACATTGTATCTCTTCTCGTTCCGAAGTTATTAGCGACCTTAGAACGCCATCAGACAGAGCTCACATGTAGCGTTAGTCGGAAACTGACTTTCAAAAGTGATTGTTTTTTAGGTGTGTACTTATAGATTGTGACACGACTGTTACGCTGCTTCAAACCAGAACATTGTATCTCTTCTCGTTCCGAAGTTATTAGCGACCTTAGAACGCCATCAGACAGAGCTCACATGTAGCGTTAGTCGGAAACTGACTTTCAAAAGTGATTGTTTTTTAGGTGTGTACTTATATTGTGACACGACTGTTACGCTGCTTCAAACCAGAACATTGTATCTCTTCTCGTTCCGAAGTTATTAGCGACCTTAGAACGCCATCAGACAGAGCTCACATGTAGCGTTAGTCGGAAACTGACTTTCAAAAGTGATTGTTTTTTAGGTGTGTACTTATAGATTGTGACACGACTGTTACGCTGCTTCAAACCAGAACATTGTATCTCTTCTCGTTCCGAAGTTATTAGCGACCTTAGAACGCCATCAGACAGAGCTCACATGTAGCGTTAGTCGGAAACTGACTTTCAAAAGTGATTGTTTTTTAGGTGTGTACTTATAGATTGTGACACGACTGTTACGCTGCTTCAAACCAGAACATTGTATCTCTTCTCGTTCCGAAGTTATTAGCGACCTTAGAACGCCATCAGACAGAGCTCACATGTAGCGTTAGTCGGAAACTGACTTTCAAAAGTGATTGTTTTTTAGGTGTGTACTTATAGATTGTGACACGACTGTTACGCTGCTTCAAACCAGAACATTGTATCTCTTCTCGTTCCGAAGTTATTAGCGACCTTAGAACGCCATCAGACAGAGCTCACATGTAGCGTTAGTCGGAAACTGACTTTCAAAAGTGATTGTTTTTTAGGTGTGTACTTATAGATTGTGACACGACTGTTACGCTGCTTCAAACCAGAACATTGTATCTCTTCTCGTTCCGAAGTTATTAGCGACCTTAGAACGCCATCAGACAGAGCTCACATGTAGCGTTAGTCGGAAACTGACTTTCAAAAGTGATTGTTTTTTAGGTGTGTACTTATAGATTGTGACACGACTGTTACGCTGCTTCAAACCAGAACATTGTATCTCTTCTCGTTCCGAAGTTATTAGCGACCTTAGAACGCCATCAGACAGAGCTCACATGTAGCGTTAGTCGGAAACTGACTTTCAAAAGTGATTGTTTTTTAGGTGTGTACTTATAGATTGTGACACGACTGTTACGCTGCTTCAAACCAGAACATTGTATCTCTTCTCGTTCCGAAGTTATTAGCGACCTTAGAACGCCATCAGACAGAGCTCACATGTAGCGTTAGTCGGAAACTGACTTTCAAAAGTGATTGTTTTTTAGGTGTGTACTTATAGATTGTGACACGACTGTTACGCTGCTTCAAACCAGAACATTGTATCTCTTCTCGTTCCGAAGTTATTAGCGACCTTAGAACGCCATCAGACAGAGCTCACATGTAGCGTTAGTCGGAAACTGACTTTCAAAAGTGATTGTTTTTTAGGTGTGTACTTATAGATTGTGACACGACTGTTACGCTGCTTCAAACCAGAACATTGTATCTCTTCTCGTTCCGAAGTTATTAGCGACCTTAGAACGCCATCAGACAGAGCTCACATGTAGCGTTAGTCGGAAACTGACTTTCAAAAGTGATTGTTTTTTAGGTGTGTACTTATAGATTGTGACACGACTGTTACGCTGCTTCAAACCAGAACATTGTATCTCTTCTCGTTCCGAAGTTATTAGCGACCTTAGAACGCCATCAGACAGAGCTCACATGTAGCGTTAGTCGGAAACTGACTTTCAAAAGTGATTGTTTTTTAGGTGTGTACTTATAGATTGTGACACGACTGTTACGCTGCTTCAAACCAGAACATTGTATCTCTTCTCGTTCCGAAGTTATTAGCGACCTTAGAACGCCATCAGACAGAGCTCACATGTAGCGTTAGTCGGAAACTGACTTTCAAAAGTGATTGTTTTTTAGGTGTGTACTTATAGATTGTGACACGACTGTTACGCTGCTTCAAACCAGAACATTGTATCTCTTCTCGTTCCGAAGTTATTAGCGACCTTAGAACGCCATCAGACAGAGCTCACATGTAGCGTTAGTCGGAAACTGACTTTCAAAAGTGATTGTTTTTTAGGTGTGTACTTATAGATTGTGACACGACTGTTACGCTGCTTCAAACCAGAACATTGTATCTCTTCTCGTTCCGAAGTTATTAGCGACCTTAGAACGCCATCAGACAGAGCTCACATGTAGCGTTAGTCGGAAACTGACTTTCAAAAGTGATTGTTTTTTAGGTGTGTACTTATAGATTGTGACACGACTGTTACGCTGCTTCAAACCAGAACATTGTATCTCTTCTCGTTCCGAAGTTATTAGCGACCTTAGAACGCCATCAGACAGAGCTCACATGTAGCGTTAGTCGGAAACTGACTTTCAAAAGTGATTGTTTTTTAGGTGTGTACTTATAGATTGTGACACGACTGTTACGCTGCTTCAAACCAGAACATTGTATCTCTTCTCGTTCCGAAGTTATTAGCGACCTTAGAACGCCATCAGACAGAGCTCACATGTAGCGTTAGTCGGAAACTGACTTTCAAAAGTGATTGTTTTTTAGGTGTGTACTTATAGATTGTGACACGACTGTTACGCTGCTTCAAACCAGAACATTGTATCTCTTCTCGTTCCGAAGTTATTAGCGACCTTAGAACGCCATCAGACAGAGCTCACATGTAGCGTTAGTCGGAAACTGACTTTCAAAAGTGATTGTTTTTTAGGTGTGTACTTATAGATTGTGACACGACTGTTACGCTGCTTCAAACCAGAACATTGTATCTCTTCTCGTTCCGAAGTTATTAGCGACCTTAGAACGCCATCAGACAGAGCTCACATGTAGCGTTAGTCGGAAACTGACTTTCAAAAGTGATTGTTTTTTAGGTGTGTACTTATAGATTGTGACACGACTGTTACGCTGCTTCAAACCAGAACATTGTATCTCTTCTCGTTCCGAAGTTATTAGCGACCTTAGAACGCCATCAGACAGAGCTCACATGTAGCGTTAGGCGGAAACTGACTTTCAAAAGTGATTGTTTTTTAGGTGTGTACTTATAGATTGTGACACGACTGTTACGCTGCTTCAAACCAGAACATTGTATCTCTTCTCGTTCCGAAGTTATTAGCGACCTTAGAACGCCATCAGACAGAGCTCACATGTAGCGTTAGGCGGAAACTGACTTTCAAAAGTGATTGTTTTTTAGGTGTGTACTTATAGATTGTGACACGACTGTTACGCTGCTTCAAACCAGAACATTGTATCTCTTCTCGTTCCGAAGTTATTAGCGACCTTAGAACGCCATCAGACAGAGCTCACATGTAGCGTTAGGCGGAAACTGACTTTCAAAAGTGATTGTTTTTTAGGTGTGTACTTATAGATTGTGACACGACTGTTACGCTGCTTCAAACCAGAACATTGTATCTCTTCTCGTTCCGAAGTTATTAGCGACCTTAGAACGCCATCAGACAGAGCTCACATGTAGCGTTAGGTCGGAAACTGACTTTCAAAAGTGATTGTTTTTTAGGTGTGTACTTATAGATTGTGACACGACTGTTACGCTGCTTCAAACCAGAACATTGTATCTCTTCTCGTTCCGAAGTTATTAGCGACCTTAGAACGCCATCAGACAGAGCTCACATGTAGCGTTAGGCGGAAACTGACTTTCAAAAGTGATTGTTTTTTAGGTGTGTACTTATAGATTGTGACACGACTGTTACGCTGCTTCAAACCAGAACATTGTATCTCTTCTCGTTCCGAAGTTATTAGCGACCTTAGAACGCCATCAGACAGAGCTCACATGTAGCGTTAGGCGGAAACTGACTTTCAAAAGTGATTGTTTTTTAGGTGTGTACTTATAGATTGTGACACGACTGTTACGCTGCTTCAAACCAGAACATTGTATCTCTTCTCGTTCCGAAGTTATTAGCGACCTTAGAACGCCATCAGACAGAGCTCACATGTAGCGTTAGGCGGAAACTGACTTTCAAAAGTGATTGTTTTTTAGGTGTGTACTTATAGATTGTGACACGACTGTTACGCTGCTTCAAACCAGAACATTGTATCTCTTCTCGTTCCGAAGTTATTAGCGACCTTAGAACGCCATCAGACAGAGCTCACATGTAGCGTTAGGCGGAAACTGACTTTCAAAAGTGATTGTTTTTTAGGTGTGTACTTATAGATTGTGACACGACTGTTACGCTGCTTCAAACCAGAACATTGTATCTCTTCTCGTTCCGAAGTTATTAGCGACCTTAGAACGCCATCAGACAGAGCTCACATGTAGCGTTAGGCGGAAACTGACTTTCAAAAGTGATTGTTTTTTAGGTGTGTACTTATAGATTGTGACACGACTGTTACGCTGCTTCAAACCAGAACATTGTATCTCTTCTCGTTCCGAAGTTATTAGCGACCTTAGAACGCCATCAGACAGAGCTCACATGTAGCGTTAGTCGGAAACTGACTTTCAAAAGTGATTGTTTTTTAGGTGTGTACTTATAGATTGTGACACGACTGTTACGCTGCTTCAAACCAGAACATTGTATCTCTTCTCGTTCCGAAGTTATTAGCGACCTTAGAACGCCATCAGACAGAGCTCACATGTAGCGTTAGTCGGAAACTGACTTTCAAAAGTGATTGTTTTTTAGGTGTGTACTTATAGATTGTGACACGACTGTTACGCTGCTTCAAACCAGAACATTGTATCTCTTCTCGTTCCGAAGTTATTAGCGACCTTAGAACGCCATCAGACAGAGCTCACATGTAGCGTTAGGCGGAAACTGACTTTCAAAAGTGATTGTTTTTTAGGTGTGTACTTATAGATTGTGACACGACTGTTACGCTGCTTCAAACCAGAACATTGTATCTCTTCTCGTTCCGAAGTTATTAGCGACCTTAGAACGCCATCAGACAGAGCTCACATGTAGCGTTAGTCGGAAACTGACTTTCAAAAGTGATTGTTTTTTAGGTGTGTACTTATAGATTGTGACACGACTGTTACGCTGCTTCAAACCAGAACATTGTATCTCTTCTCGTTCCGAAGTTATTAGCGACCTTAGAACGCCATCAGACAGAGCTCACATGTAGCGTTAGTCGGAAACTGACTTTCAAAAGTGATTGTTTTTTAGGTGTGTACTTATAGATTGTGACACGACTGTTACGCTGCTTCAAACCAGAACATTGTATCTCTTCTCGTTCCGAAGTTATTAGCGACCTTAGAACGCCATCAGACAGAGCTCACATGTAGCGTTAGTCGGAAACTGACTTTCAAAAGTGATTGTTTTTTAGGTGTGTACTTATAGATTGTGACACGACTGTTACGCTGCTTCAAACCAGAACATTGTATCTCTTCTCGTTCCGAAGTTATTAGCGACCTTAGAACGCCATCAGACAGAGCTCACATGTAGCGTTAGTCGGAAACTGACTTTCAAAAGTGATTGTTTTTTAGGTGTGTACTTATAGATTGTGACACGACTGTTACGCTGCTTCAAACCAGAACATTGTATCTCTTCTCGTTCCGAAGTTATTAGCGACCTTAGAACGCCATCAGACAGAGCTCACATGTAGCGTTAGTCGGAAACTGACTTTCAAAAGTGATTGTTTTTTAGGTGTGTACTTATAGATTGTGACACGACTGTTACGCTGCTTCAAACCAGAACATTGTATCTCTTCTCGTTCCGAAGTTATTAGCGACCTTAGACCGCCATCAGACAGAGCTCACATGTAGCGTTAGTCGGAAACTGACTTTCAAAAGTGATTGTTTTTTAGGTGTGTACTTATAGATTGTGACACGACTGTTACGCTGCTTCAAACCAGAACATTGTATCTCTTCTCGTTCCGAAGTTATTAGCGACCTTAGAACGCCATCAGACAGAGCTCACATGTAGCGTTAGTCGGAAACTGACTTTCAAAAGTGATTGTTTTTTAGGTGTGTACTTATAGATTGTGACACGACTGTTACGCTGCTTCAAACCAGAACATTGTATCTCTTCTCGTTCCGAAGTTATTAGCGACCTTAGAACGCCATCAGACAGAGCTCACATGTAGCGTTAGTCGGAAACTGACTTTCAAAAGTGATTGTTTTTTAGGTGTGTACTTATAGATTGTGACACGACTGTTACGCTGCTTCAAACCAGAACATTGTATCTCTTCTCGTTCCGAAGTTATTAGCGACCTTAGAACGCCATCAGACAGAGCTCACATGTAGCGTTAGTCGGAAACTGACTTTCAAAAGTGATTGTTTTTTAGGTGTGTACTTATAGATTGTGACACGACTGTTACGCTGCTTCAAACCAGAACATTGTATCTCTTCTCGTTCCGAAGTTATTAGCGACCTTAGAACGCCATCAGACAGAGCTCACATGTAGCGTTAGTCGGAAACTGACTTTCAAAAGTGATTGTTTTTTAGGTGTGTACTTATAGATTGTGACACGACTGTTACGCTGCTTCAAACCAGAACATTGTATCTCTTCTCGTTCCGAAGTTATTAGCGACCTTAGAACGCCATCAGACAGAGCTCACATGTAGCGTTAGTCGGAAACTGACTTTCAAAAGTGATTGTTTTTTAGGTGTGTACTTATAGATTGTGACACGACTGTTACGCTGCTTCAAACCAGAACATTGTATCTCTTCTCGTTCCGAAGTTATTAGCGACCTTAGAACGCCATCAGACAGAGCTCACATGTAGCGTTAGTCGGAAACTGACTTTCAAAAGTGATTGTTTTTTAGGTGTGTACTTATAGATTGTGACACGACTGTTACGCTGCTTCAAACCAGAACATTGTATCTCTTCTCGTTCCGAAGTTATTAGCGACCTTAGAACGCCATCAGACAGAGCTCACATGTAGCGTTAGTCGGAAACTGACTTTCAAAAGTGATTGTTTTTTAGGTGTGTACTTATAGATTGTGACACGACTGTTACGCTGCTTCAAACCAGAACATTGTATCTCTTCTCGTTCCGAAGTTATTAGCGACCTTAGAACGCCATCAGACAGAGCTCACATGTAGCGTTAGTCGGAAACTGACTTTCAAAAGTGATTGTTTTTTAGGTGTGTACTTATAGATTGTGACACGACTGTTACGCTGCTTCAAACCAGAACATTGTATCTCTTCTCGTTCCGAAGTTATTAGCGACCTTAGAACGCCATCAGACAGAGCTCACATGTAGCGTTAGTCGGAAACTGACTTTCAAAAGTGATTGTTTTTAGGTGTGTACTTATAGATTGTGACACGACTGTTACGCTGCTTCAAACCAGAACATTGTATCTCTTCTCGTTCCGAAGTTATTAGCGACCTTAGAACGCCATCAGACAGAGCTCACATGTAGCGTTAGTCGGAAACTGACTTTCAAAAGTGATTGTTTTTTAGGTGTGTACTTATAGATTGTGACACGACTGTTACGCTGCTTCAAACCAGAACATTGTATCTCTTCTCGTTCCGAAGTTATTAGCGACCTTAGAACGCCATCAGACAGAGCTCACATGTAGCGTTAGTCGGAAACTGACTTTCAAAAGTGATTGTTTTTTAGGTGTGTACTTATAGATTGTGACACGACTGTTACGCTGCTTCAAACCAGAACATTGTATCTCTTCTCGTTCCGAAGTTATTAGCGACCTTAGAACGCCATCAGACAGAGCTCACATGTAGCGTTAGTCGGAAACTGACTTTCAAAAGTGATTGTTTTTTAGGTGTGTACTTATAGATTGTGACACGACTGTTACGCTGCTTCAAACCAGAACATTGTATCTCTTCTCGTTCCGAAGTTATTAGCGACCTTAGAACGCCATCAGACAGAGCTCACATGTAGCGTTAGTCGGAAACTGACTTTCAAAAGTGATTGTTTTTTAGGTGTGTACTTATAGATTGTGACACGACTGTTACGCTGCTTCAAACCAGAACATTGTATCTCTTCTCGTTCCGAAGTTATTAGCGACCTTAGAACGCCATCAGACAGAGCTCACATGTAGCGTTAGTCGGAAACTGACTTTCAAAAGTGATTGTTTTTTAGGTGTGTACTTATAGATTGTGACACGACTGTTACGCTGCTTCAAACCAGAACATTGTATCTCTTCTCGTTCCGAAGTTATTAGCGACCTTAGAACGCCATCAGACAGAGCTCACATGTAGCGTTAGTCGGAAACTGACTTTCAAAAGTGATTGTTTTTTAGGTGTGTACTTATAGATTGTGACACGACTGTTACGCTGCTTCAAACCAGAACATTGTATCTCTTCTCGTTCCGAAGTTATTAGCGACCTTAGAACGCCATCAGACAGAGCTCACATGTAGCGTTAGTCGGAAACTGACTTTCAAAAGTGATTGTTTTTTAGGTGTGTACTTATAGATTGTGACACGACTGTTACGCTGCTTCAAACCAGAACATTGTATCTCTTCTCGTTCCGAAGTTATTAGCGACCTTAGAACGCCATCAGACAGAGCTCACATGTAGCGTTAGGCGGAAACTGACTTTCAAAAGTGATTGTTTTTTAGGTGTGTACTTATAGATTGTGACACGACTGTTACGCTGCTTCAAACCAGAACATTGTATCTCTTCTCGTTCCGAAGTTATTAGCGACCTTAGAACGCCATCAGACAGAGCTCACATGTAGCGTTAGTCGGAAACTGACTTTCAAAAGTGATTGTTTTTTAGGTGTGTACTTATAGATTGTGACACGACTGTTACGCTGCTTCAAACCAGAACATTGTATCTCTTCTCGTTCCGAAGTTATTAGCGACCTTAGAACGCCATCAGACAGAGCTCACATGTAGCGTTAGGCGGAAACTGACTTTCAAAAGTGATTGTTTTTTAGGTGTGTACTTATAGATTGTGACACGACTGTTACGCTGCTTCAAACCAGAACATTGTATCTCTTCTCGTTCCGAAGTTATTAGCGACCTTAGAACGCCATCAGACAGAGCTCACATGTAGCGTTAGGCGGAAACTGACTTTCAAAAGTGATTGTTTTTTAGGTGTGTACTTATAGATTGTGACACGACTGTTACGCTGCTTCAAACCAGAACATTGTATCTCTTCTCGTTCCGAAGTTATTAGCGACCTTAGAACGCCATCAGACAGAGCTCACATGTAGCGTTAGGCGGAAACTGACTTTCAAAAGTGATTGTTTTTTAGGTGTGTACTTATAGATTGTGACACGACTGTTACGCTGCTTCAAACCAGAACATTGTATCTCTTCTCGTTCCGAAGTTATTAGCGACCTTAGAACGCCATCAGACAGAGCTCACATGTAGCGTTAGTCGGAAACTGACTTTCAAAAGTGATTGTTTTTTAGGTGTGTACTTATAGATTGTGACACGACTGTTACGCTGCTTCAAACCAGAACATTGTATCTCTTCTCGTTCCGAAGTTATTAGCGACCTTAGAACGCCATCAGACAGAGCTCACATGTAGCGTTAGGCGGAAACTGACTTTCAAAAGTGATTGTTTTTTAGGTGTGTACTTATAGATTGTGACACGACTGTTACGCTGCTTCAAACCAGAACATTGTATCTCTTCTCGTTCCGAAGTTATTAGCGACCTTAGAACGCCATCAGACAGAGCTCACATGTAGCGTTAGGCGGAAACTGACTTTCAAAAGTGATTGTTTTTTAGGTGTGTACTTATAGATTGTGACACGACTGTTACGCTGCTTCAAACCAGAACATTGTATCTCTTCTCGTTCCGAAGTTATTAGCGACCTTAGAACGCCATCAGACAGAGCTCACATGTAGCGTTAGGCGGAAACTGACTTTCAAAAGTGATTGTTTTTTAGGTGTGTACTTATAGATTGTGACACGACTGTTACGCTGCTTCAAACCAGAACATTGTATCTCTTCTCGTTCCGAAGTTATTAGCGACCTTAGAACGCCATCAGACAGAGCTCACATGTAGCGTTAGGCGGAAACTGACTTTCAAAAGTGATTGTTTTTTAGGTGTGTACTTATAGATTGTGACACGACTGTTACGCTGCTTCAAACCAGAACATTGTATCTCTTCTCGTTCCGAAGTTATTAGCGACCTTAGAACGCCATCAGACAGAGCTCACATGTAGCGTTAGGCGGAAACTGACTTTCAAAAGTGATTGTTTTTTAGGTGTGTACTTATAGATTGTGACACGACTGTTACGCTGCTTCAAACCAGAACATTGTATCTCTTCTCGTTCCGAAGTTATTAGCGACCTTAGAACGCCATCAGACAGAGCTCACATGTAGCGTTAGGCGGAAACTGACTTTCAAAAGTGATTGTTTTTTAGGTGTGTACTTATAGATTGTGACACGACTGTTACGCTGCTTCAAACCAGAACATTGTATCTCTTCTCGTTCCGAAGTTATTAGCGACCTTAGAACGCCATCAGACAGAGCTCACATGTAGCGTTAGGCGGAAACTGACTTTCAAAAGTGATTGTTTTTTAGGTGTGTACTTATAGATTGTGACACGACTGTTACGCTGCTTCAAACCAGAACATTGTATCTCTTCTCGTTCCGAAGTTATTAGCGACCTTAGAACGCCATCAGACAGAGCTCACATGTAGCGTTAGGCGGAAACTGACTTTCAAAAGTGATTGTTTTTTAGGTGTGTACTTATAGATTGTGACACGACTGTTACGCTGCTTCAAACCAGAACATTGTATCTCTTCTCGTTCCGAAGTTATTAGCGACCTTAGAACGCCATCAGACAGAGCTCACATGTAGCGTTAGGCGGAAACTGACTTTCAAAAGTGATTGTTTTTTAGGTGTGTACTTATAGATTGTGACACGACTGTTACGCTGCTTCAAACCAGAACATTGTATCTCTTCTCGTTCCGAAGTTATTAGCGACCTTAGAACGCCATCAGACAGAGCTCACATGTAGCGTTAGTCGGAAACTGACTTTCAAAAGTGATTGTTTTTTAGGTGTGTACTTATAGATTGTGACACGACTGTTACGCTGCTTCAAACCAGAACATTGTATCTCTTCTCGTTCCGAAGTTATTAGCGACCTTAGAACGCCATCAGACAGAGCTCACATGTAGCGTTAGGCGGAAACTGACTTTCAAAAGTGATTGTTTTTTAGGTGTGTACTTATAGATTGTGACACGACTGTTACGCTGCTTCAAACCAGAACATTGTATCTCTTCTCGTTCCGAAGTTATTAGCGACCTTAGAACGCCATCAGACAGAGCTCACATGTAGCGTTAGTCGGAAACTGACTTTCAAAAGTGATTGTTTTTTAGGTGTGTACTTATAGATTGTGACACGACTGTTACGCTGCTTCAAACCAGAACATTGTATCTCTTCTCGTTCCGAAGTTATTAGCGACCTTAGAACGCCATCAGACAGAGCTCACATGTAGCGTTAGTCGGAAACTGACTTTCAAAAGTGATTGTTTTTTAGGTGTGTACTTATAGATTGTGACACGACTGTTACGCTGCTTCAAACCAGAACATTGTATCTCTTCTCGTTCCGAAGTTATTAGCGACCTTAGAACGCCATCAGACAGAGCTCACATGTAGCGTTAGGCGGAAACTGACTTTCAAAAGTGATTGTTTTTTAGGTGTGTACTTATTTGACACGACTGTTACGCTGCTTCAAACCAGAACATTGTATCTCTTCTCGTTCCGAAGTTATTAGCGACCTTAGAACGCCATCAGACAGAGCTCACATGTAGCGTTAGGCGGAAACTGACTTTCAAAAGTGATTGTTTTTTGTGACACGACTGTTACGCTGCTTCAAACCAGAACATTGTATCTCTTCTCGTTCCGAAGTTATTAGCGATTGCCATGAGCTCACATGTAGCGTTAGGCGGAAACTGACTTTCAAAAGTGATTGTTTTTTAGGTGTGTACTTATAGATTGTGACACGACTGTTACGCTGCTTCAAACCAGAACATTGTATCTCTTCTCGTTCCGAAGTTATTAGCGACCTTAGAACGCCATCAGACAGAGCTCACATGTAGCGTTAGTCGGAAACTGACTTTCAAAAGTGATTGTTTTTTAGGTGTGTACTTATAGATTGTGACACGACTGTTACGCTGCTTCAAACCAGAACATTGTATCTCTTCTCGTTCCGAAGTTATTAGCGACCTTAGAACGCCATCAGACAGAGCTCACATGTAGCGTTAGGCGGAAACTGACTTTCAAAAGTGATTGTTTTTTAGGTGTGTACTTATAGATTGTGACACGACTGTTACGCTGCTTCAAACCAGAACATTGTATCTCTTCTCGTTCCGAAGTTATTAGCGACCTTAGAACGCCATCAGACAGAGCTCACATGTAGCGTTAGGCGGAAACTGACTTTCAAAAGTGATTGTTTTTTAGGTGTGTACTTATAGATTGTGACACGACTGTTACGCTGCTTCAAACCAGAACATTGTATCTCTTCTCGTTCCGAAGTTATTAGCGACCTTAGAACGCCATCAGACAGAGCTCACATGTAGCGTTAGGCGGAAACTGACTTTCAAAAGTGATTGTTTTTTAGGTGTGTACTTATAGATTGTGACACGACTGTTACGCTGCTTCAAACCAGAACATTGTATCTCTTCTCGTTCCGAAGTTATTAGCGACCTTAGAACGCCATCAGACAGAGCTCACATGTAGCGTTAGGCGGAAACTGACTTTCAAAAGTGATTGTTTTTTAGGTGTGTACTTATAGATTGTGACACGACTGTTACGCTGCTTCAAACCAGAACATTGTATCTCTTCTCGTTCCGAAGTTATTAGCGACCTTAGAACGCCATCAGACAGAGCTCACATGTAGCGTTAGGCGGAAACTGACTTTCAAAAGTGATTGTTTTTTAGGTGTGTACTTATAGATTGTGACACGACTGTTACGCTGCTTCAAACCAGAACATTGTATCTCTTCTCGTTCCGAAGTTATTAGCGACCTTAGAACGCCATCAGACAGAGCTCACATGTAGCGTTAGGCGGAAACTGACTTTCAAAAGTGATTGTTTTTTAGGTGTGTACTTATAGATTGTGACACGACTGTTACGCTGCTTCAAACCAGAACATTGTATCTCTTCTCGTTCCGAAGTTATTAGCGACCTTAGAACGCCATCAGACAGAGCTCACATGTAGCGTTAGGCGGAAACTGACTTTCAAAAGTGATTGTTTTTTAGGTGTGTACTTATAGATTGTGACACGACTGTTACGCTGCTTCAAACCAGAACATTGTATCTCTTCTCGTTCCGAAGTTATTAGCGACCTTAGAACGCCATCAGACAGAGCTCACATGTAGCGTTAGGCGGAAACTGACTTTCAAAAGTGATTGTTTTTTAGGTGTGTACTTATAGATTGTGACACGACTGTTACGCTGCTTCAAACCAGAACATTGTATCTCTTCTCGTTCCGAAGTTATTAGCGACCTTAGAACGCCATCAGACAGAGCTCACATGTAGCGTTAGGCGGAAACTGACTTTCAAAAGTGATTGTTTTTTAGGTGTGTACTTATAGATTGTGACACGACTGTTACGCTGCTTCAAACCAGAACATTGTATCTCTTCTCGTTCCGAAGTTATTAGCGACCTTAGAACGCCATCAGACAGAGCTCACATGTAGCGTTAGGCGGAAACTGACTTTCAAAAGTGATTGTTTTTTAGGTGTGTACTTATAGATTGTGACACGACTGTTACGCTGCTTCAAACCAGAACATTGTATCTCTTCTCGTTCCGAAGTTATTAGCGACCTTAGAACGCCATCAGACAGAGCTCACATGTAGCGTTAGGCGGAAACTGACTTTCAAAAGTGATTGTTTTTTAGGTGTGTACTTATAGATTGTGACACGACTGTTACGCTGCTTCAAACCAGAACATTGTATCTCTTCTCGTTCCGAAGTTATTAGCGACCTTAGAACGCCATCAGACAGAGCTCACATGTAGCGTTAGGCGGAAACTGACTTTCAAAAGTGATTGTTTTTTAGGTGTGTACTTATAGATTGTGACACGACTGTTACGCTGCTTCAAACCAGAACATTGTATCTCTTCTCGTTCCGAAGTTATTAGCGACCTTAGAACGCCATCAGACAGAGCTCACATGTAGCGTTAGGCGGAAACTGACTTTCAAAAGTGATTGTTTTTTAGGTGTGTACTTATAGATTGTGACACGACTGTTACGCTGCTTCAAACCAGAACATTGTATCTCTTCTCGTTCCGAAGTTATTAGCGACCTTAGAACGCCATCAGACAGAGCTCACATGTAGCGTTAGGCGGAAACTGACTTTCAAAAGTGATTGTTTTTTAGGTGTGTACTTATAGATTGTGACACGACTGTTACGCTGCTTCAAACCAGAACATTGTATCTCTTCTCGTTCCGAAGTTATTAGCGACCTTAGAACGCCATCAGACAGAGCTCACATGTAGCGTTAGGCGGAAACTGACTTTCAAAAGTGATTGTTTTTTAGGTGTGTACTTATAGATTGTGACACGACTGTTACGCTGCTTCAAACCAGAACATTGTATCTCTTCTCGTTCCGAAGTTATTAGCGACCTTAGAACGCCATCAGACAGAGCTCACATGTAGCGTTAGGCGGAAACTGACTTTCAAAAGTGATTGTTTTTTAGGTGTGTACTTATAGATTGTGACACGACTGTTACGCTGCTTCAAACCAGAACATTGTATCTCTTCTCGTTCCGAAGTTATTAGCGACCTTAGAACGCCATCAGACAGAGCTCACATGTAGCGTTAGGCGGAAACTGACTTTCAAAAGTGATTGTTTTTTAGGTGTGTACTTATAGATTGTGACACGACTGTTACGCTGCTTCAAACCAGAACATTGTATCTCTTCTCGTTCCGAAGTTATTAGCGACCTTAGAACGCCATCAGACAGAGCTCACATGTAGCGTTAGGCGGAAACTGACTTTCAAAAGTGATTGTTTTTTAGGTGTGTACTTATAGATTGTGACACGACTGTTACGCTGCTTCAAACCAGAACATTGTATCTCTTCTCGTTCCGAAGTTATTAGCGACCTTAGAACGCCATCAGACAGAGCTCACATGTAGCGTTAGTCGGAAACTGACTTTCAAAAGTGATTGTTTTTTAGGTGTGTACTTATAGATTGTGACACGACTGTTACGCTGCTTCAAACCAGAACATTGTATCTCTTCTCGTTCCGAAGTTATTAGCGACCTTAGAACGCCATCAGACAGAGCTCACATGTAGCGTTAGTCGGAAACTGACTTTCAAAAGTGATTGTTTTTTAGGTGTGTACTTATAGATTGTGACACGACTGTTACGCTGCTTCAAACCAGAACATTGTATCTCTTCTCGTTCCGAAGTTATTAGCGACCTTAGAACGCCATCAGACAGAGCTCACATGTAGCGTTAGGCGGAAACTGACTTTCAAAAGTGATTGTTTTTTAGGTGTGTACTTATAGATTGTGACACGACTGTTACGCTGCTTCAAACCAGAACATTGTATCTCTTCTCGTTCCGAAGTTATTAGCGACCTTAGAACGCCATCAGACAGAGCTCACATGTAGCGTTAGGCGGAAACTGACTTTCAAAAGTGATTGTTTTTTAGGTGTGTACTTATAGATTGTGACACGACTGTTACGCTGCTTCAAACCAGAACATTGTATCTCTTCTCGTTCCGAAGTTATTAGCGACCTTAGAACGCCATCAGACAGAGCTCACATGTAGCGTTAGGCGGAAACTGACTTTCAAAAGTGATTGTTTTTTAGGTGTGTACTTATAGATTGTGACACGACTGTTACGCTGCTTCAAACCAGAACATTGTATCTCTTCTCGTTCCGAAGTTATTAGCGACCTTAGAACGCCATCAGACAGAGCTCACATGTAGCGTTAGGCGGAAACTGACTTTCAAAAGTGATTGTTTTTTAGGTGTGTACTTATAGATTGTGACACGACTGTTACGCTGCTTCAAACCAGAACATTGTATCTCTTCTCGTTCCGAAGTTATTAGCGACCTTAGAACGCCATCAGACAGAGCTCACATGTAGCGTTAGGCGGAAACTGACTTTCAAAAGTGATTGTTTTTTAGGTGTGTACTTATAGATTGTGACACGACTGTTACGCTGCTTCAAACCAGAACATTGTATCTCTTCTCGTTCCGAAGTTATTAGCGACCTTAGAACGCCATCAGACAGAGCTCACATGTAGCGTTAGGCGGAAACTGACTTTCAAAAGTGATTGTTTTTTAGGTGTGTACTTATAGATTGTGACACGACTGTTACGCTGCTTCAAACCAGAACATTGTATCTCTTCTCGTTCCGAAGTTATTAGCGACCTTAGAACGCCATCAGACAGAGCTCACATGTAGCGTTAGTCGGAAACTGACTTTCAAAAGTGATTGTTTTTTAGGTGTGTACTTATAGATTGTGACACGACTGTTACGCTGCTTCAAACCAGAACATTGTATCTCTTCTCGTTCCGAAGTTATTAGCGACCTTAGAACGCCATCAGACAGAGCTCACATGTAGCGTTAGTCGGAAACTGACTTTCAAAAGTGATTGTTTTTTAGGTGTGTACTTATAGATTGTGACACGACTGTTACGCTGCTTCAAACCAGAACATTGTATCTCTTCTCGTTCCGAAGTTATTAGCGACCTTAGAACGCCATCAGACAGAGCTCACATGTAGCGTTAGTCGGAAACTGACTTTCAAAAGTGATTGTTTTTTGTACTTATAGATTGTGACACGACTGTTACGCTGCTTCAAACCAGAACATTGTATCTCTTCTCGTTCCGAAGTTATTAGCGACCTTAGAACGCCATCAGACAGAGCTCACATGTAGCGTTAGTCGGAAACTGACTTTCAAAAGTGATTGTTTTTTAGGTGTGTACTTATAGATTGTGACACGACTGTTACGCTGCTTCAAACCAGAACATTGTATCTCTTCTCGTTCCGAAGTTATTAGCGACCTTAGAACGCCATCAGACAGAGCTCACATGTAGCGTTAGTCGGAAACTGACTTTCAAAAGTGATTGTTTTTTAGGTGTGTACTTATAGATTGTGACACGACTGTTACGCTGCTTCAAACCAGAACATTGTATCTCTTCTCGTTCCGAAGTTATTAGCGACCTTAGAACGCCATCAGACAGAGCTCACATGTAGCGTTAGTCGGAAACTGACTTTCAAAAGTGATTGTTTTTTAGGTGTGTACTTATAGATTGTGACACGACTGTTACGCTGCTTCAAACCAGAACATTGTATCTCTTCTCGTTCCGAAGTTATTAGCGACCTTAGAACGCCATCAGACAGAGCTCACATGTAGCGTTAGTCGGAAACTGACTTTCAAAAGTGATTGTTTTTTAGGTGTGTACTTATAGATTGTGACACGACTGTTACGCTGCTTCAAACCAGAACATTGTATCTCTTCTCGTTCCGAAGTTATTAGCGACCTTAGAACGCCATCAGACAGAGCTCACATGTAGCGTTAGTCGGAAACTGACTTTCAAAAGTGATTGTTTTTTAGGTGTGTACTTATAGATTGTGACACGACTGTTACGCTGCTTCAAACCAGAACATTGTATCTCTTCTCGTTCCGAAGTTATTAGCGACCTTAGAACGCCATCAGACAGAGCTCACATGTAGCGTTAGTCGGAAACTGACTTTCAAAAGTGATTGTTTTTTAGGTGTGTACTTATAGATTGTGACACGACTGTTACGCTGCTTCAAACCAGAACATTGTATCTCTTCTCGTTCCGAAGTTATTAGCGACCTTAGAACGCCATCAGACAGAGCTCACATGTAGCGTTAGTCGGAAACTGACTTTCAAAAGTGATTGTTTTTTAGGTGTGTACTTATAGATTGTGACACGACTGTTACGCTGCTTCAAACCAGAACATTGTATCTCTTCTCGTTCCGAAGTTATTAGCGACCTTAGAACGCCATCAGACAGAGCTCACATGTAGCGTTAGTCGGAAACTGACTTTCAAAAGTGATTGTTTTTTAGGTGTGTACTTATAGATTGTGACACGACTGTTACGCTGCTTCAAACCAGAACATTGTATCTCTTCTCGTTCCGAAGTTATTAGCGACCTTAGAACGCCATCAGACAGAGCTCACATGTAGCGTTAGTCGGAAACTGACTTTCAAAAGTGATTGTTTTTTAGGTGTGTACTTATAGATTGTGACACGACTGTTACGCTGCTTCAAACCAGAACATTGTATCTCTTCTCGTTCCGAAGTTATTAGCGACCTTAGAACGCCATCAGACAGAGCTCACATGTAGCGTTAGTCGGAAACTGACTTTCAAAAGTGATTGTTTTTTAGGTGTGTACTTATAGATTGTGACACGACTGTTACGCTGCTTCAAACCAGAACATTGTATCTCTTCTCGTTCCGAAGTTATTAGCGACCTTAGAACGCCATCAGACAGAGCTCACATGTAGCGTTAGTCGGAAACTGACTTTCAAAAGTGATTGTTTTTTAGGTGTGTACTTATAGATTGTGACACGACTGTTACGCTGCTTCAAACCAGAACATTGTATCTCTTCTCGTTCCGAAGTTATTAGCGACCTTAGAACGCCATCAGACAGAGCTCACATGTAGCGTTAGTCGGAAACTGACTTTCAAAAGTGATTGTTTTTTAGGTGTGTACTTATAGATTGTGACACGACTGTTACGCTGCTTCAAACCAGAACATTGTATCTCTTCTCGTTCCGAAGTTATTAGCGACCTTAGAACGCCATCAGACAGAGCTCACATGTAGCGTTAGGCGGAAACTGACTTTCAAAAGTGATTGTTTTTTAGGTGTGTACTTATAGATTGTGACACGACTGTTACGCTGCTTCAAACCAGAACATTGTATCTCTTCTCGTTCCGAAGTTATTAGCGACCTTAGAACGCCATCAGACAGAGCTCACATGTAGCGTTAGTCGGAAACTGACTTTCAAAAGTGATTGTTTTTTAGGTGTGTACTTATAGATTGTGACACGACTGTTACGCTGCTTCAAACCAGAACATTGTATCTCTTCTCGTTCCGAAGTTATTAGCGACCTTAGAACGCCATCAGACAGAGCTCACATGTAGCGTTAGTCGGAAACTGACTTTCAAAAGTGATTGTTTTTTAGGTGTGTACTTATAGATTGTGACACGACTGTTACGCTGCTTCAAACCAGAACATTGTATCTCTTCTCGTTCCGAAGTTATTAGCGACCTTAGAACGCCATCAGACAGAGCTCACATGTAGCGTTAGTCGGAAACTGACTTTCAAAAGTGATTGTTTTTTAGGTGTGTACTTATAGATTGTGACACGACTGTTACGCTGCTTCAAACCAGAACATTGTATCTCTTCTCGTTCCGAAGTTATTAGCGACCTTAGAACGCCATCAGACAGAGCTCACATGTAGCGTTAGTCGGAAACTGAATTGTGACACGTCTGTTACGCTGCTTCAAACCAGAACATTGTATCTCTTCTCGTTCCGAAGTTATTAGCGACCTTAGAACGCCATCAGACAGAGCTCACATGTAGCGTTAGTCGGAAACTGACTTTCAAAAGTGATTGTTTTTTAGGTGTGTACTTATAGATTGTGACACGTCTGTTACGCTGCTTCAAACCAGAACATTGTATCTCTTCTCGTTCCGAAGTTATTAGCGACCTTAGAACGCCATCAGACAGAGCTCACATGTAGCGTTAGTCGGAAACTGACTTTCAAAAGTGATTGTTTTTTAGGTGTGTACTTATAGATTGTGACACGTCTGTTACGCTGCTTCAAACCAGAACATTGTATCTCTTCTCGTTCCGAAGTTATTAGCGACCTTAGAACGCCATCAGACAGAGCTCACATGTAGCGTTAGTCGGAAACTGACTTTCAAAAGTGATTGTTTTTTAGGTGTGTACTTATAGATTGTGACACGACTGTTACGCTGCTTCAAACCAGAACATTGTATCTCTTCTCGTTCCGAAGTTATTAGCGACCTTAGAACGCCATCAGACAGAGCTCACATGTAGCGTTAGTCGGAAACTGACTTTCAAAAGTGATTGTTTTTTAGGTGTGTACTTATAGATTGTGACACGACTGTTACGCTGCTTCAAACCAGAACATTGTATCTCTTCTCGTTCCGAAGTTATTAGCGACTTTAGAACGCCATCAGACAGAGCTCACATGTAGCGTTAGTCGGAAACTGACTTTCAAAAGTGATTGTTTTTTAGGTGTGTGCTTATAGATTGTGACACGACTGTTACGCTGCTTCAAACCAGAACATTGTATCTCTTCTCGTTCCGAAGTTATTAGCGACCTTAGAACGCCATCAGACAGAGCTCACATGTAGCGTTAGTCGGAAACTGACTTTCAAAAGTGATTGTTTTTTAGGTGTGTACTTATAGATTGTGACACGACTGTTACGCTGCTTCAAACCAGAACATTGTATCTCTTCTCGTTCCGAAGTTATTAGCGACCTTAGAACGCCATCAGACAGAGCTCACATGTAGCGTTAGTCGGAAACTGACTTTCAAAAGTGATTGTTTTTTAGGTGTTTGCTTATAGATTGTGACACGACTGTTACGCTGCTTCAAACCAGAACATTGTATCTCTTCTCGTTCCGAAGTTATTAGCGACTTTAGAACGCCATCAGACAGAGCTCACCTGTA
>JAVIWB010002754.1:0-363901 GCA_031893035.1 Dermolepida albohirtum
GATTTAGCTCTTTTGGTTTAATCCTGAGCGGTCAAGAAACTTAAAAAATCGTAGCAAAAGTCATTTTTAAACGTGTGAATATATTCTCTCCAAGATTTTAATGATTTTGCTTTGAAAAGTAGAAATTCACATTCTTCTAGTCGAAAACTATTGTTTCACGTATTATGAAGCCGAAATTCAAAGCTTTCCAGTTTGATGAAAATTTCAATTTCTCCAAAAATTGGCATTTTTGCAAAAGTTGGCATTTTTTAAAATTCATCGTAAGTTAATACTGTATACTGATATTTCAGAAGGTCCTAGGAACGATTCTGAAGTCAAAACTGATTTAGCTCTTTCGGTTTAATCCTGAGCGGCTAAGAAACCTAAAAAATCGTAGCAAAAGTCATTTTTTAAACCTGTGAATATATTCTCTCCAAGATTTTAATGATTTTGCTTTGAGAAGTAGAAATTCATATTCTTCTAGTCGAAAACTATTGTTTCACGTATTATGAAGCCGAAATTCATCGTAAGTGAACGATTACTTGTATACTGATATTTCAGAAGGTCCTAAGAACGATTCTGAAGTCAAAATTTATTTATCTCTTTTGGTTTAATCTTGAGAGGCTAAGACATTTAAAAAATCGTAGCAAAAGTCATCTTTTAAGCGTGTGAATATATTCATGGGGAAGAGGGTTACATTTGGTATGAATATGATATTCATAAAAAAAAGAACATATATTTGCATGGCACGTTAAATCATTGCTGACATTGAAACACAATACACAATTTTCCCAAACTTGTTTGTATTATTCAAAAGTTTCGCGAGCAGTATTTTATTGAAGGAACTCTATAATTTCTTGAACCTTCTTCAGGTAGACGTTTAACTGAAATTTATTTTTAGAAACGATCGCGGAAACTTTCGTTTAAATATTATAAAACTTGTTCAAAAAGCCTTTCTTGATTCCATCTTATTCGAGAATGATTGCACGTTCAAATGATATAAACTTATACAATTTCTTGTATCTATAAAAGAGATGTAGGTGTTGAAAGTGAAAGCGGTGAGTATGATAGTTGACTATGAATGTTCTGATGACAAAAACTGAAAAAAAATCAGGTGTTATAGTCACTTTGCTTAAGTATTGACTATTAGTGTCACTATAAAATTAATATTTATGTAATAATAATCTTGATTTACATATGTAATAGAATGTAAACATGTACAAATTCTGAAGCGTTTTCAGTACTGGCTTGGTACCTGGTATATTATAGTTCGGCCATTTATTATGCATTAGACGTTGTACTGCTTGCGCAATAGAAGTTGCTAAACTTGCGCAATAGTACCTGCAGTATTTACGCAGATGCACAGACAAATAACTTGGTCCCAACTATACCTGTATAAAGTGATTGTTTTAGCGAGAAATATAAATCAAAAGTAAACATTAAATTTACAATTAATATCAGAATATTTGAATAAACTCTATGTAAAAACACTTTTCAAAAGTCATAGCAATTTTGATTGAGTACAGTTATTTAAGTTAAGAAAAAAGTTTCGTGTATAATTCTGACGGTTCTTCTGCTTCGCGTTCAAGCAATATTGCATGCCGCAGATCGCAAACGTACGTTGCCAGTGTGTCGCCTGAATTCGATATTTTATATGACCGGAGCTTGACTGACAGGTGGGCCTGATGCAGGTCTCCGGAGACGAGCAGAAACATCTGTGCGGAGAGAAATACCCTGATACGGAACGAGGTCTGGGAGTTGGAGGCATCTCGCTAACAACGTACGGCTCCGTCGCGTACCAACTCAAAGATGCCAATTTGGAGGCGACCAGCACCTGCGACTTCATCATTAAAGCAATGAACATAGTTAATAAAACAGGTACGTTATGGTAGTTTATTTTGTTTTTTTTTGTTGCATGTCTCGGTTTCAAATTTCAAGTTACGAATATAAAATGTTAGGGAGAAAATATAAGAAAAAGTCGAAATAGTCAGTATACGAGGTATGGCCGTTAAATCACAAGAATATTTTTTGCGTGACGCGGAAGGCAAGTGTCTAACCGCTCGAAACTAGAGTGCATGCTTCGGAGAAATACAATATATAGGTATATACTGTACATTCAGTTTACCTCGCTACGAAAACTGTACCACATTATATTCGGGTCTAGCTGCCGAATACCGATCAAAATGTAAAGTGGTGGGGCGTGAGTCATTTGAATCACGACTATAACTGACTACTGATTGTACTAGCTGCAGCCCCACCATTAATTTGACATTAGGCGACACGAACAACTATTTAATCTGTAATCAGTCGTTGTTGTGATTCGACTGACTCGCGCCACTCCACTTTACATTCTGATCGACATTCAGTATCTAGACTCGAATATAATATGATACGGTGTTTGTAGCATTTTAATATGAAAGCACGGTATATAAGCAAAAATACGGATCCCGTAAGACGTCGTACAGTGCGCACACTACAAACGATTGATGGTGTGCAGCGTAGTGTCGATGATAATCCAAATGCGTCAATTCGTCATCGTGCTCAACAATTAAACTTGTCTCCATCCACTTTATGGAAAATTTTGCGTGAAGATTTTGGTTTACGTGCTCACAAGATTCAACTTGTACAGGAAGTCACACGACATCGTTCGCGTCATACATTTGATGAATGGGCCGAAGGAAACATTGCTATTGATCCACAATTTCATTTGAAAATTTTGTACAGTAATGAAGAACACTTTTGGATAAACGGCTATGTCAATAAGCAGAATTGTCGCATTTGGAGCGATGATAATACACAAGCCATTGTTGAAACACCATTACATTCAGAAAAGTCACCGTTTGTGGTACACTTTATGGGCTGGTGGAATCATTAGTCCACATCTCTTCAAAAGTGATGATGGTCAGAACGTTATAGTCAACTGCGAGCGGTACAGAGAAATGATTACTAACTTTTACGTGCCTCAATTGCAAGTCATTAATGTCGCAGACATGTGGTTTCAGCAAGACGGCGCCACTTGCCACGCAGCGCGCGTTAAAATTAATTTACTGAAAGAAACATTTGACAAACGCTTCACTTCACGAAATGGACCTGTTAGCTGGCCACCTCGTTCATGCGATTTGACGTTATTAGATTATTTTTTTTTTGGCGAAATATAAAATCGCATGTATACCTCGATAAAGCTGAAACAATTGAATATTTTGAAGCCAACATTCGATGTGTTATTGCCGAAATATAGCCTGATTTACTGGGAAGAATATGTGAAAATTGGAACTCCAGATTAGATCATGTACTCCCCAACCGCGGCGACCACATGCCCGGAATCATATTTAAACATCAATCCCAATTAAATTACCTTTTAAATAAAGCCAATTTCATGGATATTAAAAACATTTTTCTATGTTTTATTTCAATTTAAAGTTCTCCGCTAACAAAAAAACATCCATTATATAATGAAATATTACTTGTGTGGCCACTAATTTTGAAGAATTAACAAAATGTTATTTTGTTTGAGTTTATCTCATCTGCAGATAATCTAAACGACGTCTAAACGAAAACTTTCCTTCTTTGGTTTCCTTTTCTGCTTCAACGGATTTAAACTTATATGTAGGCATATAATGGTTTAAGCTTTATACGCCGCAGGGAACCGAAGTACTTCGAAACTTCTTTTCTCTCTGTTTCGCCAACATTAAAAGTTCCAGAAAGATATTCGGAAATTGACACTTTCCTAAAACTTGCTGAACTTCCCCAAAATTAGCTCCAATTCTATACGAACTTCTACCTTAACGCTTCTAACTATGAGTTTTATTCAAACATGAACACACAAGTATACAGGGTGTTTTATGGTGTCATAATTTTTTTTATGCCAACCTATGCTTTTTATATCATGATTACAATTTCTCTTTATGACGATGTGAAAATATTTTATGGTCTCATTAAAAATTTTTAAGAAAAAAGCATTTAATGTGGTACGTTGTAATATCAATAATAAACAAATTATCATTTCTAGTCCGTTGTTATTTATACTAGTGACCAATAAGGCAATAATGAATAGTTTTTAATCAATTATATATTTTCTATTTTGCTCAATGACCTCTTGCCATCTTTCTTTCAGCTGCATGATTCCGCGCTCATAAAATTTCTGGTCCTTATCAGCAAAAAAGTGAACCAGGTGCGAGTGAAGGTCATCGTCATTTGTGAAAGTTTTACCATTCAAAGAATTCTGCAAACTTCGAAATAAATGGTAATCAGATGGTGCTAGATCAGGGCTGTATGGAGGATGTGGCATCACTTCCCAGCCAAGCTCCAATAGTTTCCCACGAGTTGTCAAAGATGTGTGAGGTCTTGCATTATCTTGGTGGAAAACTACACCTTTCCGATTTGACAATTCTGGCCGTTTTTCTTTGATTGCTTCATCCAGTTTTATTAATTGTTGACAGTAAACATCAGAATTGATTGTTTGGTTCCTTGGAAGCAGCTCAAAAAACACAACACCTTTGTAGTCCCACCAAACTGACAGCATGTTTTTTTTTGGATGCAATTCGAGCTTTCGATGTGGTTTGAGCTGGTTTATCGTGTTTGCTCCATGATCGTTTTCGAACTATGTTACTGTACAGGACCCATTTTTCATCACCAGCAACGATTCTTTTTAAGAAAGGGTCGGTTTCATTTCGTCTAAAGTGCATATCGCAAAAGTTGATTCTTTGTGTTAAATGAATTTCTTTCAATTCGTGAGGTACCCAAATATGAAGCTTCTTAACCAGCCCAAGACATTTTAAATGTTTTTCAATTGTTGTGTACGATACATGTAGCCTCTCCGCAACCTCTCGATTTGGTCATCATCAACTTCAGTAGGCCGACCAGAACGTTGCTCATCTTTGAGGGAAAAATCTCCAGAACGGAATTTTTTATACCAATTCTGACACGTGCGCTCTGTTAAACAATTAGCACCATAAACTTCACATATCTTTTTGTGAGCCGCAGCAGCTTTCTTTCCTTTACGGAAATAAAATAGTAAAATATGTCGAAAATGTTCGTTTCTGCACTCCATTTAAAATTAACCCACAACTAATAGCTTTAATAAAAATCACGCACTACTTGCTTCTGAAGTTACGTCAATGTGACTAGTATCACGCGACAAACGGTTAAGTACAGCACTAACATACGTTATACAAAAAATAAAGCAACGCTCTCTATCAGTAAAAACCGAAAGTACTTAGTTGCCAACCCAATACATGGAGTAAGCAAATGGCAAGGATAGGACGATGGAGCGTTGATTAAAAACTTGAAAATATGTGAGAAAGACCCAGAGAAAATAGATATGAAAATCGGCAAAGATAAAATCAAAAACAGTGGCAGAGGTAAAAACAAAGCTGCAGCATACATTTAGGACAAGATCGCTAGGTTTGGGGAATTTTATTATCTGATAAAGATAATAAAACGAATGTAAGGTTATAAGGAGAAATAGAAGATAAACCTTAGCCAACAAATAGATTATTCACACCCACATAAATTGTGGAAAAGAAAACATTCCAAAAGTTGGAAAAGCTAAAATATTTAAAAGAGTGGTCTTTCCTATATCAATGTCAAGTTCATAATCATTGATCTGCAGGCAAAAAAAACAGTTTCTTGTTTTATGTTAGCCTTCTTAATGAACATAATATAAGAAAGACAATTCAGAATACCACATGTCTGTCACCTCAAAGCAATCGAGACAAGCAATTTTTGCTTACCTTTTCAGCCTTTTCGGTCTACTAACTCCATCAAATCCCTTTTAAGGGATGCAAAAGACAAATCCGTGGACAACAAAAAATAGGGAATTTGCGGCATTAAATGTCTGTATTGCAGTAAACAATACATCGGCCAAACAAAACGATCGATAGAAACCCGATGCAAAGAATATATTGCGCACATCAAATTCAATCGGCCAGAAAACTCCGGTTTAGCAAAACATGTGTTGGAAAATAATTATAGTGTAACGACGGATTGTTTGCATTTGGTAAAGAATGGGTGTAATTATTGCGAATTAGATACGTATGAAGAATAAAGGCCATGCGTTGAATACTGTGGGCCTACCCATAACTCATCTCTCTTTGACCTCTTATACGATAGACAAGAGAGAGTGTTATAATCGTAAGCAGGTACTGTTCTTTTAGGATAGTTTAAGACTACAACAATTTTCTTTAAAAATTATGTGAAATGAATATACAGTGTGCGTTTTTCGACGGTACAGATAGTGTACGGAATTTGTTTCGTGCGTATTTTTACTGTAGTTTTCCAGGTGCGACACTGTTTGATTATGTGCTGATGATGACGACTTAGTTGTCGAAATACGTATACAGAATACTAAAATTAATGTGGAAGGGGGATATACGAGTATATCAACCTTAAATGACTAACCATGTAAATTAACTTAAACAAAAGTTATGTCCCACTGCAAACCTGACGACGCTAACTATTAAAAAAAATATTTGTAAATTTGCATTCTTATGTATTGAATATAATCTAATTTCATATGTTGCTTTTCAAATTATCATGAACGGTGGTATATAAAGCTTAACCTTTATTTTTTTGTATAATTTTCAGTTGTGGTGACCATCGTTTTGATATGTTTATCGACTCTACCATTACTGATGCTCATAATGGGTAAGTGAGTTTATATATCATTTCCTTATTCTTTCAGAAATAAACCGAGAACAATTCGAAACACGCAACCCGCTTCTCTATTGACCTCTAGTACTCCTAGCCATAAACGCGGTTTAGGAGTAAACGCGGGTAGTTCGTTTCAGTTCTGAAAACGACGTATAAGGGCGAGACGTTTTTAGGGAACAACGGGAGCGTGAGGAAAACGTTATCTAAAACGGTGCGAGATAATCTTTGTGTTTAAAAACGAAATTGTTGGCGGTATATCAAGCGTGAACGTTACGTGCTCCGTTATTTACTGCCGCTATTTGTTATATGGTGTTAGTGTTTGATTTGATATTGCTTTTGGGGAGTTTTGATATAAAATCATAATAGAAGACATTGGGTTATAAGTCCTGTAATAAAAAATAAATAAAATTTGTTTTGTGTTCTTATGTTCATTTCGAAAGAGTGATTCTTTTCTTTTTCCGTACTATTTTACGAGATTTAATAATTTAATTGTGGAAGTACACCCTCGAAAACTATACGCGTGTAACAATGCGTTACAACAGCAGTTCTCAACCCTTTAGTATTTGAGACACAGTTTTCCAACTCAGTTTTAATCGCGCCGTCTTTCCAATCATTTTTGGAGTCAAGGAAAAAAAGGAAATTAGAAATTTTTATAAAGATGGCAAAGAGAACTTTCTTCATCTCAGCTTCCGGACTGGAAGCATGTCTTCAACGTTTCTAGTATTGGTGTTCGTCACCACTTATATGAGACATTTTCAGGACTTAACAGTCGCATTGAGACTGGAGTGCAATATAAAAATTTCTTAGACAGAAGAAAAGGGAATGCAAAGAACAATAATTAGGAAACATAAAACAGAAATAGGAAAAGAAGAAGATAACTTTCTTCATCTCAGCTTCCGGACTGGAAGCATGTCCTAGACGATTCTGGTATTGATGTTTCGTCACCACTTATATGGGACATTTTCAGGACTTCATAGTCGCACTGAGACTGGAGTGCAATATAAAAATTAATTAGACAGAAGAAAAGGGGATGCAAAGAACAATAATTAGGAAATATAAAACGGAAGTAAGAAAAGAAAGAAATTATAAATTTTTAAAAAATGGTAAAGAGAACTTTCTTCATCTTGACATCCGGGTTGGAAGCGCGTCGTCGACAATTCTGGTATCGACGTTTCGTCAGCACGTGTATAGGATATTTTCAGGGCTTAACAGTCGCACTGAGACTGAAGTCCAATATAAAAATTTCTTAGACAGAAGAAAAGGGAATGCAAAGAACAATAATTAGGAAACATAAAACAGAAGTAGGAAAAGAAAGAAACTATAAATTTTTATAAAGATGGCAAAGAGAACTTCCTTCATCTTAGCTTCCGGGCTGGAACACCATCTTCGACAATTCTGGTATCGAAATTTCGTCACCACGTGTATAGGACTTCTTCATTGCCTAACAATCACGCTGAAGAAGTCCACGATCCAGATTAGCATAGTAAGTAAAGTAAAAAAGGTGGTCGAAAAAGGGTTTTGTAAAAATTGTGAAACAATGCAAACTGGAGGTCAAAAAAGCATTGGAAAGATAAAGATGGTACATATTTTAAAACTAAATGGATAAAGTCTTGATTCGGAAGAAGAGGTTAAGATAAAAGACATGTAATGTGGGAATTGATCGGGCAATTTGTAATACTGGCGATGTAACTAGCTTATTTGCATTTTACAATTTCTTTATGTCGACAAAACTGGTATTGTAATACCAGTTTTGCGACGATACAAATATAAACGCAGATGTGTGGACTAGCCATAGTAAACTTTTCGGTCTTAATAAGGTACAAGCAAAAAAGAAAACATCAAGATTAATTGTGTATTTACGATGAGTTACTTGGACTGAGCGTTTGTATTATGATCGACTCTTTTATAAGAGCTTTTACACATAACTACAATATATCACTGCTACAATTTATTAGTAATTAAATACACCTTGTTCTAATTGAAATAAACATGTTAACTAAAAATTAGTAAAATACATCAAATAATATCTTAACAATCATAAAAGACAGAAGCCCAAATCATAACACGCTGACAGCTGAAAATATTTGAAACAGAGGGAAGATTTTTCAAGGAAAAATACTGAATCTCATAATTAAGATTTGGCTAGCAGAGTTGGAACTAATTTTCCTGAACACTGTTGAGTAGCTGTATCACATTTTGTTAGGAATCAATTGTATTTTCGCTTTCGGAAATAATCAGAAATCAAAGGCGAATATGGGAGATGATTGATTGGATTTTTCGAAAAGTATATAGAGATATTTCCAGGAAATTTCGTAAAAATATTCAATAATTTACTAACAATTAATTAACAATACAGAATGGGACCCAGAAACTTCTTTTTTTTTTGAAAACGAATAAAAAAGAACTACTGGTAATAGACAGAATTTATGTTTTGCCAATGAAGAAAAACACAATTTGAAGTTTTAAATAATATAGTTTAAAACAAAAACTCATTTTAAACAATATCTCTATTCGTTGATGTAATCGATTTCTTAACTTCCCTTATACACGTTCCATAATGTCTGCCGGATTTCAGCTTATTTCTTGCTGGATAAAATTCTCCGGTTGAAACAGGTTTGAAGCATGTTAAAAACCTCTACCTTAAGATATCCCAAAAAAATATTTCGGGACGTTGAATCGGCTAAGTGCGCCGTCTACAGAATGTCATCTCGAATCATGATGAGCGGTCCGTTGCTTTCAAAAGTTATTCCGGGTCCTTGTTTATTGAACCTAGCTTTAAGCCATATTGTTACTGCACTTTTATTCAGTACTCAAATATTTATATTTTGTTTTGTGCCTTAGAGGATAATATTGGAAATTATATAAGAAATATAAGGATCTGGGGTAAAGTAACAATCTTTTATAATTCAATAGAATGCACGGGCTAGCAAGCTAAAATAAACACGTGACTTTACAAATAAATAGAAAGATGATACTTTCCATGTAAATAATAATTCTCAGTGCGATTCAGATTATGACGGAAGATGCAAATATATATATATATATATATATATATATATATATATATATATATATATATATATACTTTATGAGGATATTTTTTATAAATAATAATAAAGAAAACCCTTTAATTATACAAATGGAAAAGTCTCATAAAATAATTTAAAAATTCAATGATAATCAGAAGCACTTTATGAGGATATTTTTTATAAATAATAATAAAGAAAACACAACAAAAGTAACATTACAATTTTACAATTACAAATACAATTTTTGTATCTTATATTGTTTCTCTATATGCATAAGCACTTATCTTGTTTCAATGCAGGTAATCTTTGCTTCGGATCTTCTTCTCATTAATTATTTGCTCTTGAATAATACTAAACGCTACCTATCGATCTTCGCTTGTAGGACTCTATTCTGGTCAGTTAATTAGTTTGTCGATAAAGTCAGATATACTGATGAGTGTTGGTTGTCACACGAAACATGTCTCTATCATTGCTTTATCGACAAACATTTGATTTCGATTACTTACAATTTCTTATTGTAGTTGATGTTTGTCTATTTTCGCACGTGTTGTTGATTGTATATCTATCTAACGTGCATTTAAAAGACTAAAACGCCATACACCTCTCGTTAGGCCCGTTGTTTGATTATTGTCAGTTTAGTGCTGTTCTCTGTTTTTTGTTATATTATTTCATCCAATATTCTGGCAAGTTAATGAGTTTGTCGATAAATCCAAGTAGACTGACGAGTGTTGCTTATGAAACGAAACGCGTCTCTATCATTGCTTTATTGACAAACATTTGGTTGATTTCAATTACTTGCAATTTCCTATTGCAGTAGCTGTATGTCTATGTTTGCAAGTATTATTGATAGCGTAGCTATCTAACGGGTATTTGGAGATTAGGACGCCATACATCTCGCGTTCGGCCAGTTATTTGGTTATTTCGGGAGATATCAGCATGCTGTTTATTGTTTTTTGTTATATTATTTCGACCAAAATTCCGATCAGCTAATAAATTTGTCGATAGAGCCAGATAACTGATGAGTGTTGGTTATTACACGAAACGCGTGTCTATCATTGTTTTATCGACGAATATTTAATTGATTTTAATTACTTTCAATTTCTTATTGTAGTTGCTATATGTTTGCAGGTATTGCTGATACATAGCTATCTAAAGGGCACTTAAAAGACTAAAACGCCATACATTTCTCATTCAACCAGTTCCTTGGTTTTCCGCTTTTTTTATTATATGATTTAATGTATTTAATATTCCTTACCCTCTGCTGCCGGTATATCTAACCACACCCAAACATTTTATTAATAATGGCTCGAGATATATCCTTGAAAATCTCTTCTACACTGAAGGAAAAATAAATTTCAAAACCGGTGGGTTTTCCTTTAGATTCCACACACAAAGCTAACATTTCCCCGAAATAAGTTATACTACGGCGAGATCCAATTTGCGTTCGTCTACTTCCGTACCTCGTCGGTGTAAATAACATTGTCATTTTTGTTCGAGATACAGACCCCGTTATCTGATTTAACTTGTGTTGACTCTTCCAATTCCGTATTTTCACTCTCTCGCAGAGGAGCCTGTCGAAATTGGATAAATCCTTCTCCATTAGTTTCGAAGAGGGATAAATCGGAATGTGTAAACATTTTTCGGTTGTAAATAAGATTTACTTTAGTCACATCTATTTTTCGTGGACTCACATATGTTCTTTGCAATATTGTGAATTTTACTAACATTTGTACGTACACAGATATTGTATATGTATGTATGTATGTATCATTTCTAACTTGACGGAGATCTTGATTTTTGTATTCTGTTTCGGATTTGGACAAACTTATATAGTTTGAGTTCAAATTATTTTTCTAAAAAAAAGCTTTTTGTTCAACGAGTTAATATTCATAGTGGAACTTTTATATCACGCTTTGTTACGTTAATCTGGTTTGATTAATTTATGCGCTGATTCTGATTAGACTTCACTAGCGCAATTCTTTTTATTCGTGAAGAATAAAATATTATCTGGTACGTAGACTTCCGCGGTCGTGGTCCATATTATCTGCTGCTGGCCTTCCGAGCTGGAACCGCGTCATTTGTATAACTTCCGACGTTTCGTACCCATTCGTATGGGACATATTCAGGGTTCAACTACTGCTAGTGTCTGTTGCACTGAAACTGTTTCAGTGCGACAAGTAGTAGCAATAGTCGAGTACTGCTGTGAGAGCGTTTTTTGTGGTATGGCCACTTTACACAAGATATGGCCCTTTACACAAGATAGAAGGCATAATGAATGCTGACGTCTATGTGAACATATTACAAACTGTGTTTCTACCATATGCAGAGGAAGAAATGTCACTAAGGTGATTGTATATGCACGATAATGATCCGAAGCATGTTTCTCGTAAAGCGAAAACATGATTTCAAGATAATACCGTTCGCGATTTACGTATCTGCTGCTAAGCCGCAAAATATTGACGATCTGTGGAAAATATGCCAAGCCGAATGGCAAACAATTTCAGCAGAGACATGTAGGCAACTGGTGAACTCGTTGCTCCACAGGTGTCGACAGGTGATAAACAATAAATTGATGAAAAATGGATTTATTTCGAAAGTTCAAAAAATCATGGTTATCACATGGCAAAGCCGAGTCATCGACTCCACGGTCAAATCGTATTGGTCTCAAGACAATGCTCTGTGTTTGGTGGGACCAGAGTGGCGTGATGTATTACGATCTGTTGAAACCTGGTGAAACAGTTAACACAGACCGCTACCAACAACAAATTATCAATTTGAACCATGCATCGATAGAAAAACATCCAGAATGGACCCGAAGACACGGTGATGTGATTTTACAGCACGATAACGTGCCGTATCATACAGCCAAACTAGTCAAGGACGCATTGAAAGCACTTGAATGCGTCGTACTCTTCAGACTTTGCCCCGTCCGATTATCACCTTTTCGCATAAGTGGGGCACGCGCTTGCAGAACAGCACTTGTGTGTCCATGAATGGTTTTGTTCAAAGGACAAACATTCTTTTTGTGATGGCATCCATAAATTGTCTGAAAGATGAGCAACATGTGTAGAATCAAATGGCCAGCACTTTGAATAAATAAATTTTTCTATGGCTTTCCGGTACACCTGGTAAATTGTTAGAGTTGGCATTGCAACCAATAGGTTAACGGCGCATGTTTCGAAGAAGTACAAAAACTTTAGCGGGACAAAAATGTAAATAAACACTTACCGTTTTAAGCAACGTTTTCAGAATGCAGAAGCACTAAATGGATATAATTCCAAGTGGATTCCGTGTCATTTTCAGAAATGATTTTCTTTGATTTTCCTAGTGGATAGGTAACGGTTTGACACAAAATTTTAACCTGACAATTGAAAGATACAATCCACACTTCTAATCGTAGTCAAATAATCTTTTTTACGTTATTTTATTTAAAAAATTTCGAAATGAATTCCATTAATTTTCGCATTTTCTCATAACCTTCTTTTTCTGTCGATACTACTCATTAAGCAAATAATAATTTATAAATTAATTACCACGAAGTAAATTCCTTATTGTTTTTTTTAATTAAACCTCGTATTACATTTTAAAAGTATCCAAACGAAAAAAATTATTAAGAATTCTATTTAATTAAGACGTCGAATTATCGAGTGGTGTACATCTCGAGAAAGGTCTTAGGAAGGAACAAGTTTTAATCACATTACTTGTGTACCAGCTCTTAAGTGCTTGCCTGCTTGTCGTATTTTGTTAATTTAATGGAGTTATTTCCGAACTTTAACGGATTCCATTTAGACGCGTTGGAAAACGGTGTAAATAAATTATGAATTATTACGAATTATTTTCTATATACGAGTATACGAACTATAATAATATACAATAGAGTTCTGTGTGTATATATTTTGTGGATCGTTTTACATGAACTGGGCGAATGAACAGATTTGGTAACAAAATAATTTCACTCTGTCGATTGTCCATTCTTCGATTCTGACAGTATACTTTCACTTTCTGGAGAAATCGCATTTCTTATGAAATCTAGCCATATTCATTATGCTAGAAAAAGATTATCATATTTGAAGACTCTCTCCCTTTTAGCCAATTCTTCTATGAGGAATCAGTTCAGCAACAAGTATGTGGAACGAAATCCAGGCTGTAAGGAGGATGTTCCAGCATCTTTAGTCAAGTTTTTACTAAGCTCCAAGTGTAGATGTTACAGCAACTTATTGAAGCGTTGACAAAACCCTTAGCTCGAGCAAGTAAATGCTTCGAGGCGTCATCGGTTTCTTCGTAAAAAAAAACTACCTAATTTTCAAGAAAATGGAAAAATTTATTTATTCAAAATATTGGCCATTTGATTCTATACTTCTTTCAGGCAATTTGTGGATGGCATCCCAAAAAAACTGTTTGTCCTTTGAGAAAAACCATTCATCGAAACATTTTCTAACTTCTTCAAAATTAGCGAAGTGCTGGTTTGCAATCGCATGTTCCCTTGATACGAAAAAGTTCTGTATGTGTATATTTTGTGGATCGTTTTACATGAATACGGTTATAAATTGGGCGAATGAACAGATTTGGTAACAAAATAATGTCGATTGTCCATTCTTCGATACTGACAGTATACTTTCACTTTCTGGAGAAATCGCGTTTCTTATGAAATCTAGCCACGTTCATCATGGCAGAAAAAGATTTTTATGTTTGAAGACTTTCTCTCTTTTAACCAATTCTTCTATGAGGAACCAGTTCAGCAATAAGTATGTGGAACGAAATCCGGGCTGTAAGGAGGATGTTCCAGCATTTTTAATCAAGTTTTTACTAAACTCCCAGTGTAGATGTTACAGCGATTTGTAAGAGCGTTGTAAAAGCTCTTATCTCGAACAAGTGTGAGTGCTTCGACAACTCAGACATTCACTTCATACACCACTTTGTGTAGCCATCACGTGCTCCACACCTCCTCTCACGGTAAAGAAGATGACCATAGTTTTATTCTTAACGGATCGAATTTTATGTGACACATACCAACGTGCTTTTATCTTCAAAGAGCCAGATTTTGTTTTGAGCTTTGCAGGACATGTCACAGTGGTGAAACAAGATTCCATCACCTGTTAAAATACTGTTAACCCAAAAAGTTTCAAAAGTAGTCGTCTTTTCGGTGTCTACGTAAGCATCATAACACGCTTGTTACGCTGCTTCAAACCGAAACTTTCTAACCGTTTGCGTTCCCGAGATATTCGCGATTATTTGGCCACAAAATTCCTGTTTTGGTAACTCCAAAACTTACTTTCAAAAGTGCTGGTTAAAATGCATAAAATTATGCACTATTTGATATACTAAAGTGTACAAAAGTTTAATTTATTAGAGGTAAACAGACAAATGACCAGCAATCGTATCCATTATTAATTTGAATATAACGTTGACCTATATAATACAGCTGATTGGTGATAAAAGAAGTTTGCATATTACGGGAAAATTTGAATTCAAGACTTATTAATCTGGTCCATACTATCTTCTTCTGGGCTTCCGGACTGGAACCGCGTCACTGGTATAACTGCCGACGTTTCGTACCCACTCGTATGGGAAATCTTCAGGGCTCAACTACTGTTACTGTCTGTTGCACTGAAACAGTTTCAGTGCCTTGAAGGCGTCCCATACGAGTGAGTACGGAACGTCGGCAGTTATACCAGTGACGCGGTTCCAGCTCGGCAGCGGAAGTCTACGTACCAGATTAAGGGAACCCCCCTCACACGAAACATTGTTAATATGAATAAATGTTTCATTAACTCAGCTGTCGAAATATCCAATAAAAAGTTGTAAAGATGTATGATCAATGTGTAAAGTAAAAATATAATTTAAATTTTATAATATTAGGTGCGCAACTAAGTCGTCGCTGTTTTTTTGATGAAAATGCAACTTTATTGTGAAAAAATGTTTACAAATGAATCATTCAAAATATTGCCCATCGCTAGCGACAACTTTTTCTCACCTTTCTGGCAGAGCTCGAATACCGTTATGGTAGAAGTGTTCGTCTTTTGAGGCTATCCACGAATCAAGCCATTTTGAGATGGCTTCATATGAGCGGAACTCTTGATTAGCCAGACCATGTGCCATCGAACGGAACAAGTAATAATCGGACGGCGCAGTATCTGGGGAATATGGCGGCTGGGGTAGGACCTTCCATTTGAGCGTTTCTAAGTAGGTTTTAGCGGGTTTGGCAACATGAGGCCCAGCGTTGTCATGCTGTACAATCACTTTTTCGTGCCTCTGCTCGTATTATGGCCGCTTTTCACCAAGTGCTCGGCTCAATCGCATCAATTGATTTCGATACCGTTCCCCAGTGATGGTTTCGTTCGGTTTCAACAGCTCATAATAAATAACACCGCCCTGGTCCCACCGAATACACAGCAAAACCTTCGCAGCGTGAATATTCGGCCGAACCAACGACGTAGAAGCATGACCGGGCAGTCCCCATGATTTTGTTCTCTTTGGGTTGCTGTAATGAATCCATTTTTCATCACCCATAACGATGCGATGAAGAAAACCCTTCCTTTTATGCCGCTGGAGCAGTTGTTCACAGGCGGAAAAACGACGCTCAACGTCTCTTGCCTTCAAATCATAAGGAACACAAGTTCCTTATCTTTGAATCATTCCCAACGCATACAATCGCTGGGAAATGGCTTGGCGGATGACTCCTAATGCTGAAGCAAGCTCTTTTTGCGTTTGGCATGGATCCTCATCGAGCAATGCTTCCAATTCAGCGTCTTCGAAGGTTTTTGGTCTTCCTTCACACGAACGGTCGTCAACATCGAAATCACCGTCTTTGAAGCGACGGAACCAATCACGGCACGTTGTTTCACTTAGAACAACATCTTCGTAAAGTTTTTGGAGTTCTCGATGCGCTTCAGCCGCCGTTTTCTTCGAACGAAAGAAGAAAAGCAACACTTCCCGCAAATGACGATTATTTGGCACAAAATCAGACATTTTCACACAACCAAAAGTATATAACGCAAAAACAAAATTACTAATGTATCAAAGCGGTTTGTTTACCATATGTCTAAGCTTGGTTCATGACGTTTTGGTTATGCCACAATCGACCAGCACTTACTACTGGAGCCATCTCTTGAAAAACAGCGACAACTTAGTTGCGCACCTAATATATATATATATATATATATATATATATATATATATATATATATATATATATATCCTCTTAATATTCAACTTTTTTGTTTTAGTACGTCTTACTTACTAGCTTCATGTTTTATTTAAGTTATGGCAAAAAAGTCGAAACACAATCTTGTATGTATATCTTTGAAAGAAGTACATTTGAAAGCAGTTCTTTCTTTCCCGTGCGATTTAAGCGAGAAAAAATTATACCAATCTTTTTCACATTTTCCTTTTTTGTCTGTATATTATTTCCACGAGATAGATGTACATATATTGCCGACACGTCCAGTCCTTCCTAAAAGTAGTGAAAGAAAACAGAGGAAAGGTGCCACAATGAAAACCTAGTTTATAAATTATGCAGCACCGCACTTTACTAAATGAATTCACCATTTCGCAGCAGGAATCGTTGGTTATGGTTGGAGATGCGGAGCTTTCCGCGCAAATATCGCTCTTTATATTTTATTCAGGTCTCCATCGCGAAACAAATTTAAGGTTCTCTATTCTTTTTGCCTTTTTTTATTCATTTATCGGATTCGACGGGAAAAATAAATGAAGTAATAAGAAGAAATTTCGCAAAACCTTTTCGTTAACGTTTCCCGCATTTTCTGTTTGTTGGAATCTTAGCGATTAAGTAACCGCTAGACGTTTTCGGTGGCGTTCCAATTTGTTTGTTCGAAAGTCCATCGACTTCGGAGCATGTTCCAATTATGCAAAACAAGTAAACTAGGGTAGACGATTGTTCCTTAACTCGATTATTCATACATACTAATTGCTGATTGGAATTTTAGTAATTCTGTAATTCCCTGTAATTAATTAATATAGGATATGTACCTTAAACGGCTCCCATATCTCGTGTATGAATAATATTCAATGTGGGAAATCTTCCAAATCTAAAATTTACAGAGAATCTAGTGTATGTCAGGTGTACTGGAAAGTTATTACCCCTTTTTTTCGTAAGAAAACTACACAATTTTCAAGAAAATGGAAAAATGTATTTATTCAAAGTATCGGCCATTTGATTCTATACATCTCGCCCATCCTTCAGGCAATTTAGGTATGCCATCCCAAAGTGTTCGTCCTTTGAGCGAAACCATTCATAAAACCGTTTTCTAACTTCTTCGAAATTGGCGAAGTGCTGCTCTGCAAACGCGTGTCTCATTGATGCGAAAAGGCGATAGTCGAACGGGGCAAGATCTGTAGAGTACGGCGGGTGCGATATTATATCCCATTCAAGTGCTTTCAACGCTTCCTTAACCGGTTTCGCTGTATGAGACGGCGCGTTATCGTGCTGCAAAATCACTTTACCGTGTCTTCGAGCCCATTCTGGACGTTTTCCTATCAATGCATGGTTTAAATTGATAATTTGTTGTCGGTAGCGATCAGTATTGACTGTTTCACCAGGTTTCAACAGTTCGTAATACACCGCGCCACTTTGATTCCGCCAAACACAGAGCATTGTCTTGCGACGAAAATGATTTGGTCTTGGAGTCGATGAGCCGACTTCGCCAGGTAATTTTTAAAGTTTTTAAAATAAATCCATTTTTCATCACCCATCACTATTCGATGCAGAAATGACTGCCGATCATACCTACGAGGCAGCATTTCACAGACGATTTTTCGATTTTCTATTTGCCTGTCCTTCAATTGACGTGACACCCATTTTCCCATCTTTTGGATTTTTCCCCAATACTCGTAATCGGTCGCTAATCATTTCTTGGGCCACATTTAACGCTTCTGCCAATTGTTTTTGAGTTTAGGTGGGGTCTTCATCCAATAACTTCTGCAGTTTCGCATCTTTTTCGGTCTACCAGAACGTTCTTTGTTTTGCACATCGGAATCACCACTTTTGAATTGTTGAAACCACGAATGCATGCTCACCGTAAGTTTCTACCAGCAAATGATGACTTTCAGCAGCTTTTTTGTGTTGATTTGTCCTTGAGGAATAGGAAAAAATCACATGGGCCAAGGTTCAGTGAATAGGGTGGGTATTTTAACAAATGAATGGCATTCTTGACCAGCAACTTCCTAACAAACAGTGTAGTATTTCAAACACACAATCTTCATATTAAAACTTTCGCGTACAATCCGTTAAATATTTTTTGTCAATTTCTATGAAATCAGAAGCACGATGGATATACTCTAGTCTTCTGTGGTCCTAAAATCACATTGATGCTGGATTTAAATTTTCTACTGAAACCGGGTTGTACATCTTTTGATCTTCTATAGCATTTGAAAAGATACATATGAAATTATATACAGCCAACAACAAAACCGAATCGAACAGATGGAACTAATTTTATTCAAATTCCATGCATTCCTTTTCAAAAAAATAACATTCAAAATTGAATTTAAAATATGCGAAATTAAATTTATAATCATACGAACGAAATGAAATATTATCTCAAACACCCATGCGCTGTAAAAACCATATTCATGGCTTCCGTCACTTTTTCCTTTACAGCTTCTAGTCTCTTAAATCTGATTCTTTTCAGTGCTGATTTATCCTTGGGGATTAGAAAGAAGAAAACCTTTGAGGCAGCATTTCACAGACGATTTTTCGATTTTCTATTTGCCTGTCCTTCAATTGACGTGACACCCATTTTCCCAACTTTTGGATTTTTCCCCAATACTCGTAATCGGTCGCTAATCATTTCTTGGGCCACATTTAACGCTTCTGCCAATTGTTTTTGAGTTTGGGTGTGGTCTTCATCCAATAACTCCTGCAGTTTCGCATCTTCAAACATTTTCGGTCTACCAGAACGTTCTTTGTTTTGCACATCGGAATCACCACTTTTGAATTGTTGAAACCACGAGCGCATGCTCACCGTAAGTCTCTACCAGCGAATGATGGCTTTCAGCAGCTTTTCTGTGCTGATTTGTCCTTGAGGAATAGAAAAAAAATCACATGGGCCAAGGTTCAATGAATAGGGTATTTTAACAAATGAATGGCATTCTTGACCAGCAACTATTTAACAAACAGTGTAGTATTTCAAACACACAATCTTCATATTAAAACTTTCGTGTATAATCTGTTAAATATTTTTTGTCAATTCCTATGAAATCAGAAGCACGATGGATATACTCTAGTCTTCTGTGGTCCTAAAATCCTAAAATTAAATTTTCTACTGAAACCTGGTTGTACATCTTTCGATCTTCTATAGCATTTGAAAGGTTACATATGAAATTATATACAGCCAACAACAAAACCGAATCGAACAGATGGAACTAATTTTATTCAAATTCCATGCATTCCTTTTCATAGAAATAACATTCCAAATTGGATTTAAAATATACGAAATTTAATTTATAATTATACGAACGAAATGAAATATTATCTCAAATACCCACGCGCTATAAAAACCATGTTCATGATTTCCGTCACTTTTACCTTTACAGCTTCTAGTATCTTAAATCAGATTCTTTTCAGTGCTGATTTATAATAGAAAGAAATCACATGGGCCGAGGTTCAGTGAATAGGGTGGGTATTTTAACAAATGAATGGCATTCTTCAGCAACAACTTCTTAACAAACAATGTAGTATTTCAAACATACATTCTTCATATTGAAACTTCGCGCAAAATCCGTCAAACATTTTTTGCCAACTCCTACGAATTCAGAAACACGATGAATAACTCCACTCTTCCTGGTCTTAAAATCACATTGATGATAGATTTCATTTTTTTACTTAAAAAATGCTGTGGGCAACAACCGGCCCGTGGACCGAATCCGACCCGCTGTACGATTTGATCCGGTCCGCGAGACATTGTCCTATTATTTCATGTCTGATATCCATCGCTAAAAATTATGAACACTACTTTTAAACGCGGCCCGCAAACATATTTGCACATTAAAGCTTGGCCCACAACATGTCAAAGGTTGTCCATACCTGCTGTATATCTTTTGACCTTCTATAGCGCTTGAAAGGTTATACATGAAACTATATACAACCAATCTGGAACAAAACCGAATCGAGCAGAAGGAACTAATTTTATTCAAATTCCATGCATTCCTTTTCAAAATATAACATTCCAAATTGAATTTAAAATATATGAAATTAAATTTATAATCACACGGACGAAACGAAGAATTATCTTAAATGCCCACGTCTTCCCTTCGTAACGTCATTGTGGGAATAACATGATTAAAATTACAATGGAAATTTCTCTAATTCCACATCAATCTAGGGGATACTTAACCGAATTAGGTTTATATTGCGGAATCTTACTGACGTGATTTCGTACCTTTTGACATTGAAACAAGCCGTCTCAACGGCCTGCCCTGTTCCACCGCATCCAGTTTCGGAGATACCTTAATTTCACTTTAATCTGTACTAATCAGGCCGCAACAGTATCGGAACATTAAGCCGGGCAAACCAACCCGTAGGCATCCGACACCAATTATTATAATATCCTCCGACCATCCGTGGTATATTAGAATAGAATTTAGGCGCTATCGCGTTTGTATAAATATACAGTGATTACATAAAGTTTGTTGGCATATACATATTCCAATTCAAAAAAAAAATTTGAAATAATTAAAATATGTAAGGTAAAATGTAATAATAAGATTATTTTAAACTCTGTAGGCTTTTATAATTAATGATACTAATAATATAGTCTTTTACTATATCAAGATATGCTATCAACTCCATATGTATGAGGGTCTGCTTGCTAGGCACAATTTTGATTCTCTTGGTATACGCAGGGAGAAAGCTAGTGGCGGTTTTCTTGATAAATTAATAAATAATTTTATTGTTTCTTCTGTGCTGTTGTCCCAGGTTGATTTCCTCGTGCCTAGTTTTGACACTAGATCATTGGCGACCCTCACAATAGCTAGGGCAAGAACCAATGTTCCCTACAAGGCGCCATTGGTACATATGTTCAGAAATGCCAATGTATTATACGAGGATCCCTTTCGCTAATTTGAATCTGTTATTGTTCGTTCAGCTTTTTTTTGTATGACTTGGATTACATTATTATAAGTGTGTGTATATATTTTTTGTTAATTGGATTCTCACTTTTCTTTGTATTACATTAACTGCACCTATTTTTGTTTCAATTTTAATTTTATTCTTAAGTGCATTATGTCCTTTAAAGGGTCTGTGTAACTGTTGGGCATTAAAGATTATTATTATTATTATTATTATTATTATTGATCCTAACAGCAGATATACGATATTAGGATCTTAACAGTAGATCTATTAGGATTTATTATAGAACTTATGGTATTTTGCTAACTAGTAGACATAGGCTGAACTATATTTTTCAAAAAGTAAGAGTAAAACTGTGTGTCATATTTCAACCCAACTTTTGCTATTCATTCTGTGAGAGGCAATGTTTATTCAATATTTTTCTGTATCGAAAAGATACGATAAAATCTACGAAGGAATCGTTTGTTAATAACACAAGTCTACCTGATGATGAGTGAATCTCTGAAACATATATAGTAGACAGGGTGTTATTAACATTTGAATGATACCTTTTAACATTCATTTATGCAGCAAATCGCCGAGGTATCAAGCATCTGTTTACACACGCTCTGGGCACTTAGACGCGTTCTCGCTTTGTCATTCAATATATTCTTGTATTGGACGAGAGAGGGAGGCAATGTTTATTCATTATCATTCTGTATCGAAAAGGTACGATAAAGTCTTCAAAGGAATCGTTCGTTAATAACACAAGTCTACCTGACGATGAGTGAATCTCCGAAACATATATACAATAGTAGACAGGGTGTTATTAACATTTGAATGATACCTTTTAACTTTAATTTATGCGGCAAATCGCCGAGGTATCAAGCGTCTGTCTGCACACGCTCTGGGAACTTTGTTCTCGCCCAGCGAGATAGACGCGTTCTCGCTTTGTCATTCAATATATTCTTGTATTGGACGAGAGAGGGAGGCAATGTTTATTAATTATTCATTCTGTGCTTAATTCCATAACCTTTTCAAAGATATCTCCTAACTCTTAGAATAAATAATGACCTAATACATAAACAAATTGATTATCCTTAGAGTTCCCAAAGAGTGATAAAAGTATTTATTATTTCAACAAGACAAGCCTTACCTGTCAACTTCCCCTCGGTGACTCACAGTGTATGAGTAAGCACCGAGAGTTGCATGGCCACAGAGAAGTGCGTAAGAAGTACAAATAAAATTATTTCACATTTCGTAGGTTTTTACAAAAAGCTACACTACTAATATAGTCTTCTTACTATATCAAAATTAATTCTAACGGTGGAATATTAAGATCTCAATTGTAGATCTACTATGCTCCTAATAGGAAGTCTATTAGAAGTTTCAGTGCCGTAGTTGAACCCTGAAGATGTACTATACAAATGGGTGCGAAACGTCGGCAGATATACAAGTGACGCGGTTCGAGCCCGGAAGCCCAGAAGCAGATAACCTATTAGGATTTATTATTGGTTTAAAACTGTCATATGTTTTAAGACCACTACACCGTGTAAATAAAGAATGGAATAGTAATCACTTTCCTTCTTATAGAGACACAATGTATCATGCAGCTTATTAATTTACAGGTTTATAATATAAAGGGTGGTCAGAAATTCTCGGATAATCATCACGTTGATATTAATTCTGAGTTCAATCCTAATACAGAAAATATATATTGTCATTAGTTAAACCATACGAATTGCTCTTAAGTAGTTTTGTTATCATGTATTCTTTTGACATATCAATAACAATTTAGTTCAAATTAGTCATTAGTTACTGACGTGGAGAAATATATAGGCAGGTATTACAAAATATAGTATTTTATAAATACTGCACAGATATCTTACAAAGGCTATTATGAAGACTTCTTTCTAGATCTTTGATTTCTTTTCTTCCTTTCTTTGATCCAACCTCTGACTCTTAAGTAGTTTTGTTACCATGTATACTTTTGACATATCAATATCAATTTAGTCCAAATATACTAATTTAGCTCAAATTGATCATAGTAGACCTCCCAAGGAAAAAACTATTGTGACGTGGCAAAATATAGGAGCAGATATTTCGAAATACGAAACCGTAAATCTTAGATTGGAGAACCTAGTTGCATCACCTTTCTTAAAAAGATTCTAGCACGCTCACAGTTAGAAGGAGACAGAAGTGGAAGTAGCAATATTGATGATCTTCTGCAAATGAAGCATCTTTGATAATGAAGCTAGGAATCATATCGCCACCCTATGTGACCTTATTCGGAAAAGAATGCATAATTTGGATCAAGGTTTCTTCATTAACTGGGTTAACCCAGATAGTGGGGATCTATACGAACGTTAATGAGATCGTACGCAAAAACGGGAGCAGTGTACACCTTTAAAAAATAAAGTGCAAATGATTATATGTTCTTCTGATTTTATAATTCAAATACAAATACAGGTTTAAAAAATTAATTCAACGGAAAAACGATTTATTGTAGGACTACGTATTCGTTCAAATAAACTCGAAATTAAGGCTACATAAAGAGACAAAAATTTGTATATACGAGGATAGTTTGACAAGTAGTGAGAATGACACATAGGTGGCGCTTTAATTGGTAAAACAAATGCACTGTACTTTAGGTTGTCTATTTATATATTTACATTCCGATGTTTAGATAAATCGGTTGATTAGTTTATTTTTGACAGCTGATTGAGAAAGAAGTATCACGTCGTTTTGTTAAAATGGAAAAAGCAGAGTATTGTGCGGTGATTAAATACTTCGTAATTAAGGGTATGAAAGCTACCGAAATAAAAGATGAGTTACAGGAAACATTAGGTGAATCTGCTCCATTATCCGCCACAATATGTAGATGGGTAAATGAATTTAAACGTGGAAGAACAAGCTGTATTGATGAAGCGTGCGCTGGAGCATCCAAAATCGTGACTTTTAAGGAAATGATTACAAAAATCCATAATATTATTACGCAAGATCGAAGACTCAAAATGAGAGAAATAGCAGACATGGTAAGCATTTCAACAGAACGCGTATACCACATTTTAACGAAAGAATTGGGCTTTTCCAAGCTTTCGGCAAGATGGGTGCCGCGATTGCTTATGACTGATCAAAAGTTCACTCGTTTGCGCATTTCCAATGAGTGTTTGGACCTTCATAAGCGGAATTCGGTTGATTTTTGTAAGCGATTTGTTACTTGCGATGAAACTTGGATACACTACAGTACACCCGAAACTAAACAATAGTCAAAACAATGGTTAGAACGTGGTTCTGCACCTCCAAAGAAAGCGAAAACCACTTTATCGGCAAACAAGGTGATGGCATCAATTTTTTGGGATTCAAAGGGCATTTTGCTCATTGATTACCTTCAGAAAGGTGCCACAATAAACGGACAATATTATGCAGAACTTCTACAAAAATTAAATGTTGAGATTCGTGCTAAACTGCCAGGAATGGCAAAGAAAAAGATTCTGTTTCACCAAGACAACGCTCCCTCGCATACCAGCACAGTTGCGATGTCCAAAATCCACGACTTGCATTTCCAATTAGTACCGCATACGCCTTATTCGTCGGATCTAGCCCCTTCCGACTTCCACCTTTTTCCAAAATTGAAAACGGCACCAGGTGGAAAGAAATTTTCGTCTAACGACGAGCTTATCATCTTCGTAAATGAGTATTTTGCAAGCCTTCCGGAATCGCATTTTAGAGATGGCATAAGGGCATTGGAGCACCGTTGGAATAAATGTATTTTGCCCTTTTAGGAGAATATATTGAAAAATAAAAATTATTTTGTATTTAAAAAATTCGTTTTTCTTTTCCATTCTCATTACTTGTCAAACTACCCTCGTAAGCAAAGCCATAATGTTCGGTACGCAAAGTCATAATGTTCGATTCGCAAAACCATAATATACGCAAAGCCATAATATTTGATCTTTTTATAAATTTCATAATTCGGCCGCAGATACAATTGCAAAATCTGTAATGTAACTCCACCTTTACAAAGTAAATGGAACTCAATAACCGTTCAGTCACCTTGATTGCATTCTCGCGGGGAGTTATCCGTAACGTACCGCTTCGCGCCGGGGTTCTCCAATAATTCGATCCAATATCCACACACACACACAGAGAGACACACAATACTCCACGCCTATAACTTCTCTCTTTATTTCGTTCGCTTCCAAGTCTTGACATATGAAATATTAAGCGTCGGAGTACGCGGACATTTTACACGTAACCTACCGCATACCGGAATGAGCCGGCTCTTCGGATACGTGTTGAGAATTTATCACCGGATGTAGGTTAATATCGAAACTGAGAATTGGGATTAAATGTTTTCTCTATTGTACGCATGTTGTGATGTATCAGCGCATGTTAAATTATGTTTAGATAGTGGTGATACGAGATTTATACTAAAATATCGGATTTACGTTTTTTTTAATATTAAATTTGTTGTAATTTATAATTCAGTTTCGGTTTCGATCTTATCTAATTGAACAAAGGTAGGGTTGCTTCCCAGGGGTATACAGGACGTTATAATTAAGACCTGTCCTTTGCGATTAAAACAAGTAGTCTGTAGGTTGTACAAACAAAGTCGATCACGTACTTGACTTTTATTACCTATTTGTTGTAAGCAGTAACGCGGGTTCGCGGGGCTTGATTGTATAGCAATAAATACAGAAACATCTAACTTCTGGGCGATTTAATTAATCGTCGATTCGAATATGCGTGACTTTAGAAGCAATTCTAGTTTTGTTTGTTTTAATAATCTGTTTTTCAAAATAGTAATTCTTAGTGGCGCCATCTACTAAAAAAATATACGTCAATAAAGTAGATCTTTCACCAATGTTATGTCAAAATATCATGGTATTTGCATCATTAGAAACAGAGAAATTGCGCATAAAGTAACAGTGTGTATTTGGTACTGGTCGAAAAATAAATTTAGAACAAAGAGCAAATATCAAGTTGTGTTTTAAACTCGGTAAATCGTTTACTAAAACTTTAAATTTGATGAAACAACTGTATGGTTATGCGTGTTTATCACGTACGAGTGTGTATGAGTAGTATAAACGATTTAAAGATGGTCGTACGGATATAAATGACGACGAATATCCTGATGCAAAAATCTGTGGTTACGGAAAGTAACATCGAGCTTGTGCGTGAATTTATCAGAAATGAGCCGAAATCCTCATTGCGATACATGGGAATGGAATTAAATATTTCCAAGGATTCAATTCATCGCATTTTGACAAAGCATTTGGGGCTGAGAAAGATTAGTGGAAGGTTTGTACCACACAATTTAACTGAATTCAACATTGTACAGACTTGATTAAGGACTCAAAAAAGGACGAAAACTTCAGGTATTTTATTGCAACTGGCGATGAGACGCGGTATTCTAAATGTGATTCAGAGGTCAAGCGTCAAAGCTCTGAATGGACGCATCCAAGCTAAGAAAGACCGAAAGAAAGCCGTTTGGAGAGTCAATAGTGAAGACAATGTTGATTCGTTTTTATGATTTGATTCTAAATGTGATTCAGAGGTCAAGCGTCAAAGCTCTGAATGGAAGCATCCAAGCGAAGAAAGACCGAAAGAAAGCCGTTTGGAGAGTCAATAGTGAGACAATGTTGATTCGTTTTTATGATTTGAAAGGCATAGTGCACAAAGGTTTATATCAACTAGTCAAATAGTCAATGCTGTATATTATCTTGGTGCTACGAAGCGTCTTTTGGCGCGTATTCGTCGTGTGCGCCCTTAATATTGTGGAAATGGTAACTGCCGTTTGTTACACGATAATGCACCATCTCATCGCTCGACGCTGATTTTCTAACTACACATGGTATTTTAACCATCAACCATTCACCGGATTTGGCCCCCTCAAAACTACATTTACCGATGAAAGGACAGCGTAACTGGTGATGAGAGGTGGTGTTTTCAATATGATCCATATCGACTACTTCTGATTGCAAAGTAGCAGACATTTATACACAACGAAGTTTTATTTTTTTTAAATGTAAAACGGACCTTGTACTTTATTAAATACAAAAAATTTTAAACTCATATTGACCATACGTATAATCCGACATTGTACCGCTGCGTTCTTTTGTTTCAGAACAAAAGTACCAAAAGTACAAAACGTAATAAGCTAAAATTCACCGTTTCAGCTTTACAAAAATGTATTTTAAAAAATGAAAAAGGTATTAACCGAGACAAAAATGTAAGCTCTTTATTCAACGATCATTTTTATTTCCAGTTGAAGACGAATCGTTAGAAAAAATAGAGCCATTGTTTGAGTCTCTCGGTGCGATGAAACAAAACGGAAACTTTAACGCATTTCCAACTGAAGGAAATCTGATTATACCTCTGCTGAAATATACGTACGAAGTAGCGGATTTTCATGTGTTTGTTGATAATGAATTTAGAAAAGTCTTTTTATTATACAATAGCTGGTAGTTCATGTAATTAAGTGGTTTTTAAACTACGGGGAAAATTCGTGTCTAATGAAGTTCGTATAAAAAGGTTTTTATGAAATTAATACGTCTCCAAATCTGCAGGAGCTGTGGAAAAATCATGACTGCGGTTTTCCTTGTAATTCTATTTTCGATATACGACGATAAAAATAATAATCCTTGTTTATGCTTTTAAAGACAACATTCTGAGTATAATTGATTGGAAAGGGAAGTTAGAAACGAAATAATTCTATTTTTCAACGCAATCTTTCGCCATTAACGTCACTTGTATTGCAACGACTTTATTTCATCAGAAAAAAACAATTTTTGTTAGTTTTCAAAATAGGCGTTCATCGCTTCGTTGGTTATCGTTTACAAAATCCTCTGAGATTTTTCAAATTTCAAATTAAAAAGAAATCGGACGAAGCCAAACTCAGATTATGTAGTGGGTGCAACTCAAAGAGATGGCACTCGTGGAGAATGGATTGGACTTTGGCTGCACTGTGAACTCCCACATTGTCGTGAATGAAGTAGTATTTCTTTGTGATTTCTTTGCGGCGTTAAATTTAAAGCTTTTGGGATTAATATCTGTACCTAATTTCGTTAATGTTTTACCATAGGTAACTCCTGTTTTTGTAACCTCTTTTGGCATGTATTCATCGAGAATAACTTTTGCTTGGTCTCAAAAAAACGGTGGTTCATCTTCATTGGAATTGCGACCCACAAATGAGGTGCCAAATTTGGCTTATGCTGCAAGATCCTCTACTGCAGTTGATGATTTCACGATCGGAGAAGTCGACGAACTTATTCTGGAAAAGAGGCGGATAAAAATTGCGCATTGGGTTGTGTGCTAAAAATAAATGTTTGCGGTGTTCAGCTTATCATTCATGAGAAGCTGAATTTCAACAAAATAAGTGTCTGACGAACAAACACAGGAAGTAGATCGAATTTCGCAAGAACTTCTGCAACGTCTTCAAAATGATGATGGAGGTTTTCTAGTCTGCGTAGTTGCCGTGGATGAATTTTGTAAGCATAGTACATTCAAAAGAGTAAAAAGGAGAGTGTGGAATGACATCACTCACATTCTCCACCACCAAACAAATTCAAAGCCACACAATCAACAGGCATAGTGTTGGCTAGAGTATCCTGAGATATCTAAGGTCCAATTCTGATAGATTTTCTAACTGATCAAAAGGCTGTCAACCCATAATATATCAATCAACTTTATAAGAGCAAAACCAAGTGGAAGATCGAGGTATTTTTCTTCGACATAATGATACTGTTCGCATATTTACCATTCGATTCCAGGAAGGCAATGGAAAGTGTAACCTCAGCCGCCGCATATTCCAGATGTATCATCCTGCGACTACTTTTGGATCTCTTAAGCAAGCAGGTGTTGGGACGAAGAAGTGATGAAGGGGATGCATATTTAGCTATACACACAACGAAAAGATACTTTTCTACTGGTACTCACAAGTTGCCTGAGCGTTAAAACTCTAGTAGCCTAGCGATTTATGAAACTTCTATTTCTTTTTGGCATATCGAAGATTGGTGTACGACTCAATATTCTTAGTTCTACTTTCGGATCGAAAACTTTGATATTCTAGAAAGCAATGAATTCTTTTTGTTTCAAACTTAGGACGGTTGCATAAATGAGTTAAGTGATATCGTTGATACATCAGATCGGTAGTAGAATATGTTATCTTAAATAACTTCTATTTGAAACATTTTCTAGTGGTGAATAGCTAAAACGTGGTGGTTGCCAACGCTACAGTAGACGCTTAGCGTATTTGCTTGACAGGAACGGGCAAAACGATTCAATAGCATACATTAGCTCGTATCGGATAGACACGACTATTCAGCTGTAGGTGTCCACTGCAGCATTGGTGGGGCGCGCAACCGTTTTTTCTTTCTCTCCTTAAATTTCTTTTTTAAAATAGGTATGTAATGGACTGGTTTCTAAAAGAGAAGAGAAGAAGTCGACACTTTTATAAATTCTTATTCTCAAAAAAAAGTATAAAAATTTGAATTTTTTTGTTCCAGGTATCCAATTTCTTCGGGATTGCCCCACAGCCCCATACATTCCAGTCTACATGGTGGTAGGTGGTAGCGTAGGTTCGTTCAAGATGGCCTGGACACTCTGGAATCAGTTGCATACCCGCCGATTAGCAGTGGGTGCCAGCAACGGTTCCTCCATAGGCTCCAGAATAGCTTCTTTCGGTTTGACAGTGTTTCTAATGATCTGGTTCGCCATGGGTAACTATTGGATACTATCAATACTGTGGCCCGATTACACGCCGACCCTGTACGAACCAAATAAGTGGTGTCATCGTACATTGTATGTGTTTTCTATAATACATTTGTCGATCATTTACATAGTCGTTATATCATTTGTGCTGCTAATAACAGCTTTAGCTGCGTGTCAGTTGTTTGGATGTTCTTGGTTAGGTCCAACAGTGTACAAGTAGCGATAGAGTACTTATATTAAATTATTAAGTAAACTAATAAAAATCTTATGAAGAAAGTCGACACAGATATACATAAATATTTAAGACATTTTTGAACTTTCTTAGTCAATTCAATAATATACCATATACATATAATTTCGTGGTAGGAAATGTAGCAGATCAAAGAAAATTTGTTTCTTTGATAAATATGTATATAGGTAATTGTAATATGTTCAAAATAATTAAAATCGTTTATAATTTGCGATATCTGGTTATGGACATCATAACCAGCCTATATATAGAAATGTCTGTAACTGTCAAGTATTATTATATAAAAACTCATTGTTGGATGTAATATTCGCGTGTTGGTGTGTGATTTTCGATATTCGATATTTGTTTTTATAATAGAATATAGATTAACAATTGAAATACGCGCGATAAATAAAGTATTAATTGTTACTTTGCAAATTTTTCTATATAGCATATACGTCTTTTATTCTGTTGTAAATATTTTGCTGAATTTCTATAAAATTTAGTCTTAAAAATATTGCTTTATCGTCTTATATAATCGCCCTTAATCTATGTGGAATGTGAATCATAGTTTCGATGCAAAGTAAATTTTGTTTTTATCGACATCTCATATTCTACCATTTTACTTTACGAAGAACGTTTTGGTTAGGACCACACGTCTAAACTATCGCCTTATTTTAAAACAAAATCTAATAACGATAATTTACTTTACATTAAAGTTAATTTTGTTTACTTAAAAATAAAATATCATATATCTGAATCAAATAGGAAGAGATTTCATCTTAAAAGATTGGAATCTAAATCAAATAGAAAGAAATCTCATTTTAAAAGATAGGAATCTAAATCAAATAGAAAGATATCTCGTCTTAAAAGATATGTATCTAAATCAAACAGAACGAAATCTCTTGAAAGACAAATGGCTGTTACTAGATCAAGTTGCGAAAGTTTAATAAAAAACTATCGACACAAAAACTCATGTAGAATATGGTATTCAGAAATGTAATGTTTTGAATTTCGTTTCAGTTATGGAAGACCTGAGGCAGCTGAAATATTAGATAAGATTTAGTAAGGGATTTATAATGCAAATGGAATTACCGTTTGAGGTATTAATATATTGCGTTTACAATTCTTTATTAAAATATCTAGGGTCTACCTGTCTGCATTTATAAATATCAGTTACTTTTCTTATCTATTACCACTTGCAGAATAAAATTCTGTGTTAAATATATATTTTCTTCCATGTGCACCCGTTCCTCAATTTACGCAAAGTATTCCTTTAACGTGGATTCGTTTTACGCGAATAAAAAAGCATAAACGAAGTTTCATTTTCGTCTTCACTGTCTGCGACGAAATGTGTTTACTATAAATTCTTCACCATCCTTACGATCCATACCAAATCTCTCTCTGATTATCTTTTTTTTAATTTCCTGGTCGATATGATAATTTAATAAATTTAGAAATACATATTTATTTCAAATTTCAACAAAGTAATGACACTTAAAAAAATAAATTCTGATATCGCTACTGTGATATAAAATAATCAATCTCTTTTTAATTGGCACAATCTCACCTTCATTGCTTGAAATATTTGTAAATTCAGCATCATTTTCGTCGTTAGTGTTAATTTTTTTCTGATAATTTATTCTCATTCTTTCTAAATTTTTATAAATTTGCTGAGATTTACAACAACTTTTAGTTTCGTTTAGGTCTTGGGTTCGAGTCCGATCTCCTGCTGTCCGGGAAGATTTCTCGTGGTTTCTTTTCTTCTACTAATTTTTTATAAATTTGCTAATATTTACAAGATTTAATTTCGTTGGGTTTACGGGTTCTTTCCCTTTCCCTTTTTAAGCAATAAAAAACAGAGCTCTTACGTTGTCCCACGAAAACCGACGTAATAACTCGCGGTATACCGTTGAACTGGTGGGAGATGTGACGGGATGAATTATTATTATGGCATAGAATTCTTCTTCGGAGTAACGACATGAAACTTTTCACTCAACGAATGGATTTAAGCTCGGACTGTACACGGCTGATATTGGACGGTTTTACTATTCATCACAAAATTATTATGGCATAGAATTCTTCTTCGAACTAACGCCTTGAAACTTTTCACTCAACGCACATATTTATGGATTTAAGCTCGGACCGTACACGGCTGATATTGTACGATTTTATTAATCACAAAATTATATTTACTACAAGTTTTATGATGTTTTGTGTATCTCTTAAAGGTTGTTATCATGTCTGTGATTGTGTTGATCGAATGAAGCATATTAGTCAGGTTATGAGATCTATTGTTGATTGAAAAATTTTCTGACTATTGCTGTTGTTTTATAATTACTGCTTTTTATGTTTGTATGTGTATGTGGATTTATTTCTAGAGTTCGTATGTGACGAAGAAATCGTTTGTTGTAATACCTGTTACTGACAACACAATCGGAACTATTATTATTGCTTTTTGGTTCCAAAGCTTTTTCAGTTCGATTGCAAGTGATATATATTTTATTATTTTTTCTTGTTCTTTTTGCGTAATGTTTGTATCATTTGGTATCGCAATGTCTATTATGTAAGTTTTATTTAGTTTTTAATCTATAAGTGTAACATCTAGCTTTTTACCAGCAATATGTCGGTCTGTGTATCTTATCCTGTCCCGGTACAGTTTGTAATCATTATTTTCAAGGATACTTTCTGGTGTGTATTTATTATTATTATTATTACTATTATTATTATTGAATCTTGTCGAAATTTTAAGGTTCGTTGTAATCTTGTAACATTGTATATAAGGATACCTTTCAATTGTTCCACTAATTTAAGAGTTTTACAAAGATTTTCTGCAGGGAATGAATCTATTTATTCCAAAAAATTTAAGCAACCAATTTTATTTCATTGAATATAATTTACACTATACATTATTAACACTTCCTTTAAGTGTTTGTCGATAAATAGCCCTTTCTACAAGTTTCAAAAAAGAACTTTTTGACCACACCGTGTATATCGTTCACTCACGTTCCCTGTTAAATCAATTACCTCACCTCGTTCGTTTTTTTCGTATCTTGCCGTGACATTTCCAAGACCTGATAACACTTTTCTGCCTTATCCTTTGTTTGTTCTTCATTAATAAATTATGTACATTTGAGGACTATTATTTCCAGGTAACATGAACATCTTTTGTCAAATTAGACCCGAACGAGATCGTTTACTGTGACAGAAAGATGAACAAGAAGTTGTCTCTTTAGCTTTCAATTTTGATCCTTAGCAGCATGTTACACTTTTATTAACTTTTTATGCAATATTGTAAGTAATGTGCGGAAACTGTCTCGAATTAATTAAAATTTAGAATTTTTTTATTTCACTGTTAATTTTGGTGGAATAGATGACATTATTGTATCAATTTTAAATTTAAAAAAACCTTTATTAAATAAGCTTTAAGGCGAATATTAAAACGAATCATTCAAATATTAATAACACCCTGTCTACTATATATGTTTCAGAGATTCACTCATCATCAGGTAAACTTGTGTTATTAACGGACGATTCCTTTGAAGACTTTATCGTACCTTTTTGATACAGAAAAATGATGAAAAAACATTGCCTTCCATTCTCGTACAACACACGAAGGTCTACCTCGAGATAGACGCGTCTATTTCGAGGTAGGCGCGTTCTCGTTTTTTCGTTCAATACATTTGTGTGTTGTACGCGAGAGACAGGCAATGTTTTTCATTATTTTTCTGTATCGAAAAGGTACGATAAAGTTTTAAAAGGAATCGTTCATTAATAAGACACGTTTATCTGATGATGAGTGAATCTCCGAAACATGTATAGTAAACAGGGTCGTATTAATATTTGAATGATTCCTTTTAACAATAATTTATTTGGCAAATCGCCGAGATAGCAAGTACACGCTCTGGGAACTTTGTTGTCGACCAGCGAGATAGACGCATTCTCGCTTTCTCGTTCAATACGTTCCTGTGTTATAGGAGAGAGGGATGCAATGTTTTTTGCATTAAGTTATAAGACGATGAAGCAATACTTTTCTGGTAAATTTAAATAAAATATTCAGTATTAGAATAACACATCATTGTGTTTTGGTAGAAATATTGGGTTTGCTTAATTTGAAATTAAAGTTTTTAAGTTTCGTTTTCATTATTTTCTCTAGACTCCAGAGCTGAATTCGTGTTCCAATTATTTCTTGTTAATAATCTGGGCTGAATATTTTAAATGATATTTCTTAATTCTTTTTGTTATATTATATACGTAACATGGAATAGTTATGGTGAAAATAACACCGCCAATATTAACAGAAAAAGAGAGAATTCTTAAAATGTTCAGTATGTTAGCAAACGCTTTGCTAGCAGTCTAGGAATGCGGTTTCAGTTATGGAGATAAGTCACAAAAGTGTTCGTACTTCTCGTGAATTTTGAATATGATCAAATGTGTACATCTGACTATAATAAAGCATATTTACTTACATTTAACAACGTTAAAAAGCTGTAAAATCTTCTAATAACAATATGAAAACAACAACAAAAAAATTTATTAAATATTCTGACATGGAATACCACAAAAATATTCGAGCACTTCATTTTTATAGAATATTTCTCTATTGTAAGCTATAAACTTAGAGTATATTCGGAAAGTCCTCTTCATAGTTTTAAATATTTGTGAAAAATAAAGATCTCTGCTTTTACAAAGATGAGTTGTGAAAATAAACACGTGTTTGGTAATATGAACGAGTTAATAACACCACAGAGAAAAAAAGACCTGTAAGATAGTCGAGTTTATTGAGAAGCATATTTTGCAGTGCAGATTGAAAAACAAATATTCAAAATATTCTGAACTGTTTGAAAAATAGGTATCGAAAAATTCTAAATAGTACCTTACTTGGTACTTTCTTTCCAGTATAGATTTTCACGTGCACGGCTATTCTCAATGCAGTTATCCATGAATTTTAAGTCATGTGCTCATGTAAAATCTTCTTATTCCTCTGTACAATTTCAACAGCTCAGAATATTTTGAATATTTTCTTTCCCAATCTGCACACGCTTTTTCGATAGATTTTACTATTTGGTTTTAGTTTTTTTTCTTTGTATAGAATTGCTAATTCGCCCATATTACTCGTTTTCTTCAGTTTTATCATTCGTTCATGCCGACGATTCGTTGACCCCTCTGTCCTCCGACTATTATTTTACACGTTTGTTCGCTCCAAACTTAAATATGCTGCCATTATTTGGTACCCACACTATCTATATTAACATCTGCAGCTTAAGAGAGTCCAGAAGAGCTTTTTAAAATATCTTGCATTCAAAGTGAGTGGCGTGTATCTTCCTCGTGGTATTGACTACGTCAGCTTGATTAGGGATTTTCAATTTCACTTGCAGAGAGGCGTGAGGTTCTAAGTGCCAAGTTCTTAATGAGACTTATTACTAACACTATCGACACCTCATCCATCTTGTCGCAGATATATTTTCGTGTGCCTCGTGGATCGAGTAGATCTAATGACACTTTTACGGTCCCTAGAGCTAGAACAAATGTGTTATATAAATCTCCTCTGGCGCATATGACTAGGAATGCCAATGCTCTGTTTGAGAATCCTTTCCGGTAGTCTCAGTTATGGTGAGTGCTTCTTGGGCGGCCCCGATCTATATATTTTTTGATTTTTTTCTGTAATTGTTTAGAAGTAATCGTAGATCTTTTTTTTGCTTTGTATTTACCTCGTTATTATTTGGATTTTTTCAATGTATTTTTATTTTATTTTTGTCCTGTAGTTAGTCTTTGACTGTTGGACTAATAAAGATTATTATTATTATTATTATTTTTACTATTATTACCAGACATGTGTGTACTTTTACATTTTAATTTTTTAAAAAAAATACGTGATGCTATGAAGAGAATTGTCTAAAGCTACAATAGCAAGGAAATACCTTACAGAAATATGAAATGCTTTGTGATACTCAATGTTAGAACATTTAACGAATACAGTTTTCATATTGTTATTCGAGATTTTTATTTTTTAACGTTGCCAAATGAAATTAAATATACTTTATCATAGGTGGATGTTCATATTAGTTAATATTCAACGTCACGAGGTGTACGAAACTTTTGTGAGTGACAGTAGAAAAATGCAGCGGACTACCAAGTTAAAATTAATAATTGCTATTCCTTTAAATTTAAAAAAAGCGTATTTTAGTGTAAAATGTCGTGGTGCTTCTTTTCAAGATACATTAGATTTAGATGTTTGAAAAATAGGTTTTTAACTAACCTAAATACATTCCATAGACTTATTAATTTATAAAATAGATAATTTTAAAGTTTAAATGGAGTTATAATATATAAAAAGAACAAGATCTAATAAGAAAAAAGTACTTTGAACATTTAAGTTACTTTTGATATATATATATATATATAAGTACATACGTCCCACGAAACTCTAAAAATGGAATTCCACAAAGTTTTCTTTTTAAACAAATTATTCCTATCATTAAATCAAATAAAAATCTATCTGATACGAGACAAATTTACGTCAATTAGATGTACCAGATTCTTATTATTGCATTGTAAAATAGATATTAGGGTAAATTATATATTTTAGAGGGGTGTTTATATACATATATAATATACAAATTGAATACAAATAACAAATATAATATGTATATACAGGATGATTCAGAAATAGTCATTGGAATTGGTATTTTAGTAAATAAAGTTGCAGATTTTGCTTTTAAAATACTGTACAGGTGAATTAAATTATGCGGTAACCATCTGCAATAGATCTTTTCAATAGCTTAATGACCATGCAAAATCGAATGTTTTGTAATCTTCGATATACCTAAAGATGCCTCTATCTCACTATAAGTCACATGCTGATCTTTAATCTTCATGTTGCTAAAGATGCCTCTATCTCACTATAAGTCACAAGCTGATCTTTAATCTTCATGTTGCTAAAGATGCCTCTATCTCACTATAAGTCACATGCTGATCTTTAATCTTCATGTTGCTAAAGATGCCTCTATCTCACTATAAGTCACAAGCTGATCTTTAATCTTCATGTTGCTAAAGATGCCTCTATCTCACTATAAGTCACATGCTGATCTTTAATCTTCATGTTGCTAAAGATGCCTCTATCTCACTATAAGTCACATGCTGATCTTTAATCTTCATGTTGCTAAAGATGCCTCTATCTCACTATAAGTCACATGCTGATCTTTAATCTTCATGTTGCTAAAGATTCTTCTATCTCACTATAAGTCACATGCTGATCTTTAATCTTCATGTTGCTAAAGATGTCTCTATCTCACTATAAGTCACATGCTGATCTTTAATCTTCATGTTGCTAAAGATGCTTCTATCTCACTATAAGTCACATGCTGATCTTTAATCTTCATGTTGCTAAAGATGCTTCTATCTCACTATAAGTCACATGCTGATCTTTAATCTTCATGTTGCTAAAGATGCCTCTATCTCACTATAAGTCACATGCTGATCTTTAATCTTCATGTCGATAAAAATGCCTCTATCTCACTATAAGTCACATGCTAATCTCTAATCTTCATGTTGCTAAAGATGCCTCTATCTCACTATAAGTCACATGCTGATCTTTAATCTTCATATTGAGCACAGAATCGTTGCCTTTTAGAATAACAACCGATTTTGGTCGACCTTCGCGACTGACCCACGACCACGTCGAAATTCTGCAAATCAATTATAAACAGTCTCTTCTGATGGCGGTTTATTACCAAAAGTTGAACGAAGCGTTTCTGTGTATCGTTGTTGAGTTAAGCCTGAATTAAAATCGTAAAAAATTATCCAGCGAAAAGCTTCATGTGAATCTTCTATTCTTTCACAAAATTATTTTTTTTAACATATATTGTTACTCGGCCATTGTTTAAGCTGCCACTGTTTTCACAACAAATATCAAATTTTATGGAAATAGTAATGACATATCTTCGATAAGGCCAACTAGTGGTCGTTTGTAAAAACATAAAAGGCACTTCGTAATAACAGCGATGTGATTTTATTATACATAAATAACCTTAGAGAAAGGCGTTTTAATTGGATGTTTTTGAAACAATCTCTTCAGAACCTATACACATGGAAGAGAAAGAAACTGCCTTAGAGAAAATAAAATGTATTAGGGAAAAGAAAAGAATCTAGAGGTAAGTTATTAGATAGCAAGAAATAAGGAAACGTGACTAAACATATATCCAAAAGGATCAGTTCGCCTACATTTTTCGCTGATTAAAAAGAAAAAAGGAACGCCTAGAACGAAGTTGTCATAGTAAGAAATCAAAAAATGTGGACGTGTGTAACTACCGCAACACAAAACAAGAACAGGATGAAAAGACTTGAAGACAGTCCTGTCCTGGCTTGGAGGAGAATTCAGATCATTGAAATAACGCATAATAACACAAGAAGAATAACTCTTACTTTCACCTTTTTGATTAAATTCTTCTTACCGTAGACGTTGTAAGGCTGAGTCTACAGTGGGGATAACTCACGCGCAAGTTCTCGTGATTCATTTCGAGTATAAAATACGAAAATGCAAATTAATCCTGTCGAAATGTGTTTCGCTCTTTTCTATTTTGAGTAATCTTCTTAGATTCAACAACTATTTTTCCTCTCTTTTACAAGATTTTGCAAATGTGATACTTTCTGTTATCTTTGGCCTTTTTATCCCCTTTTTCCTTCATGGTTCGGTTTACGAAACCTTTTTGAAGGCCAGTGCATTTACTCGTCTGCTGTTGCTGTTTCAATCAGTCGATTTATCTTTGTTCAACAAATTCCTAAAGTGATTCAATTTCGTGTTCACGTCTTATTTGTATATTTCTAGTTATATTCTTCCTGTTATCTTTTACTTTTCTTAAACTTTCTTCCCCTTGAGACAGCATCCACATTTCCTATCCGCACGTAAGGATAAGTATGTATACGGTTTGTAAAATTGCATTTTTGTCCGCTTGTATATAAGAATCTTATTCAACATGTGATAAATTCTCTGCTTTTCTATCCAGCTACTGCATGTTTGTTTTTTCAAATATAATTCAATGCTGTTCATCTGTTTTTATTCATTAATTCTATCCTCTAATCCGTATCAGTTGCTCCTTCTTCTATTTACCTTTTTTATTGGTTAATTATCGTTAACTATGATATATGCCCTGAAACATATCCTATCATGACTCTAATAGTACCCATAACTAGTGCAAAAGTATTTATAAGAATGAAAATGCTCAATTTTATTACAAGTAAATATATTTAGTCCTTGCATTATTTTTCATATAGTTTATGACTATATAACTCAATGTACACAATAGTATGTAATTACATTTCTATTTTAGAATCATCCCTGTATATATTAGTAATTTAAAACATACATATATACCTTTACATATGTACTTATGATGTGGTACTTATGAAAAAAACTTATCATATTTATATAATAATCAAATATATACATACATATATATTATATAAATAGTAGAACTAAAAGGAATTATTATGACACTCATACGTATATTATATTATAAATTTAGGGACCTGAATATATTAAAATGAACATATTGTCCACATAAGTGTATATGGGAATTGGGTTCTTCAATTAGAAAATAATGTATTGTCTGTATTATAAAATCCGTGACCTTTAATAAGGTTATGTATGCACTAAAACACTTTACTGTCCCGTCATAAAACCACAAATTTATTAATGTGTGATGTGTCTGGAGGCTGGAGTGACTGGTGTTGTAAAAAAAGCGTTAATTGTTTTTATTTTCCCTTTATTCAACTTGGCTATGAATGTCATATCGTATATTCTTTGTGACTGATCAATTTAACTTCGTTAAATGAGCTTTAAGTATAATAATAATAATAAGTCTTTATTATCCAACAGATTGTTACAATCCAATAACAGGACATATATATATATATATATATATATATATATATATATATATATATATATATATATATATACACACACACATATTATACATATACATACAAAAATACAAATCATCAGATAATCAAACAAAACAAAAGTAACCCAATTAATGTTCACAGTGTTTTAGAAAAAAAAGAAAAGAAAAAATGAAAATAAAGATATAAATGAATATAAATATAGGTTATACACACACACCCATAATTAAGAAAATAAAGAAAATTAAGAAAATTAAGACAAACGCGCCTTAGCGACAGCCAGTATCCGCCCCAAGGAATCAAAATTTATATCACAATGGTCCGACAAACCGTTGAAGGCCCGACATGCAACTGCTAATGGGGAATTGAAACCAATATTCGTACTAAATGTTTCAACATAAAAGCAATGGCTATGTCTAGCCGACACTCGCGGTACCATAAAATTAAGCTGAGATAGCAAATGAGCACAATCTATATTCCCTCTAACCAAGTTAAATACAAACTTAATACTGCTCAGTTGACGTCTGACTTCCAAGGACTCCATTCCAAACTTATTTAGAAGAAAAGAGTTCTCGACTCCTCGCGGAGGACACACACCCCCCACCCTAAAGCTCAAAAACCTTAAAAACTTTCTCTGAACTCTTTCAAGTAACAATTTGTGAATCTCATAATAAGGATGCCAGATTAAAGATGCATACTCCAGCCTTGAACCCACATACGTCATGTACAGCTGCTTAATCGTAGAAATACTGAAACAATGAGAATGCCTTATCACGAAACCCAGCACCCTCAGAGCCGCCGCGGTTATGTGATTGATGTGCTTAACAAAGGTAAGCCTGGAATCAAAGTAAACACCCAAGTCTTTTATTTCAGTGCATCTAACAAGAGAAAGACCATTAAGTGAATAATTATAGATTACCGAGTTAATCCTCCTCGTATATGTTACAACTCTGCATTTATCCACATTCATCTGCAAATTGTTCAGCGCGCACTAATCAGAAATATAAGTTAGAAAAGTAATCTTAGTGGAACTTTGAGGATAAATGTGTGCAAAACGTCGTTAGTAGTTGATTAAATGAGTACAAATTCAAATATGATCAGAAAATGTAGTATTTATATATTCGAGCGAGTAGGTTTAATATTGACATAAGAATAAGGGAACTAAGAGCATGGTCTAGGAAGAGGTATTTAAAATTTTATAATTCGTTGGTATTATAATAAGTTATTGACAGAGAGGTCAATTTTTATGAGCGCGATAGGTAGTACGCTGAAGTAATTACGCACATGTGTACCAATAAATATTCAATTCAGAGCAATCGTGCTTGACTCAACATACATATTCGACGGGTACTTATGACAAACCCGGTGTGCAGACAAACGTGACCACTCTAGTAATTGGTACAAATTATTACATTATTACATATGACAATGGTATAGCTATAACCTCAAAACTCAAATAAATATCAGATAAAAATTGCACCAACCTCAAATATTTATTTGCAATCTGCTGAGATGAGATTTTTAATATAGGTTATACGATTCTAAGGCTAGATGAAAGAAGAAATGAAGATTTTAGAATCAAACTGAAACTTCCCAACTTTCCGAGACACACTGCTAAAAACGCAGCCTTTTTTTAGATGGTTATTTTGTTTGATGTCTTCTTAAGGTAGTGGTAGATTCGTCTTGTATTTTTTTTCGACACCTTGTGATCCTTTGCTGTTACTTCCACCAGATATTTGAAAATATTTACCAATTCGTTGTCTTTCTATTCTGTTCTAAGTTATCGGTTCTAAAGTAAGTTCTTTTGTTTTTATAAAGGTTCATTGACCCTCATTTTTTGAATAATAGAACATACTATGTTACTAATTTGCTTAATAGAAAGGTTGAGAGACTTGTAAATCTTCGAAATGTCAACAAAATGTAAAGTGTAACAATAATGTTAGATAGATTTTTAAAGTAAGTTTTAAATTTATCACGAAAGATTAATAAAACCCCTTTCCACCACAATTTTTGTATTCCGTGTACGTATTTTGACAACTAAGCTGTCATCATCAGCAGATAATTAATCATAGTGTCGCGCCTAGGTCTATGGCAAAACCTGCACAGAAACAAATCCGTACCAGACATTAACTGTCAAAAAATAGACAGACACGTTTCACGTGAATTGTATTCTAGTCTTAAATACTAACCACTTAACTCTTAACACTCTCCACTTACATATGCGAACCTCTTTAAAGGTCGTATATTATTTTACAATGAACTGAAAGAGACAAGAACATGAAATCTTATAACTATCGGTATTTAACACATGGTTTCTGCTTTTTCAAATGTACATATATGCTTTCATAGATATCTAATTCACGGTAACTATTCACATTCTTAACCAAATGTAGACGATCTACTGTTACGTTATGATTATTCTTCAGCACAAGCTTTACTAAACTAGACTTCTCAGGTCGATTAAATTTGACGTGCAAAATGTGTTCTTTAAAAATTTTTCGTTAAAGGGTGAAATGGTAAACATATAAATTGTTTGCCTCTATTGTTTTGAGATGACAGACATGTGGTATTCCGAATTGTCTTTCTTATGCTAGCCTTCCTAAGTAATCCATTATTTCCGAATCAAAACCATTGTATCTCGCAATGTTCTTAATAAAATTTAACTCTTCGTAGCTTTTGTGGGAAACTAAGCAAATGATTGATAAGAAAACTGAAAGAAGCCATCTTTTGTTACATGCTATGATTTGAATCCGCCGTGAAAAATCTATTAACATTAGTTTCTATTCGGAAAATTTCTATTTTATGATTATATCTAATTAGTAGAGTATCTAAGAAAGGTACAGGGTCATCGTTTTCGTTTTCTACCGTAAATTGAACCGTCGAGAATTTTGAATTTAATTGCTTGACGAAATCGCCTAAGTTACATTTATGTGTGTCCAAAATCACGAAATGTTTATGACATTTTCTCGATTTTTAACACACGTCCCTCTCAAAAAATGCGAAAGACAAAATCGAGGTTAATAAGAAATCAGGGACTTACGAAATTATATATATATATATATATATATATATATATATTTCAAATAACAGAAATCATGACTTAAATGCCTATTGTGGTCCAATCCCATTTTCTTATCTCTTTCATTGAAAAGTACTATACGACCGTTGAAAAGGCTGGCATATGTAAGCAGAGGGTATATTTTAAGATGTGGTGGTCAGCTTTTAAGACTAAAATACAATTGAAACTACATGAAACGAATCTTCGGTGTGTGTTTGGCTTTTGATGGTGAAAATCCAATGCAGACAAGTTTCCGTGCTAGTTTTGAAGTGGATCTAGGTGCGACACTGTGATTATCTATTGATGATGAAAACTTTGTTGTCGAAATACGTATACAGTATACGAAAATTATTGTGGAAAAGAGTTTTATTAACTTTTAGTAATTAGATCAATTGCTTGTTTAATAGTATTATAAATACATGTTATGAAATATTGATAATAAAGTTTTGGAAAGGTTGCAGCAATTTATGTTCATTTAAAAACGAAAAAAAGTAATTGATTTACAGCCAACTTTAACAATTTTGGGAAGTTTGATATTTGAAATGTATGTAGGTCAGTAATTCGATAATAATATGTTTGAGTTCCGTCGCCCGTACTATTTACAAATCGATTCAGCTATTTATAAGAACAAATGTTGTATCTACACACAAATACATTTTATAACAACAGAACAACTCTAGCCTCATAACTAACACCTGTTTCCTACATTTACCTGTTCCCACACAACTTTCTAGTGTATTCTACTAATGCATATTTGTATATCTTTAAACTATATTTCTTTCAAAGCTGAATTTAAATTTTGAATGTACAAAGTCAGCATTGCATCGGAAAAAGGATTTCTCACAAAAAAAACGTTAAGAATTTAAATTACTGCTGGATACTTTCTATTTTTAATCTCTAACGTGTTATAAACATACTTAAAAAAAGGTAATACAGGCAATACAAAGTTTTCTAACAAATAAAAATGTAATATATTAAAAAAAGAACGGAAGAAATTTAGGGCCAGGATGTGAAAATAAATCTTAAAACACGATTTAGGGGGAAACCTGTTTATCTCAATGAATGATTCGTATTGCGATTGATTTAGAAGACAGTAATATATATCGGAAGTCGCTTAATACATAACCTATTTCTTAATTTTCTTTTTTCCGCCCATTCTTATCCGAGAGTAATTTATTAGATATTTCGCGCTGTGAATTTAAATTACGACAAAAAAGCCAGAAGTATAGTAAATACTAAATATTATAATTAAAAAATATAATTAAAATTTTTTTTATTTAAATTTTTAATTAAATTATGCGAAATATGTAGATGTAAAATATACACGTGAAATTAAAAAAAATTTTTTTAATTTTTATTTGTAAATTGACACGGAAAGTATATAGCATTCCTTAAACATAACTTTTATACTTACTACATCTTTCGAACTATACTGTCATCGTATATAGCATTCCTTAAATAGATTGGAACTTTTAAACTTACTACATATTTCGACAACTATACTGTCATCTTCAGTAGAAACACTTGTTATACAAAATAATAGTCGAAATACGTATCTAATGTAATAGGAGAACTCGAAGAAGAACAGGATACCGGGGCACAAAAGAATTGCACTATTTTAATTATCAGTTGGTGTTAACACCTATGAAAGAATAAGTTGAAGTACTTAAACAACCCAGGGAGAAGCCAATGCGGTCATTTTTATTGTATGTTTGGAGGGTTATTTTAAAGTGAATTAGTGTCGAAGTTTTTGCCAGTGCTCTTGTAACTTTAACTGAATTTGCACTTGAGATAGTCCAATGCTTCTTACGTATATTTTTTTAATGCTACGTACTTTCAATGTATACGTAATAAGTTGTAGTTTCATGAATTTTTTTATTAAACTGATTGTGTTTATAAGCCTGAAAAAATTGCTAATCCAATACGTGACTGTGAGATGGAATGGGATAGAACAGAACGAGATAGCATCCCTTTATTCTTCCCATATTTTTCATTTGATAAAGTTATAAACAATAGTTTTTTACGATTCTAGACGGTGTGAAATTACGTAAGAAAAACTCGTAGAATGGATAACAATGAGGTGTGGATTCTTTGAAATTGGTAATGCAGGAATATAATGGGTTTTTTAAAGGTGTCTCAGCAGTTTAATGGACCGAAATTTTCTTTGGAAAGATATGTAAAAAGGAAAGAATGGGTGCTGATTACAAAGTAGATAAGTCACAGGGAAAATTTAAATTAATTTTCATCCCTGAACAAGAGGCTAGTAGTGTACTTAACATTCAAGAAGAGTTTTGGTCTTATAATAAAGAATTTGACATCGTTAGTCTTCCAATTAGCCGAGCGAGATAGTTTAAAGGGGGTTAAAGAATTTCTTGCAAGACTTTGTAGATTGAGCACTTGAAACCCAGACAACACATCAGGTGCAAGAACAATAGGATTTAATAAAGTAGTCATTTCACAATTTCTTTCTTTGCCTATTCAAAATATTGATGAATACAAACTTACATCTAAAAATATTAATGATGAAAATGGTAACTTAGTAAATCCTAAGAGCCAATCCAAAATCTTCTTAGGGACAGGTAAGGATACTGACATCCGCTGAACGAGGAGAAACGGTCACTGCAGCTGTGTGCATATTGCGGCAGGATCTTTTAAGAGGAACTTGGATTACCCCCAGGGTGTTGGATCGAAGTTTATTCATCAAACTGAATAACCACGGAATTGTTCGTTGCGTAGTTTGAAAAATTTATACAATTTTCTAAAGCAACAAAAGAATCTCCCATTCTGCTCTTACACGATATCGATATGGCCAGGTAAAATAGAATGGTGATTCTCTATTTACTATCTCATGTTTCCCACAAGCTCCAGTCCCTGGACGTAATATTTTTTAAACCGCTAAGCCTTTATAATGAAGATAATATCAGAAAATAGCTTACACCCAATCCAGCAAATGTTAGTATTATTTTTCAAGTATCTTCCCTTTTTGAGGAAGCATTTCTACACGCATTCTCGTATTCAGACAGATGTAACAGTTCTAAATATAAGATAAGTTCGCCTGGACCTCCCAGGGTAGCATTAACTACAGTACCTCTTTGTAACTCACATTAGTATGAGGTTAGCATGAATTCCCCCAGAATACCAGATCTCGTACACACTAACTGTGAGCTTTGAGGCATACAAGGAATCTTAGCATTATTTCCCAGTACACATTCCTTATATCTTAATCTTTTGGCAAACTACAAACCATATCTTCTAATTCGTCTCTCTATGTTTGTTCAAAAGCTTTATGCCTTTAAGATATCAGCTAGCAATGCGATACTTCTCACTAAACGAAAAATCTCAAAGCATATATCAATAGAGATACTTCTTTCGATGGAAATTATTCAATTTTGCTATTTCAATAAATTTTTGGGTTTAATTTTCCGAATTATAAAATATTCTTTCAATCTAGTTATTCTAAAATGCATTTTCTATGTTATGGACATTCTCAAGATTGAAGTATATTTGTTTAATTCTGATATCATGGAAAGAATTATTACAAATATAAAACACGCTCAGCAGACAAGTAAAATATAAAATAAAGAGTAAGGGTCCCAAGTTGGAACCTTAAAGAACGCCATATTAATATCCTTCCGGCGGTTTGAAAGATATAATTGCACATATTAGCCGAATATAAATGCAAAAACAAAAATTGATGGAGGAAAATTGCACAAATAGCTATATGTATTATAGATTTCGATTCGACTCCATTGAAACAAGGAGGGTGAAATAATTATATTTTATCTATTAAATCATTAACAGATCATCTTTGTTAATTTAAATAAACTAAAATATGAAACGTTGTTGCTGGTGGAATTCCATAAATTTCAATTACAACACAAAAATTTGAAAAAACGCTTCTTTCGGATTATACTCGTATATTTTCCGAAGAAGACCTACATATTTTCGATTTTCTCAAATAATATAGAGACTTTGAGAACAAGAATTTCCTGGACCAAATCTTCCGGGTCCAAATCATCTGCATACTTCAGGGCTGGGTTCGCTGCATGCTTTTGCAAACCGTACGTTGGTGTTGTTGGTGGAATTCCGTAAATTCCAATTACAACACAAATAATATAGAGACTCGATCTTTGAGAATAAGAATTTTCAGGACCAAATCTTCCGGGTCCAAATCATCTGCATACTTCAAGGCTGGGTTCGCTGCAAGCTTTTGCAAACCGTACGTTGACGTTTTTAATATCAAATACTCATTCAGAGAGGCAAAATTCTGAGTTTCTGATCTTAACAAATATTATGACTTAATATCTCATTGAAAAACCTCTTTTTTATTTGGTATTAGTCACTGCTTGCTTTGCAAACCGTACGTTGACATTTTTAATATCAAATACTTATTCAGACACGCAAAATTATTTAAAGTTTCTAATTTTACGAAATATTATGACTTAATACATGGGTTTCCTAACTTTTTAAAGCCATGGCGCCCTTAACGTTCAGATTATTTTCGGCGGCGCCCTTCGTATGTAGCAAAACTGGAGACCTGATGATTTTAATTCCAAAATCTTCTATGCTATGATCATAAAATTTAACTTTTAGATTTTTATAAGACTTTAATTTTGTTTAAATACACTGACATTAAATCTAAAAATCAATATACAAAATGAATTGAATAGTACTTATTTTGAGTAAATCATTGTTGATTATATTTACAATTAAGTGCAATAAAAACTGTTTAATAAATTTATTTTTATAAAATTATATTTTTCAATTTTTTTTCGTTTCGGCGAGGCTGTCGCGGCGCCCTTGGAGACTCTTTGCGGCACCCACGGGCGCCGCGGCGCATAGTTTGGAAACCCCTGACTTAATATCTCATTGAAACTGCTCTTTTTGATTTGGTATTAATCGCTGACTCTATATGAAAATACATCTGCTCCTCCTCCTCAACACAGTCTTAATTTTATTGATTATTCCATTTTATGTTTGTATAATAACTTGTACAGGTTTGTTCAAACTCGTTTTGATATAGTTTTTCTTTTAATTTATCACATATTTACAATATGAAACAATAGCAAAGTACATTTACATCTACATATTTCTAATTGATCGCAAAATATATACTTCCTTACTTAAAAATATCCCAATCAATATAAAATTGATTATTGAAACATATCCTGTCCATACTATAAGATAATATAACAAAAAAAACAATATTTTATAAGAAACATTTCACTATCATCAAAAAAAAAAAATAAAATTAAATGAAGCTATTTGGCAAGAGGCGTAAAATATATATGAGCTAACCTCCGGTCCAATGAAAATAATACCTACATATGTACATGTATTGTTAACGAAAATATATTCGTTTCTGGGGAACAATGTTTATAAGCTTTTTATATATGTATTAATCTTGGGCAAATTTATAGAAATTGTATGTATAAAAATATATAAATTATAAATATAAGTAGTTGAAGTTATAAAGTTTTCAAAATTAAGGTTAAAATGTATGTCTTTGGTACCATAATTTCTCTAATTTTTTGTAAAAATTCCAAATGAGAAACAAATTTAAATTTACTTCGTTATGATTAACAAGAAACAGATGGATTTTATTTTTGAAAGGAATATCAAATGTGATCGATGATGTATACCTAATAGTGATGGTAAAAATGACACGTATTTATAAATAAAATAATATAAATAAGAAAAATCGAGGGCAAGTTTCACATCGCGTTTCTGTTTCTCCTTTTAAGTGTTCAACTATCCAAGCACCAAAGCGTTGCTGCCTTAAGTCCGTTGTTCTTTTCCTCAATGTTATCTACTGGAAGCAGTTCAATGTACGAAAGCAGTTCATCCCCTGGACAGGTCAGCTGCTTTATGTTGTTAGCCTTCCTGTAGGCTACCCATGAATTACTTATTTCTTATGATCCAACGTCCCATTCTTTTAAGACATGGTTGAAACTTTTCAGCGCAAGCTGCAATTAAAACCATGATTGTATCTGCCAATTTTATCCAAGAATTGTCCTGCAGGAGCATAACCTGTGCAGTTTCCTCTTATTATTCGTCCCAAAGAAAGAAAAAAAAGAAAATCATTTCCCTTCTCTTTAAAGTTTAATTCATTTTCGTGCTTCCAATACATTCTGTGTTAAGCTTTGGTCCATCTGTCTATTCGTTTTGGATACCTCATTTCAGCATTCCCAATTCAGATTCTGGTATTTTTCTGGTAAGCTCATCAGCCTCTTCGTTTCTTATACTTCCTTCTATCCTATAAACCCATTCTTTACTACTTCTCGCTGTGTCAGTCTATGAGTTCATCACTACCTTCCCTTACTAACCTGGACGTGCTCTTAGGGCTTCTAAATGTTTCTAATATGCCCTGATTACACAGGGAAATACAAATTTCGTTAACCTAGGTTTGACACTTGTTTTTGACTAATTTTTGGCATCTAAATCCAAAAATAATTCCAGTTTTTATCTATCACGTCAACTTTTAAACTACAGGATATCATCTCTTTGTCCCAAAGGTTATACGAACTGTGTATACCAAGAAAAATAAATAGAAATCAAATATACTGTTGACAGTCTTCATACAAGTAATAAAGTTCTTTTACCAAACAGCAAACGTAAATATTAAGGTAAAAATTTTCGCTTATAACTTTTCCTGGAGTGTTTAATCTGTGGACAATCTCGCTTGATGCTTCAACAATAGTCAGCCATCATATGTATGTATATACATACCAGCTACCCTGATACAGTGCCTCCACGATTAAATTTTGGTGGAACCGCTCGCTTTACTCACAGAGAGACCACAATAATATGAGCTATAGAGAAAAAATTTGATGTTATACAAGAAAACTTAACTACAGGTTTCAAATCAGCACACCTATTTAACTTTAGAATAAATGAAAATCGAGCTCAACAGAAATTGTGTTAAAAATTGTTTCCTGGTCTTCGGTAAGGATATAGATCGCGTATATTTCACTAGAAAAATTACTAGCTATTTTCCATCTATCGCAGTATACGCCTTCTTGAACTCTATCTTGGGTCTTAGACCCGTCTGTATACCAGATCTGCCGCATAGCTCATATCGAAGCTCTGTTATTCCCACCTAGGATATGGAATAACTGCCTGAAATTAAGGGTCTAAAACTCGTTTGGCTATTATGTGATGTGTTAATGCATCGTTTTAAAATTCATTAAATCCTCTTTATAATAATACTTCATTTTTGCACTTTCAAATTATAATTTCCTAAAAGTTGCTACATTAACAAAAAGTGTTCAATTACATAATAGAGAAGTAACAATTGGCAATAAATAAAGATTTTTTTCAAAACATTATCGCGTACTTTAAAGAGCTTCTGCAATCTCTTGTAAATATTTATTAGTAATACCTTCTCATAACTTATCCAGATTAGGCCATCAAGTCTTGCAAATGTTTTTTAAATGAACCCACAAAAAATAATTTGACTATGATGGACTATGTTATTGCTAAGATCTTCCCATATCAATCCTTTGTCGAAGTCATTTTCTTGAACTTGGATTAAATGAAGGTAATTTTATTGGAGCCTGTGGTTGATTAACCCCTTGCCACAATAATTTTCATTTTCAGAAAACGGAAATTATTATGGCAAGGGGTTATATATCAACCTTCAGTGATCTTGGATTAAATGGATTGCAAATCCTTAATGAAACCTTTGTCCCCTTTACATATCAATCGAAACCATCGTTATTGGCAATGGTTTTAATGAATCTAAGAAAGGTCTATATCTTAATCTAAGAACTATAAAACACATACTTCCAAACAATGGGTTGTACATGCAATGTATTAATGGAGATAAACTTGGTCATCGTAAAGAGTTTTGTTGTTGTACATCATTTATCGCCCCAAATGTAACCATTAAGCCAAGGAGTTGCTTTCACTGTTATTTGGAGATAAAATTGAAATTTATCACAATAAGAAAGGACTCCTTCATTTAAATAAAATTATTATTTTGTTTATTTGCATTTAATTTTAATATATTCATTTTTTCTATCTATTTTCTCCCTTTTCGCTTTCTATTAATTATTAAATTATATTGGTAAAGAAATTTAATACGCTTTATTAACAGTTATATTTATTACGGCCTAATGTGGTTTCTGCCACGCTTTAGGAACATCCGTGACGTCGTAGTTCAAATCCCTTTCAAAAATAAAATCATTTTTAAATCGATTTCATTTCCCATTACACATCTCCAGCATTACAAAAATATGTATACTTTATTTACATCTAACATAAAAATAACCATATAATAACCACAATAAATTAAACAAATCTGTTCAAATTCATATAAACAACAGTGTATATATACACATGTACGAATAAAATAGCTTCCTTCCACTGCGGAATTAATGAAAAATAAACGTATTTAAATATAGATGTCTCTGTCTGTGTTAATCTTATTTGATGTATAATCGAACCCTTGCTTCATACCAACAACTTTCCCTGCGTCATTCATCTTGTAGAGGGACAGGGTTCGTAAAAAGGTGGAACATGTGAAATCGTAAATTAGATACAAAAATAATTATAGTAGATATAAATTATATTAAAAATAGAAATTGACACAGGGAAAATTGAGAAATAAATGAAAAAAAATATTAAACAAATGAATAAATCTAAATTTATAATTAAAAATATACTAAAAATAATAATAATGTTAAGTTTATGAATCAAATAAGACAGGAAATATTCGTAAGGTATTTTTTTTATTATTTTTTAAGTAATAAGAAACAATTTATTTTTTTCAAATATGTAGTATACGGTACACATTACACGTTGAATCCTACTTCTTATCTAACAATGTTAGAACAGGTACAATAGAATTTAATAAAAATACAGTTTTCAGAAAAGGCGATTGTAGTAATAATAATAATCTTACAAAAAAAATATTCAAAATTTCGAAAATTTTTAATTTCGCCGAAACTTAAATATGTAATTATAAAAAAAATAAAATAATAAATACTAATAAATCTAAACAAAAAAATATAATAAAAAGCAGAAAGAAAAACGAAAATAAAATTATAATAATTATTATAATAACTATCAAAACACATTAACAATAAGGCCCCCCTTTTTAGACGAGCACGGTAGCTTTGAATTTAGGTGTAAATCGAAAGTGGATCGTAAGTAGCTTTAAGTTAACTTACTATGACTTTATTTTTAAACAATTTCATAAGAAGAAAACCCCTTAAATAGGAAGTCTATAAGAAAGTCGCAATATGAATGAAGATGTTGAAGATATAAATAGAATATTAAATAAATTTATATTTATTTAATTCGCCTCTAGTCAAGATGCTTTGAAAGAATAAAACGTCTTAATATCATCAGTACATACACATACTTTCACGAACTTACAAATATCGAAAATAAATTATAGAATGGGTCTTAAAACTGTACCCTGTGGAACACCTCACTGTAAGGTGATTTTGATGGAGCCTGTGGTTGATTAAGTTGATCACTAAGGTTGCTATATAACCCCTTTCCACATTAATTTTCGTAATTCTGTATATGTATTTCGACAACTAAGTTTTCATCATTAGCAGATAAATTAAGCAGTGTTGCACTTGGAGAACTACGGCAATAAATACCCGTACGAAACAATTAATCCCGCACATGATCCGTACCGCTGAAAGCCAAGATGCACACTGTATAATCGTTTCACATATTTTTTAAAAAATTGCGTTCTAGCCCGAAACTAAGATAAAAAAGGACAAAAATGGAAACTCCTTTCCGTTTTTCGTCCTTTTATATATTTTTATTATTATTTTATATATTTATCTTAGTTTAGGCCTAGAACGCAATTTTTAAAAAATTGTGTGGAACGAATATACAGTGTGCATCTTGGCTTTCAGTGGTACGGATCGTGTGCGGGATTAATTGTTTCGTACGGGTATTTATTGCCGTAGTTCTCCAGGTGCAACACTGCTTAATTTATCTGCTGATGATGACAACTTAGTTGTCGAAATACGTATACAGAATTACGAAAATTAATGTGGAAAGGGGTTATATAGCAACCTTAGTGATCGACCTCATTGTAAATAAAAGAAATTATTAAATTTTACTTATTTCGTTGGGCTTTGCGTAAAAAAAATCTCAAACCATTTGGCGTTAATCAGAATTAGGATCCTTATCAGTCAAAATACAAACAGTTTCTTATTTTTAATGAAATACTTCGTTTTGGGTATCTTACAAATAACCATCTACTTTTTCGAATGTTTCATTCGCTTTCTCGTAACTCTCGTAACTGACTGACCTCAGATTCTAGAATTTCGACATTGACTAAGCGATGGCTAAACCACATTCAAATGCAACCCGGGTCCGCTTTCATATACACGTATTAAATAACCCTCACCTTTATTATAAAAATAATCATCTACTTTTTCGAATTTTCCATTAATTTTCTCGTAACTCGGCGTAAATTAAAACAAGATATAAATAAAAATAAAACTCAAAGAATATTTAGTATTTTGTAATATTTCGCCTATCGAAATGAGTGTATAATTCTTTGTACAATAGCCGACTGGCCTCAGATACTAAAATTACGACAGTGACTAAGCGATGGCTAAACCACAGTCAAATGCAACCCGAGCCCACTTTTAAAAAGTTTAAATTTAAAAATGCAATAAAACAAAAACGGTTTGAAATTTTACCAATTTTATTTTTTTGTTCTGAAGTACAATTGTTCCGGTTAGAGATGGAATATCATTTCATTCATATGGCTGCCGCGGCTGGCCTCACAGTACCCCATTCGATCGGATCAATTTTCGAACACTTTTTCGAGTGTAAGGGGTCGTATCTCGGCAATGGCATCACGAATGTTGGCCTTCAAATGCTCAATTGTCTATGGTTTGTCGGCATAACACTTGTCTTTAACGGCGTCCCACAGAAAATAGTCCAACGGTGTCAAATCGCAGCTTCTTGGCGGCCAATTGACATGACCATTTCGGCTAATTAAACGGCTATCAAACGTTTGACGCAATAAATCGATTGTGGCATGAGATGTGTGGCAAGTTGCACCATCCTGTTGAAACCAAACATCGTTCACATCAGTACCATGAAGAGCGGGTACAAAAAAAACGATTATCATGGTGCGATAGGTGTCTCCATTAACCGTAATGGTTGCGCCGTCCTCATTTTCAAAGAAATATGGGCCAACGATGCCTCCGCTCCACAAGCTGCACCAAACAGTCACTCGTAATGGGTGTATTGGCTTCTGTAAGACCACGTGTGGGTTTTCTGAGCCCCAAATACGGCAATTTTGCTTGTTAACGTACCTACTAAGATGAAAATGAGCTTCATCCGAAAAGACGATTTTTTTGCCAAATCGACATCATCGTGCAGTTTCTCGTTAGCCCATCTAGCGAAGCTAAAACGAAGCGGATGGTCATGCGGCTTCAACTTTTGAACCAATTGAACTTTGTAAGGCGTCACACCGAGATCTTTTCGCAAAATTCGACGTAAACTGGTGCGTGAAATGTTCAATTCTTGAGAACGATGACGAGTTAATGTTGAATGGATTCTCACGCGCACTCTCAGCCACAGCTTCGGTATTTTCGGGTGTACGCACTGTACGAGCACGCTCACGTCTTGCCGCATCAACAATGAAACCAGTTTCACGAACTTTAGCAATAAACTTGCGTATACCGGACACTGTTGGTCCTTCTGTGCGACCAAATTTTGTACGAGATTTTCGTGCAATTTCCGACCAATTGTCTTTGTTTTGGGAATAAATTTCCAATAAATCCCATCGTTGCTCAAGCTTAAATCGATTCATATCGTTCAGTGGAGATAATATACTGAATTTTGTGACAGAATAGAATGACATAAGTATTGCCAGATTCGAAATAACCCGTGGTTCAAATTTAAACCGATAGATGGCCCACCCGATACAATAGCCGACTGACCTCACATACTAGAATTTCAACATTGACTAAGCGATGGCTAAACCAGACTCATATCCAACCCGAACCCACTTTCACATGTATTAAGTAACTCTCACCTTTACTAATAAAAGATAAATATATTTAATTTTTTTTGTATGGTGCGTGCCCTTCTGGATCGTAAGCTTATCGATTTGTCACGACCAGAAAGCGAAAGAATGTCCTGTCTTATTTTATTCATAATTTAATCGATAGAATACAGCAAATAATACCTAACTCAAAATAATTGTTTCAATTTAAAATTAAATACAACTAAACACACCAAATGAATAAAAACTCATATTCAGCATATATACATATATAGCAATGATAAAATATCGCTTTCCTTGTTATATATACACATAATATCATAGACGTTAAATGTGAAACTTTTCGTTTTGTAATTAATTTTTTATATATTGTGTATTATATGTGTCCTTGTACACAAAATTCTGATTAGAAATGGTCGCTCTTCATACAGAGCGATCAAAAATGCGGTCCAGCTTTAAATATAAAAAAAATTTTAAACAAAAATGGGAATATAGAAGTTGAATAGTGTTTATAATATAAGTTAGACCAGGGGGAAATTTACGCAACTAAAAAAAATAAGTAAAAAAAGTCAATGAAATATGTAATATGAACCTCTTATGATTGTAAATTTGCCGTTGGTCTAATGGAAAATGTATTCAAAATATTTAATGTATTTGATATAAAAATGTAGTGAGAAAATTTAGAGAAAAAAATATATATGTATATATACATATGCCGGACAAGAAAAAAAAATTTACATAGTAAATATTTAAAAATATATTAGAAGGCGTGTTATGTAAAAATAATATATATAATATATACATATAGCTTTGTATTATGTGCTTTTGCTTTATATACTTATAAAATATATAGATATATACATATAGGTAAGGTAAAAAAAAGCTAAGAATGCATAATCGTAAATTATGTATCACTTCAACATCGAAAACACAAATTAAACATTTATTATTAATAATTATATGTTATTATATGTATGTCACATGTTTCACTTTGCCTGTCGTAATTCTACATTACAGAAGTTATCGAGAATATTGAAAACTGCTTTGGTACTGAAAATATTATGAAGTAACATTAAAACAATAATAGTAACAGACAGAATTTAATACGTAAATATTAGTGGAGGCTGTGGATGATTAAATTAATCAGTTAAAGTTAATATAACCCCTTTCCACAATAATTTTCGTTTCTGTGTATTTCGACAAATAAATTGTCATTATCAGTATATAATTAATATCAGTGTCGCACCAATCACGGCAAAATCCGCACAAAGGCAAAGTTCGTACTAGACTTACACCGTTGGAAACCAAACACACACTGTGAGTGTGTGTTTGGCATTAGACGGTATAAGTCTAGTACTGTGAGTGTAACACAGCGATTTTTTACATCGTCAAAACGAAACACGCACTCACAATGTGCGTTTTGCTTTAGACGGTATAAGTCTAGTGCACACTTTGTATTTGTGAGGATTTTGTTATGTTATATATTCTTGTCTCCAAATGTTATTACTGAATATTAAACATTTTTGTAAACAGTACGCCTGAAAATACTCTGATCATCCGACGCTTCACAATTCCAAGTCTACATGACTAATAAAGCAAATGCAATTGCTTAAAGTCAGATTAATTATTTGTTTGTAAAAAAAACGATGCTATGCATTAAAGTGTAATAATTGTTAACATTTTTAATTCTGTATTTACATAGTGAACCAACACTAAGGAAATGGGTTTAAAAATAATTAGTTAATATGGTAATACGTTAAAAATTCGTTGGATAGGAAAAAATTCAACACTACACATAGTATGCAACTACTATTAAAAACGTCCCCGTCTGTTATAATGTAGAGCAGAGGCAAATGGTTCCTGTTCAGCTTTGACGAATATATCCAAGTGATTGATATGATCACAATTCATCTCTTACCGTATATTCAACTCGAAAACACATATTTAATTCAAAAAAATACAAAGAAACATTTTACAATACTTATAGTGGAAGTCAAAGTACTTTCCATTAAAAAAAAATATAATTTAAAAATATATTTTACAATTGGTGATGTAGTTTACGACAGGAAAACTGTAGCATTGGTATATAAATATATTTATATGTATGTATACAAGGTGTTTGGTAAAGATATTTCTGTAAAGTATTTTAATAAATTATTTACTTTGAAAAAGCCAACATACAAAAGCTAATCATATAATTTTCAATTCAATATAAAAGAGAAAAGTAACATATTTTATATTATACAGCTTAAATAAATTTTATCGAAAATTAACAACAAAAATTGCCCATCGTATCTGCTCTCTATTAAAAGGTATATTTCCATTCCTCTTGTACGTTTCAAAGAGGGTTAACTAAAGAAGAATCAATGTCTCACCTATTTTACAATAATTAAAGAGAATTATTGAATAGTGATTATTCAAATTATAAAGATTTAAATTTTGACAATAAAAAATAGATTAAAGTTGCGGAAGAATATTCGAATGAGTATTTAATCATATTTATCTTGTCAAATCGCGTACACAAGAAAATTTTTAATTAAACCATTCGCTATTGACGTTAGTAAGTCCTAAGATTAATGATATTATAAAATATGTACAAAAAATAAATTGTATCTGACCTTTTTCACAAATTTCGACAAAATAATAACTTACAGATTATTAATTTTAAAAATTATTTAAATAATTTTAACGTGAAATAAAAAAAAATTAAAAGAAAATTTAACACGGATTTATAAGTTTATGTATTTCTTTGTCTTTTAAGTGTTTAAATTCGTTTAAAGTTAGGAAATATCTCTATCAAAAATCCTGCGCAGATAGATAACAGTAAGATTGTTGCTAATTTGTAAACTATATATACAAATATAAATATTATTAGATGATTTAATTATTTTTAGGTTCATATACATAGAATATCTGAAACTAGATTAAATAAAAATGAAAACATATATATACTATATAATATATACATGTTTATGTATGTTTATATGCGTGGCATATTACAATGTTGGATAATTTCACTCGTATAATAGATTATAGCTTTCCAGAATATTTAGACGACAGTGTATATTCTGGTGACGATGTTGTAAATGGTTAAGTGAAGTTTCGACAATTTCTCCAGCGACATAATTTAACTTTCCTTTTGAAATTTCTGCTTAAAATATTGTTTAATACTGTCCTGTTATTGGTACTTTAAATCTCAGAAAAATGATTTTAAAGACTAGTAATGGACGTGTTAATAAACCACTAGAATTATTTTTAGGACCTCCAAATAAAACGGGCTCGTTTTTTCACAATTTATGCCTTATTTGTTCTACTTCCATCTTCTTTACCTTTAGAATAGCACATCCATTATTTTAATAGTTTAAATCTTTCTACACAAATTACTATTTTTTTATATTTAAAAAAAAGTGTTATGAGATTTATCATATATTTTGTCTTTTGTATATCTCTAACTTTAGCTATATAAGAGTTGAATTTGATGGAGCCTGTGGTTGATTAACTTAATCACTAAGATTGATATATAACCCCTTTCCACATTAACTTTTGTAATTCTGTATACGCATTTCGACAACCAAGTTGTCATCGTCAGCAGATAATCGCAAAGTGTCGCACCTGGTAAACCACTGCAAAAAATACCGTTCTCCGGTTCTCAGCGGTATAGATCGCGTACGGAGTTTGTTACTCGTACAGGTATTTTTCGCCGTGGTTACCAGGTGCGACACTTTACGATTATCTGCTGATGATGACAACTTTGTTGTCGAAATGCGTATACAGAATTACAAAAGTTAATGTGGAAAGGGGTTATATATCAATTTTAGTGATTTAGATATATAAGAAAATATAAAAAAAAGTACATAAAAAAATGAATAAATGAAATTTTGAATGCAAAATTATTATTTCAAATGATACTAAAGTTCATTACTCGCCAATTACTTCGATTTGCACAGCGATAATTCATTGAAGCTCTCTTATACTATAGATTTTTTCTGAAAAATGAGAAACCTCGAATATAATTGAAAACGAGGTTGCTATACTATATGCAAATTTTTTCTACAAATAATGAAAATATTTTCCGATAAAAATTAATATTTCCTTACACTCCATCGTTGTCACTAATTACTTTAAATTAATTTTTAAAAAATTTTAAGAGACTCTGAACTATACTGCTTGGTAGCATTGATAAGAACAACCGTCTAGAAAACGATAGATACAGGTTCGAACCCTAGTCTGACGTAAAAATATCCTTAATTAATTTTTTGCGATTAATAATAACGATGAAGTAGCAAGAGATGTTAATTTTGATTAATTTAACATCGTGAAATGCTTGACTATATATTCATATATAATTTTAATCATTTATTGATAGTTTTTGGCGAAAGAAACTCAATCAAAGTTATCATAGACGTTATAGTACATCGTGTTTCCTAAGCGTATGTAGACTGTTATAATTATCAATCTTCTTCTGGACTTCAGGGCTGGAACCGCATCACTGGTATAACTGCCTACGTTTCGTACCCATTCGCGTGGGACATCTTCAGCGCTCAACTACTGCTACTGTTTGACGACTACTTCATTTATCATAGACGTTATAGCACATCGTGTTTCCTAAGCGTATGTAGACTGTTATAATTATCAATCTTCTTCTGGGCTTCAGGGTTGGAACCGCGTCACTGGTATAACTGCCTACGTTTCGGATCCACTCGCATGGGACATCTTCAGCACTCAACTGCTGCTACTGTTTAAAGATGTCCCATACGAGTGGGTACGAAACGTCGGCAGTTATACCAGTGACGCGATTCCAGCCCGGAAGCCCAGAAGAAGATAGCATGGACCACGACCGCGGAAGTCTACGTACCAGATTGTTATAGTTATCGTTTATTGTGGATAAATCTTTCAGATGTTTTTATTTTTTATAAGAATAAAATAATGAACGCAACAACATCCGGAAGACGTATCTATTTTGTTACTATATATCGTAATTTAAAATATATTTGTTGCATAATTGCAACTACAACAAAGCTTTCATTCACAGAACGTGTATTATACAACAAACATAAGCACCTTGCAAAAGTTTGTTATTAATAAAAGGTCTAATACGGTTTTTCTTTTTAATTTTGTAATGCTATACTAAATAAAGTACTATCTATCATATAACTGTATGAGTATTCGAATTATAAATAGAAAAAGAAAGACCAAATTACAATAAAGGCGATCAAAAATTTGCTACTGGATCACTTAACTATTTACAACAACATTACCTCTTCATTTCAACGCTACCCTACATTATTACATTCTCAATATAGGTACTTCACGTTTCATTTGCTTCGTATATTGGAAATACATAACCAAATTCATCGCATTTAGAAATTCGTGAGATGATACATATCGTATCTTTCGCTTAACGAGATTTCGCTTGATTCGTGAAGCCACACTGAAAATAAACCGAACAAAATTACATTAAAGACGACAAACATTTCCAAGCTTTAAATCACAACGCTGATTCTAGAGGAGTGTACCAAAATATGTAATGCAATTTGTATATTCGTTGTTATGAACTTTACTGGGAAATACAATAAAATACTTTTTAATTAATTTATGTAGTGACGTAAGAGCTTTTAGAAACAGGCGAGTCCATAATGAGAAATTTGTTGTACTCGATGCGTACCTCCTAATAAATTATTAGAAATAAAAGACGAAACGCATTTTCTAACTATTTACATTATTAAAATTCCGTTTTTGTTTCGTTTTAGCATAAAGATATCTCAACACATATACGAGTACCTAGTCCTGTCATAAATACTGATATAAAGGTTTTTAAGTACAAAAAGAAAACTGCAAATTGGATTTAAATTATTTTTTGATAGTTTATTTTGGCAATAGTAAGCTACAAAATACAATGCAAATTACTCGAAATGGCCGCCATTTGCCTTAATACAACGTCGAAGTCTGCAGGGCCACTCATCAATCGCTGTACGGACGATATCCATGGGAAAATTGTCGACTGCTTCTGTTAACGCTTGCTTCAATGATTCCAGGTTGCGATGTTGTCTTCTACAGACCATGCCCTCTAATATTGACCACAGTTTGTAGTCGAGCGGATTTAGGTCTGGGCTTGCTGACGGCCAATAGTCAGTACTAATAAACTCAGGTACATGATTTTCAAGCCATTGCTGAGTTATTTTGGCCTTGTGAGCGGGCGCAGAGTCTTGTTGGAATATCCATGGTTGGTTTTGGAACATGGTGTAGTTCAGGGGCTCCACTACATTGCTTAAAATGTCTCGTTGATAGTTTTTGGCCGCTGTTTTAACACCTTTTTCACAAAAATGCAAGGAAGTGACACCGTCATAGAATACTCCCCACCAAACTATCACTGAAGCAGGAAAATGACCTCGCTGAATCCTTGGCACCACTTCACTGGCTTCCTTGGAGGATCGTGCATACACCCTATCATTCTGCTTGTTAAAAGTTTCTTCCACGGTAAAATTTTTTTCATCAGAAAACAGAATTTTTTTGTAACGTTCTTTGCCGTACAACGATATCAGGTGTCTGCATTTTTTCTTTCTATTCTTTTCTAATTCAACGTTAAGGCGCTGTCCTGTTTGTCGTTTGCAAGCTCTAAGTCCTAGGTCTTGTTTAATGATACGGCTCATGGTTCTCGGAGCAATACCCATTTCACGAGCCATGATTTTCTGTTTGCGGACAGAATGTCGATTGATGCGAGACCTCACAGCATTGATGGTCTGTGGTATGCGAGGCCTGCTAGATCTTTTACGGTCGATTACATTTCCAGTATCAATGAATAACTTAACAGCACGATACACAAACACACGCGTAATATTTAACGGTTTCAATAAATCAAAAATACGGGCTCTTTCTATTCCACACTTATGAAGTGCAATAACCGCAATACGGCTCTCTTCATCCGACCATTCCATAATGACGACTCACACTATAGTGAAATTGTTCGGCACTTTTGTAAAGCATATATCAAATGTCAGAACTGCACACATAAAATTTTTGTGCTTTCAAGTTGTCATCTGCAAAAAGGTGCGTTTACAATTGTATCAATACTTATGGCAGGACTAGGTATTACATTTCGTTTCTTAAACATTAACACCAAATGTCTTTGATTTTTATTGCTGCTGCCAGTGTTATTCTGCAAATGTGAAAAAAGGAAATGAACAATAATTGCGAAGATGTACAATGGAGTATAAATTATATTCTGAAGGCTTTCAAGGTCAATATCGCTAATAATACAATATTCCCTGAGTTTCACCCTATGGTTAATAACAATTGAACAAAGAAACATCTATAATTAAAATACTTGATCTTGAACCCTTTGTATGTAGCGTCTGAGTAATTCAAAGAGCAGAAACAAGACTTTTAATAATTCTATAAAATGTTGCCTTCGAAATTAGTATTATTTCAGTGACTTTTAGCTGTTGAGGAAGAATAATTTTTTTTGCAACGAGAAGATAAACTATTAAAGTTGTAGATCATTATCAACAATATTTAAGTCTGAATGTTTCGAAAATGTTATATCATGGAATGCTTAATAACATAATGAAGTGTCATATTTTGAAGCTCTTTTTTATTTTGAAGAAAAATGAGGCAAATCTAATTGAAATAAAGAGCTTCTGATTGATTAAAATTTTGTCTGGCTAAATTTGAAATATATCTTCGTAAGTATATACAAGGTTGTTGTCAGTATTTCGTGAATTTTATCTGTTGAGGAAAATTTAATAATTTTTCTTCTCATGGATGGACCAAGTACCAAAACATTGAAGGTTTTTAATTTAAATATTTTGAAAACGCCTACTACTACGCCCACACCCACACGAACACACACACACACACACACACATATATATATATATATATATATATAAGTAATATTAGATTCTTGGACTCTCCGCGATGTTGGACAAAAGTTCGATGACTCTCAATCATCTCCTTAAGGAGTTGTTCCATAGTGAAGAAGACGATTGAGATATCATCGAAACGTCGAGACGCCGATTCTTTCGAAAACTTGTGGCCAACATCGCGGAGAGCCCGAGAATCTAATATTACTCATACTAACAACCGCGAGACCCTTCGTTCGAACATATATATATGAAACTTTGCTTGTCTGAGTTCTTCAGTTTCTTTTAAGAAAAATGTAGATAATTTAATTGATATAAATAACATCCGAGTAAGTTAAAGATTGTCCAGCAAACTTTGAATTAAGATCGTGCTTATTGTTTTCAAGAACAGCATTACTTCGGGGACTTTTCTCTGTTGAAGAGGAATTAATAGTCTTTTCTCTTCTCACAACGAGAAAGTGCCAAAACTTTGAAGTATTTAGCAACTTTGACGATGTTGACAATGCTTTGAAAGTGTCTGTTATATCCTGCAATGTTTTAAAGTTAAGTGCAACATGGCTATTTCGAACTCGCCAATTTCTAAAAGAAAAATATAGCGAATTTAATTGAAGTTTCCTATATAACTTTTAAGTAATTCAAAGCCTGGCAAACTGGAAGTATTTGATACTTCAGTATTTATAAAAAGTTGTCCTCACGACCGGTATTGTTTCGGTGACTTTTCTCTGTTGAGGAAGAATTAATAATTTTATCTTTTCATAATGAGAAGACGAAGTACAGCATTTATAAAGTATTTTTAACAAGTTTAGGATATTGATAAAACGCTTGTTGTATTCTGGAATGTTTAAGAGGCAAATTAAAAATTGTTCTTTCGAGTTCTTCATTTTTTTAAAGATGAACAAGGCAAATTTAAATAGCCTTTCATTGTAATATGTCCTGCATATCTATTGTATGTTAAAATTAATTTCTTTGGCTAAAATTGCGATTAAAAGAGTCGATGACAAATAACAATCAAAAAAAGAATATATTTCGTTTGTATAGTTAAACCTTATTTGATACTGTGATAAAACATGAGTCAAATGTAGTATTGGTAAAGGTCTTCTTTGTATCTCCTTTAAAATTTTATTATTGAATTATTTTTAACTTTGAAATATTTACAAATTAATATTTAATCAAAGTATTTTTATATTTTACGTTTGTATTTTATCGCTTAAAAAAACTGAAATTACTTATAATTAAATTTGATAAATAGTATTATAAATTCTCTTTAATGCTTACTAAATATTATTTTGTAAATATTTCGGAATTCTGTATCCAGAATTGAAATATTTTTTGTGAGTTGTAATCTTTAACAAAAACTGCAAAAAATAAAAAAGCTATTGGATATGTAGTGTTGATAAATGAATGATAATAAATATATTATAAATTTACCTTTGTTTTCTTTCTCCTGTAAAAGATTCTGAATAATTTCTCAGTTGTACAGGTAAGTTGTCTGATTGAAAGCCTTTTTTAAATATAAAAAATAATAAAACTTAATTAGGAGTTTGCGAAGGCAAGAAATGTTACTTAAGTATCAAATACAAAATATGGCACGTTATCCTATATGCGTTCAATCAAGAACTATGCCATTTACAAAGGGTACTAAGAAAGTTTTGCAATGCAACTTTATTTATTTAATTTTTTCAAAGTAATTTCCTCTACACTCAATACACCTCTCTATCCTCCGAAACCAATCTTTAAACCAGTTCTGCCAAGTTTCACTAGGGAGTAAAGCACACTCGTTATCCTAAGGCCGCAGAAGGTCCTCATCACTGGAAAACCGCCTCCCTTTTAGCTTCATTTTCACATGCAGGAGCAGTGCAAAGTCGCAGGGAGCAAGATCTGGACTGTAGGGAGGGTGCTCGAGAAGTTTCGATCCTATCGTGGTCAAATATTCGGTGCAGGCTTTGGCGCGGTGAGCTGGAGCATTATCGTGATGGAGGAACCAGGAGTCCATTCTTGATTTTGGCCGCACGTTCTTCATATATCCAATGACTTTAGGCAGGCACTGTTCAGTATACTACTTAGCTGTGACTGTCTTCTATGTGTACAAAACGACGCGCTCCACAATTCCACTCGATTTGAAAAATACAGCTATCGTTTTCTTCTTTACGGATCGGGATTTTCTGACAACTACGGGTGTGTCCTCATCATCAAAGACCCAAACTTTGTTTTGAGCGTTGCTCGGCACAACGTAATAGTACAGCCAAGTCTCGTTACCTGTCACGATGTTGTTCACATACCGAGATTGTCCATTATTAAACTTTTTTAGCATCTCCTGGCACCAAGTCATACGTCGTGTCATCTGTTCTTCAGTCAGTCGATGCGGCATCCAGAGAGAACAAAGTTTCTTCACGTGCAAACGATCATGCAGAATCGAAAGAATTACTGGTGCATTTAGGCCTGAAGTGCCCTCTATCTGTTAGTAGGTCACTCGCCTGACCTCGCCAAGCATTTTCCTTTGGAATTCTCTATACCACCTGAATATCATTGTGCGATATGGACAAACATCACCTAGTGCAAGTTATTTCTTCGAAATACTGGTTTATGTTTAAACCACGCACGAAATTATAACGCAAAACTGCCCTTATCTCATTTCGTGACCACAATGCGATCGCAAGCGCTTTACACTCTCACTGCTAATGAATAACTGAGCCCATCGACATGGCGTGGCGGCTACTATGCACGTATGAACATGTCTCAACATGCAGCAACAAGCAGTTTCCTATGATTCATTATTGCAAAACTTTCCTAGTACCCTTTGTACGCCAAGCCGAATGGCAATCAATTTCAGCAACCATTCAGCAGACTGGTAAACTCGTTGCCATACATGTGTCAAGAGATGATAAATAATAAAGGTCAAGCAACAAAAAATTAAATGTTTCAATCCAATTAACTAATTAAAAATAACATTTGGTTAGCGTTTTAGCATGAGTGCTATTTTGATGCACAATTATTTTATTTGTCCTCGAATATAAACAATTTCATTTTCTCTTTGGTATCAAGAAACCTATTTATTTATAGTTACGTAAAAAGTTGGAATAAAGAGTTCAATAAGCTTGAATTTGTTTTATTTATGTACATGATTGTATATATATATATATGTATATATATATATATATATATATATATATATATATATATATATATATACATTTAATCAAAGTAGATAACCAAATAGCAATTAGTAAAATCATGGTGTTTCATCACTGTGCTCCTATTTTGAATGCACCACTGGGATTCTGAACTACCCACCTTTCTATACGTGTTAGTATCCCGACGTTGTTTACTCATCAATTTACAGCATATCCCGGCAACAATCGGGCAATAATTTCACCCAGCTAACGAAGATCCACACGCGCCGGACACGTGACCCGATACAACTGCACAATTAGTGCTTCGTCAAGTACCCATAATTAAGTATCTGTGAATGTTTTGTTGTCGTACGCAATGTATTTATCGACGGGATCATCCCCCCGTGACTATATCGAATCGTGAATGCTGTGCGGGGTATATTGTAAGGCTTTCTGCATCCGACGTCCTCGAAGCCTTTGTATGAATGCAGTAACAATGCGTACAGAAGTAGCAGACGGCGACTGTGTCGTCAAAACTCACGGAATCATTAATTTACTTCGTTTTACATTCGATTTAATCGGAACTAATTTTTATTTGATGGATGTAAATTAATTTTGAGGTTATGTAATAAAGTTACATTGCAAGAGAGACACGGATTTTCGATTTACATGGTTATTTATTGTTAGGATGCAGTAAAAAATCTAGAATGTAAGAAGAAAGGCTCAATATGCAGAATACGCTCGTAATATTTTTGTAATAAAATTATTATTTATTCCAATTTTCAAACCATAAGAAGTAGAAAAAATGGTGTAAAAATAATCGTCAGTGCCACTATTACTAGCTAGCAAAAGATTAGAGAAATCCACTACCGAAGCAAGTTTTAGGGCACTGCTAAATACGTACATATATACATAACATACAAAGGGTACTACGAAAGTTTTGCAATATAACGCAACAATAAATCGTTGGAAGCTGCATGTTGAGACATGTTCATACGTGCATAGTTGCCGCCGTGCCATGTCGATGGGCTCAGTTATTCATTAGTAGTGAGAGTGTAAAGTGCTTGCGATGGCATCGTGGTCATGAAATGAGATAAGGGCACTTTTTAGTCATAATTTCGTGCGAGGTTTATACATAGACCAGTGCTTCGAAGAAGTAACTCTTGCACTAGGTGATGTTTGTCCACATCGCACAACGATATTCAAATGGTATAGAGAAGTCAAAAGGGGAAATTTAACTGTGGAGGATGCTGAGAGGCCGGGAACGCCACGAACGTCAGTTACAGAGGAAAACGTTACTGCTGTGAGGAAAATGCTTGGCGAGGACAGGCGAATGACCTACCAACAGATAGAGGGTACTTCAAGCCTAAATGCACCAGCAATTCGTTCGATTCTGCATGACCATTTGCACGTGAAGAAACTTTGTTCTCTCTGGGTGCCGCATCGACTGACTGAAGAGCATATGACGCAACGTGTGACTTGGTGTCGGGAGATGCTAAAAAAGTTTAATAAGAGACAATTTCGTTATGTGAACAACATCGTGACAGGTGAGGAGACTTGGCTGTTCTATTACGATGTGCCGACCAAAGCTCAAAACAGAATTTGGTTCTTTGATGATGAGGACACACCCATAGTAGTCAGAAAATCCCGATCTGTAAACAAGAAAATTATAGCTGTATTTTTCAAATCGAGTGAAATTGTGGAACGCGTCGTTTTGGACACACAGAAGGCAGTCACAGCTAAGTGGTATACTGAACAGTGCCTGCCTAAAGTCATTGGATCTATGAAGAACCTGCGGCCAAAGAATGGACACCTGTTTCCTTCCATCACGATAATGCTCCAGCTCACCGCGCCAAAGCCTGCACCGAATATTTGACCACGACAGGATTGAAACTACTCGAGCGCCCTCCTTACAGTCCAGATCTTGCTCTCTGCGACTTTGCACTGTTCCCGCATGTGAAAATGAAGCTAAAAGGGAGGCGGTTTTCCAGTGATAAGGATCTTCTGCGGGCTTAGGATAACGAGTGTGCTTTACTCCCTAGTGAAACTTGGCGGAACTGATTTAAAGATTGGTTTCGGAGGACGGAGAGGTGTATTGAGTGTAGAGGAAATTACTTTCAAAAAAATTAATTAAACACTTAAAAACTTAAACACTGTTCTCAACACTTAAAAACTTAAACACTTCGTCCCAAGAAGATTGAAATTCTTTAACAAAAACGTTAGTTCTTGCTGTGGGGTTTTGATATCTTGATTTCAGACGTGGTACAAGAAAATCAAGATTTGCCAACAAATCCATTCAATCAACTCTACTAGTAACAAGAATCGACGTAAATAGAGGGTTAATGGGCTTTCTCCTTTCAGAGAATGAACGACGTCATACCGCTCAAGCGGCTAGCTATAAACAGTTCCGCGCACAAGATATCGTCCATTTCATTTAAAGGAAAGATATTTAAGAGATTATATTTAAGAGATTAGTTTGAACACTATAGAAAGGATACCAGGAGGTGGACATCTATTCGAGTTTCGAAATGACGTGAGCAATAAAAAGAGATTTAATGCTATCAATGTTGTCAAAATATCTGCATAAATCTAAGAAAACTGGAAGCTGTAACCGTCGCATTAAGGACTTGATCAGAAAAAGTAAATTTTTTATCAAATGTTACATCCAAGTCGTTAACCGTGGACCTACAAGAAATTCCAATATTGTTAAAAGCATAACAAGACCTAATTCTAGAAATCTTTGTGAAATAGGACACCAGAAAATACTTGTGTGTTTAGCTTTATTGCATAAGTCGCAGCGGTTCTTCATTTTTTAAAGAAATATTGTCAAAACGTCAAAAACACAATTTCTCAGAAGTTCTAATTTACAACAAGCAATTTAGAAAAATGTACAAGAGTTAATTATTAAAATTATATCGACCACAAGTTAGATGAAGAAGAAAATTAAGTGCTTAATGGACGCTCTTCTAACATGTAACCAACCGAACAGTTTGCTATAGACTCTAAAACCGCTTGTGATATACACGCCCTTCACTTGACTGACTGATACACCTCACTAAATTGCATAAAAATGCAGACTTTCTGCTCATAAAACGAATTCATTTCACCAGCATGTCATTAAAAAACAATTTTATGGGATGAAAAAATTTTAATACTCCGCCTTTTTATATATAAAAGAGGCGAAAAGAACTAGAAGAAAACGTTCGATACTTGACATTGCATCCACGTGCGTCGCCTCTCTAACAAGATGTAGAATATATTGTGTACATCTTGAACTCACCTAACGATAGAGGATAATAGGGTCATTTATACGTAACGTAAAACGTGCTGGTACAGGAACATTACGTCCGGAACGGGACGACATCAGACCGGAGCAGTGAAACTTATGAAATATTAAAATCAGGACGCTCCAAATTGAAATGAAAAAGGTTTGGGAATCTTATTTTATTTCCGGTGAGAATAGTTAATTTATTTCTAAACTAGTTTATTGTACAAGAGAAGAAACAAGTTTCTGGTTTTATTTATAGTGTGTACCAGCCAAATGGAATAAATTCGATAATAATTAAATGGGAGGGTGTTCGAAAAAACGCTCGGACACGTCGATTGGGATTTTTAGTTGCGTATTTTTTTAAATAAAAACACCCTGTCAAATATTAAATTTTTGGATTCTTTAGAAAATTCCAGACATATTTCATGTACAATGTCCTATACTTATCTTCGACTGTTTCGGAAATATTAAATATTTTCAGATTAATAATTTTGTTTACAATTAAAATAAAATTTTCACATAATAGTTTGTTTACCGAACTATTAAGTGAAAATCTTTAATTGTACTTGCACTTCGTTTAAAAGGAAATACATATGTATGTCTGAAGTAAAACTCTGACATCCATATTTTCCTGACTTGTTTAAAAAAAAACATTCACAGAGTTCTATACAGAAGGAATAACGTTCTTAAATCTAGAACTCAAACTCATCTATCTTACGAGTTTTCTATTTAATATGAAACACAAGACGCAATTTTATTTTCAATGCAATTTCTTTTAACTTCGTCGAATTTGCAGCACGTTCTGCAACGACTTTATTTAATTAGAAAAAAATGATATCTGTTGGTCTTCAAAATAGTTGGTCTTCAAGATCCTGTATCAATTGATACTCGTCTGAAACTTGACATCTTCTGAGAAGCTTTTTCAAATTTCTATATAAAAAGACTGCGGATGGTGACAAACCAAAACTATATGGTGAGTAGGGTACCAAAGGGGTACTTTTTTGACGACTTCTTTCTCTAGCACATATAAAAATTCATAAGAAAAGTAAACATTCAGCTTTGAAATCGGTACTTCTATTACTGTTTTCCGGTATCGTGTACAGTGTACTCCAAAAGTTTTACCTACCAACTATCAAAGTCTGTAGAATTTCCTCCCCTCCTCGTATATATATACATATACAGGGTTCGTCAGTAATGCGGTAAAATTTAAAAACTCTGTTAATCATTTGACGTTTAGGTGAGGGCGCTGAAATTAATGATAAATTGTCAGTCATTTAACGTCATTTTGTAAACATGGAGAAGTGGTCATGTGCTCATCGTACTTTCTGTGTAAAAGCGTTTTATAAAACTGTGAGAAGGTTATTTCGCCTGAATTCAATATTCCATGTCATGAGCGGGTACCGCCTATTCACGCAATTAATGTATGGGTACAAAAGTTCGAAGAAACTTTATCTACTTTAAAGATCCTGTATCAGTTGGTTGTCGTCCGAAAATTGGCTTTCTAAATAAAAAGACTGGGGTCGGTGCCAAACCAAAACTATATAGTGAGTAGGGTACCAAAGGAGTACTTTTTTACGACTTCTTTCTCTAGCACATGTAAAAATTTGTAAGAAAAGTATACATCCAGCTTTTAAATCAGAATTTCTATTACTATTTTCTGGTGTCGTATACAGTGTACTCCAAAAATTTTACCTACATCGTCGTCCAAAAAAAGTGTTTCATTTCGTAGTATAAGAAAAGTAAACATCTGACTTTTGAATTGATGTTTCTCTCTTCCTTTTTCCAACGAATTTGCGGTTTCCATAAGTGATTACTGTTTTCCGGTGTCGTGTATAGTGTCTTACAAAAGTTTTACGTACATCGTCGTCTAAAAGAATGTTCCATTTCGTTATGCGCCAGTGTATTTTCGAGTTGGTCGTTCGTCTTGTGAGAGTGTCTTTGCCGCTCAAAAGCATTCGTCATGCAGGATATTGCATACGCGGGGTGTTCGGCTATTATCTATTGCGAATACTAGTTTAGAATCGTCACTTGCTTGTGGGCTGCAAAATCCAGTTGAATTGTCTTTAATGCGATTATTTTTTAGTTGATTGCACCTGCAAGTTATGTTTGACTATTAGTTCCTATATTGACCGATTTACCGAGTTTAAAACAGAACTTGATAATTGCTCTTTCTTCAAAATTCATTTTTCGACCAATGCCAAATACACATTGTTACTTTATGCGCAATTTCTCTGCTTCTAATAATGGAAATGTCATGATATTTTGACATAACACTGGTGATAGATCTACCTTGCATAATTTTTTAAATAGATGGCGTCACGAAGAATTACTATTTTAGAAAAGTTCGGTTTTCTCTGCGACAGACTGTGTATATTTATATACGACTAAAATATTTTTATTTTTTCCAAATTGATAGCTTTCAAATTATTACTTTATCAAATAACAAACTGGAAAAATCTAGGATTTCGTTTTATTGATACCCGACCACACAACAGTCCCCCCGCCCTCATCCCTAGCGCTTCCACGCTCGAAAAAGTACACATTCAATTTTGCGGTCTAAACTCTGATTGTGCAACTATAAACGTTAAATCGGTTAAAATAACTGCACCTATTTCATATTGCAGCGTACTACATCAAATGTAATATCTTCTTATTGTTGTATTCTAATGACGACAAAAGAATACACAATAAAAAGAGGTACAACATGCATAGATACATGTAGACAAGGGCATCAGAGATATGTATATGTATATGAATTGTGGGCACATTAATATTTATATTTATCAAGGGGGCTCTTCACAATGGTAACATATTGAAGTGGTAGGTATAGAATACGTTTAAAAGTAATAATTGTCAGCACGATTTAAGTATGGAAAAAGAGTAGACAGAGCCTAAACTAATAGGAAGATGGAATATGGAGGATCCCCTCTTATATTGTTAGTTACGATACACTATTGGTTGGTCCTGCATGAAGAGGTAGGTAAGTAATAATGTTCTGGTAATGGGTGTGGTTTAAAAACAAGTTTGGAAGTTAGTAGTAGACCAAATTAGAAATAAATAAAAAAATAAAAATATAATATAGTAAAAATACTTACTTGGTATTACAAATAAAAGGAAAATTACATATTCTTTTCTATTTTAATATTTGATCAATAAAGTTGATATATAACCCCTTTCCACATTAACTTCTGTAAATTCTGTACACGCATTTCGACAACCAAGTTGTCATCATCAGCAGATAATTTCAAAGTGTCGCACCTGGTAAAACACGTGTACGTCCAGTGTACATCTTGGTTTTGAACGGTGTGGATCGCGTACGGAGTTTGATTTTCGTGCGGTTGTTTTTCGCCGTGTTTTACCAGGTGCGACACTTTGAAATTATCTGCTGATGATGACAACTTGGTTGTCGAAATGCGTATACAGAATTTACAGAAGTTAATGTGGAAAGGGGTTATATATCAACCTTATTGATCAAGTCAATCAACCACAGGCTCCATCAAATTCAACTATTTTAATATGCTGGTCGTTTTTTCCTAAGTATAATCTTTACTCTTTGAGAGTTTCGACCATTGAGTTAATAAAATATTTAATTGATATTTATGAGGTTTCGGGACAGGAGTCCCCCTTCAAAGTCCAAGTTTGACAACCCCGAAATCCTTGAAATAAAAAACAATTGTAATAAACGTACAATTAAGGAATTGGTACATAAAAAAAAATCAAAACGCAATAAATGATAGAAGATACATTACAAATCTTAATGATATTTATAATAATTTAATAATTTAAAGAAAAATTAAGAAAATAAATTGTGTGCATCTCCCTGTATATAATGGGTGTTTTTTAAGCTGCATGAAAACTATCGATATCGATAACTATAGTTTGACAGCTGATAGTGTCAAACTGTGTTGACATATCTGTTCAGTAAGGTTTGGCAAGTCATCATGCATCGTTTAACGCCAGAATAACGCTTCCAAATTGTGGAAATTTACTAAAAAATAAATCTGTTCGCGAAGTTCATAGAGCACTTCGTCCATTTTACGGTCAACATAATCGGCCTAGTGAGCAAGCAATTCGTGCAGTTATTGATCGTTTTCGCACTAATTTTACTCTTCTCGATTCAAAACCATCAACAAGACAAAGAAATGTGCGTACCGAAAAGAATATTGCTGCTGTATCGCGAAGTATTGAAGAAGACGCCGAAATGTCGATTCGTCGTCGTTCTCAACTTGTTGGCCTTTGTCCTCCGTGTAAAATTTTATGTAAGGATCTTGGCTTACGCGCTTACAAAATACAGCTCGCGCATGAATTGAAACCAAACGACCATCATTTTCGTCGCATTTTTGCTGATTGGGCTCATTTGAAACTAGCCGAAGATGAGCATTTTTATCAAAGAATTGTGTTTAGTGATGAAACTCACTTCTGGTTAAATGGCTACGTCAACATACAAAATTGCCGTATTTGGAGCGAAGACAATCCTCAAGCCGTTAACGAATCACCATTACATCCATTAAAATTGACTATTTGGTGCGGTTTACACGCTGGCGGCATCATCGGTTCTTATTTCTTTCGAAATGAGGAACGAGCTGCTGTTACGGTGAATGGCGAGCCCTATCAAGTTATGCAGACTGAATTTTTGTTTCCAAAAATTAATCAGCTAAACATGGACGACATTTGGTTCTAACAAGATGGCACACCTTGCCATACAGCGCGCTTAACAATCGATTTATTGCAAAATCAATTTGGTGACAACTTTATTTCCAGAAGTGGTCCTGTTCACTGGCCCCCTCGTCCGTGCGATTTAACGCCCCTGGATTACTTTTTATGAGGTATGTTAAGTCATTGGTTTATGCCGACAAACCAGCAACTCTTGAAGCATCGGAAGCCAATATTCAAGCCACCATTGACGCCATACGGCCAGACTTATTGGAAAAAGTAGTCAAAAATTGGACAGATCGAATGGACCATGTAACTTGTAGCGGCGGCGGATATATGCCGGAAATCATATTTAAAAAATAAATGCCATGAAATTATCTACCAGATTATAATAAAACAAATTTCATCGCAACAATATTTCTCTCTTGTATTGACATTTAAATTTCTCAAGCTCTTAAAAAAAACACCCGTTACAAGCATCCAAGAATTTACAAATACACATGCAGATATATCTAACATGAGATAAAAAAAAAGAAAATAACAGATGTTGCTTTTAGAAAGCCTCAACTAGGAACGTTTAGAATGCATAGCTGAATTTAGTTTGTAAATCGATAACTTCGCTTAAGATTGTCTTTGTAGTAGCTAGAAAGGCTCCAGTAGTACTTACGATACGATTTTTCAGTTCTGTTTTATTTTCATTTAAAGAAATTATCTTGAAATAATTATGCACGTAAAATACAATACTCTTCGACTAGGGAATTAAATTCTATTCTTTTACTTTTTCCCTCCATCGACTTCTTTTAATAAAAAATTTAACTCATAATGCACATACACGCCTAGAGATACAAACTACGTAAATCGACTGCAAGCTTCGGTATGCAAAGATTAACTGCAACCTCTGGTGAACGCCGTGCCGTCAATGTGTATCCTACTCGCGTGTCGAGTTCGATATATTCCAAGGAAACGACCTAGCGGTCTTTTAACTCGACAAATATCGTACGAGCTATACCACTGATTTTTTTACAAAATTTGTTTTCTTATTTTCCAAATCTCTCCATTGAAGTGGAGCATTTTAATAAGTTGAATTTTATCAAGATTTCTTAACTCTTTTGTTTTCTTTAGAGCCAATCAGGTTATTGTGATACAGCAGATATAACTGAAGAAAATTTGTATGCATATTGTTGCGAAACTTCGTTCGACAGTCCGGAAAGTAATATTTCAGGAGATATAACATATTTCTTCATTATATCTGAAAGAGAAAGGCAAACTTTATGTCCAAGTATAGATAACATCTATTTGACAGGGTATCTATATTTATGCGGCTGTTACCTTCACCGGGCATTGACGTTGGCTTTTTCAGGTATATTCCTTTCATATCAACCTTTGTGTAAAAAAATGAAATCCTTAAAAAAATTTCTATACGAGTACGTACGTACGAAATGTATACGTTACTACGTACAATCGTTGACAGTACACATAGCTAACCAGAAGGGCGAAAAGCTTGTTAGTTTTAAATATTAATTTAAACATTCTAAAATGCAAGGTCAATATACAGCATGTATAAGATACACACAAAAGATTATTTCCGAAGCAATTACAGAGGACTGTTAAATCCTTGAGCAAACATATAAAACTGGATGTATAAAATAATAAGTTAACAATGTATCTTTTACAACTTACATATTGCTTATATGTCCATATCTATAACGCAGATTTGTATACTTATTTACCTTGGGGAGATGCGTATTTATTGCACGTTGTATGTCTACAAAACCGGGTAGTTTCACCCTCTGTACTTCCTTTCCCATTGTCATGTCATAGATCATTGTGAAATATTGGCAAACAAGAGGGTTCTAAGCCGCATATATTGTTATTATTGTACGTACGCTCATATATGTGTGTAGTGGCCTTGGGCATCCTTGTGTTTCGCTTGTAATTTGATTAATTAACTTACAATATTGGAAGCGCATTTCAAATCATTTTATATCACTTCTTTTTATATTATTTATATTATCCAAGTCAGAGATACTATTTGTCGTTTTTACTAAATTGTTCTATAGTTGGTAATATTTATTTAGATTTTTTTTCTAGTGAGGAAAATATCTACGCACACAGGGAAGGGACCAAGTTCCCTGCTATATGGGGCTTGCACCTACTTGAAACCGCACTTTGACAAGGTGAAAACTTAATTCCGGAACCGATATTTGCATTACTTCAGGAAGGCATTTTATAGTTAGCCCTAATTGACTATCGCTATTGTTTCGTTCTCACTTTTCTTCGTTTTCAACATCCTCTTCACGGAACTGGCGATATCCTGCCAGCAATCGTTTCCAGATAATATTATTTCCACATCGTTGTCCGGTGTCATTCCCCTGTGTTCATTCTTAGAGCACGTCTTTCTACTCGGTCCATCTCTTGTACTCGAAAAAGATATGTTGAGCATCATCTTCTGCAGAGTCCTGATATGCGCAAGCTACATTTTTCACTTTATACAATTTGGCCAAGTATGTATTGAAGAACCCGTGTCCGCTGAGGAACTGTGTAAGGTAGTAATTTACCTCACCGTGGTCGCGATCTATTCACTCCGTTATGTTACGGATAAATCTCCCCGTCCACCGTCCTCTCGTCTCATTTCCCCAACGTTCTTACCACTTCGGTCCAGTGACCGTTTCGGCTTCTTCCTTCATTTATTTTTCTACAACTTCTTCTAGAATCTCGTAGGCGCTCTTCCTTTCCTGAGCCAGTAGATCGATAGGAATTACTTCAGTAATCACCAACGCCGCTGGTTCAGAAACCATATGATATAAGGTTTCCAATAGGGATGATATGATTTTAAAGTGATATTTCGGCCATTTGTAATATGTCATGATCTGTCATTTGTTTTTCATTGTATTCACTAGTGTTTACAATTTCATCATGGAGATATACGCAAGAACAATGTTTACAAATTATTCAGTTTTATTATAAAAATAATCGTTCTCCAATTGTAACTTTTCGTGCGCTTTTGCCATTTTATGGTCGTAATAATCGTTCAAGTGTGCTCGCTATCGTCGAATTATTAAAAATTTTGAGGTTACATTTTCTTTGCATAATTTTCAAGTGCCAATAAGACAAAGAACCGCTCGAAGTAATGCATATATTGCTGCCGTTCAGGCAAGTGTTACTGAAGACCGTAATTTGTCGATTCCAAGACGTTCTCAATAGTTGCGACTGTCTCAAACCACAACCTGGCGGATTTTGAGAAAGGATTTGGTTTTGCATCCCTATAAAATTGTTCTCACTCAAGAACTGAAACCATTGGACCACCGTAAACGTCGTGAATTTGCTGATTTTGCCTTGGAACAACTTGAAAACGATAACGATTTTTTTAAGAAAATCATCTTCTCTGATGAGGCTCACTTTCATCTGGATGGTGTGGTAAATAAACAAAACTGTCGATTCTGATGCGAAGAAAATCCACAAATTATTTATGAAAAACCATTACATTCACCTAAATTGACAGTTTGGTGTGGTTTTTGGTATGGTGGACTCATCGGTCCGTACTTCTTTCAAAATGAAGCTGGTAACACCGTTACTGTCAATGGTGAGCGGTATAGATTGATGATAACCAACTTTTTATGGCCGACATTGGAAGAAGTTGATCTTGACAACATTTGGTTCCAACAAGACGGGGCTACGTGCCACACAGCAAATACAACAATAGAATTATTGCGAGAAAAGTTTGGAGATTTGAATATTTCAAGAAATTGTGATATTGAATGGCCTCCAAGAAGTTGTGATTTAATACCATTAGACTATTTCTAGTGGGGTTATTTGAAGTCATTGGTCTATCGAAATAAACCAGACTCTCTTCAAGCTTTACAAGTCAATATTGAACGTGCCATTCATAACATGCGACTAGATTTAGCGGAAAAAGTCCTCGAAAATTGGGTTCATCGAATTCGTTTCTACAGAAGAAGTCGTGGAGGCCATTTGAACGACGTTTTATTTAGAACTTAATTGTATCGATTGTACTTCACATTAAATAAAAAACTTTTGAATTTTTTAACAAGTGTGTTTTTTTTTTAAGAAATCATATCACTCTTATTGGAAAACCTGTTATGAGCTTACGATCCTGAGAGCCCCCGCCTTTGTACTGAACCCATCCGCTTCCTGTATTTCTCCTGTGGCAATCCATCGTCCCAAATCTCGCATCTATACAGTAGTATGGATTGGATGACATTCATCAGGAGTCGGTGTTTACTCTCTATTGATCCTCTTACATTGGCCATAAATTGGTTCATCATCGTTGCTACCCTAGCGATAACAACAAATTATCAATTCGAATCAAGAACTGATAGAAAAACGTCTAGAATGGGTTCGAAGACATGGTAAAGTGATTTTGCAGCACGATAACATACAGCAAAATTGGTTAAGGAAGCGTTGAAAGCACGTGGACTGGATATAACATCGCACCCGCTGTACTCTACAGACCTTACCCCGTCCCTTCACCTTGTCGCATCAAAGGGACACACGCTTGAAGAATAGCACTTCGCCAATTTCGAAGAAGTTAGAAAATGACTCGGTGAATGGTTTTGCTCAGAGGACAAACAGTTTTTTTTTGGGATAGCATTCATAAATTGCCCGAAAGATGGACAAGATGTATAAAATCAAATAGCCAATACTTTGAATAAATAAATTTTTCCATATTCCTGAAAATTATGTAATTTTTTTACGAAAAGTCCGGTAATGACTTTCCGGTACACCTGGTGTTATTATTATTGTTACTAGATGATATATTTGCTCCCCGACAAACGAATTATACCATTGCTTATCAAATTGTGTTTCCAGTTTTCTCAGCTTCAGTACATAAAATCATTGTGCAACGTAATAGGCATATCATCCGATGATATGCTCAATGTGTCCGGCATTATTTTTATGAATAAAACACAGTGTTTGCTATCCATAGGTTGCGTCAGTATCTTGATTATTTTAAACAAAATTTAGATGAAATTCACAAGTAAGTGTCAGAAGTTTAAAAAGTCCAAGCCAATTCTATACTCCCCCATAATTCAGTCTCTATATTTCTCATATAATTTGTGTCTTTCTAAGCTTTCTAAGCTTCTGAGCAAAATTTGTATATTTGTACAATCATCGTTTCGCAACGCAATAAGTGTCTATTTCTGTCCTATTTTACTCAGACATTGCCTACATTCTCCTCGTTCAAATATTGATTTATAAAGAAAAGAGAACTTAAAAAGTTCCTCAATATACTTAGAGGTTACGTAATATAAGTGGACGTGAGACAAGTACACCATGAAATCTATTGCTGATGTCGGTATTCCGATGTATTGGGAGGCAAATTTGCCGAGTAACGCGGCCGCCTCAACTATCGATCCGACAAAAACGATGAAAAAAGAATCAATTGAAAGGGGTTAAGAGAGCATACCGTACATCGTTTTTCAGCGTCTTTACTCCACTGAACTTATAAGAGATAAGAAAATCGTCGGAGGTTTCTAATCTTGATTAAAAGAAGATCTAATTGATACAAATACAATAAAACACTTTCCAGACGCACACGAAATCTGTAAAAGGAACGAATTGCATAAATCGATCCTTTAAATTTTGTGTAACGGGTAACAATGGAAGCGGACGAAAATTTTTGTTCGAGCTCCGGGAATGCAACTCTTTATTATGTCCGGATGCGAAAGATGAGAAGAAAAGACTTAAGCGGCCTGTTGTAATAAAAAGAAGCCGCTCGGGATGGGGATTCTATATTTCACTTTGCAAACTCCACCGAATCACAATTTCGTTAAAACATATACCGAGACGATATCACTGGTCGTTCTCTCTTGTTTGTTTTACTCTATTTAGAATCTCATGGACTGTTCGCGAGGAAGAGAATTCATGGTGGATGAATCGAGATGTAATTTGGATAATAGAAACTGATTATATAAAGTTGGACGTAATTTAACGAAATAGTTATACGTCGAACGTTATGAGCATGATGAGATGTTAATCATAATTTGTTCCAGTAAAAATGAGCGAAGCTAAAAGGGTTTATTTAAACACATTTATTCCTAGTCATGTTATAAAGTCTATTACTCAATCATCATACAAAAGGTGTTTCAAATTGCGCGGTTTGTTTAAGAATAAATAAAATATAGATGGCGCACTGAATTTGTCTGGGTATGTGGGCATCTAAAAAGTGTGATGTATGACATTTATAAAAATGGCTTCGTACAAGGTACAACAACGCAATCAAATTGTTGAACTATTTTATGAAAATCAGCGTTCTGTGAAAAGAGTTTTTAGAAAATTACGTGAATTTTATGGTTTACATAATCGTCCATCTGAAAGCACTATTGGTCGAATTATTAAAAAAATTCAAGAGACCGGTTCCGTGGAAGATCAAAAAAGTGAAAAATGCAGTTGTAGTGGTCGTTCACAAGAAAATATTGGTTTGGTTCGTGAAAGAGTTGCTGAAGATTCTGAACTGTCCATTAGACGACGTTCACAACAACTTAGACTTTGGTAATCAACAACCTGGCGCATTTTACAAAAAAATTTAGCTCTGCAAGGCTAAAAGCTTCAAATAGCACAGGAACTGAAGCCATTAGATTATTTAAAACGTCGTTCATTTGTCAATTTCATCAATGAACAACCAGCTGATATTTCTCAAAAAAAAATGTTTTCCTATGAAACACATTTTGAACCTGGGGGCTATGTTAATAAATAAAATTGCGGTATCTGGGGTGAGAAAAATCCACGAAATATTCATGAGAAACCTATGCATCCTAAACGAGTTACTGTTTGGTGTGCATTAGGGCCAGGTGGTGTAATTGAACCTTACTTCTTTGAAAATGCTGCTGGTGGAGCTGTAACTGTCAATGGTGATCGATATTGTCGTATGATAACCGAATTTTTGTGGCGTGAATTAATGAATATTGATCTAGAGGATATGTGGTTTCAACAGGATGGTACTACACCTCACTTTGCATACGAATCAATTGATTTATTGAGAGAAAAATTTCCTGGACGTGAAATCTCAAGAAACGGTGATGTTAATTGGCCACCAAGATCATGTGATTTGACACCTTTAGACTATTTTTTGGGGCTATGTGAAAAGTCAGGTTTATAAAAACAATCCACAATCAATTCCTGCTTTGAAAGATGAAATTATTCGTGTCATTAGTGAGATATATCATCAATTATTTCAAAATGTCATTGAAAATTTTAACAAAAGAGTGGGCCTCGGTGGAGCAGCAAGAGTAGGCCATTTGGCAGATATTATTTTTCGCATATAAATGTCATAACTCATACTTCAATTACCAATAAAAAGTTTTTGAAAGTGAATGCAAATTATGTGTTTTATTTGTTGTTTAGAAAAATGCGCGAAATTTCAAAATAATACATAAAACGCTTTAGATGTGTGTTTCCTTCGATTCTAACCTGACTTTTAAGTCTCACTTTCGAATCCCTTTGTTTTGCTATAAATGTTTCCAAATCTCTATACATAGATCATGCCATGAGTGAAGATGTGAATATTACACTATACGTCATGAACATAGATATGGGAAGCTCCGCAAACGTTCTTGATTCTCAGTTACGATTTGCTCGCTGACTGGAATAAACTTGTCAAACGCGGATATATAGGCTTCTTTATGGGTTGTGGTTTGTCATATAATAATGTCGCAGTTATGTAGTTCGATAAAACGAATATTGTTAAAAGCAATGAATAAGTTTATTAAAAGATTTACAAAGAACGCGTGATAACTGCGTAACTTTTAAAATTGCCTTTCTATTGGGTACAACCCAGAACAAATGATGTAAATCAAGACATATTGTGTGTGTCTGTAAATGTTATGACGAGACATTATGTCATCCATTTTTGTATAAATATCGTTTTTCTGTGTTTTTCATTAAGAATTAAAACTTTATTTAAGGTTAGTTTTTAAAAGCTAATTTTTGTGTTGAAATTTATCTATTGTTTTTACCTATATATCCAATACTATGCAAAATGCTATCAGCGCTCTCGAAAAAAGTGATTATTACTCAAGATCTTCAATTTTGAACATTGTCCAAAGTAGAAACGCCACACAATCTGCCAGAGATAGAGGCATGATGATGTATAGGTTAAATAAAATGTGGAATAATACAACAAAGTGTGGCTGAAATCTTTGGAGTGACTCAAAGCATAATTTCTATACTTTGGAATTATTTTGAAATATAGAGGCGCTCTACGAAGTCAAGGGCAAGGTCGATGAACCTCATTAACAAGAGACGACCGATGTCTGTTGCAAATACCACGTAAAAATACAACTCAAATTCCAAAGAAGTTTGCTGTTGTCACTGGAAAGTTACCATTCATGCAATGAATAAGAAATCGCTTGCATATATCTGTCTCATGTTCCTAAAGAGCATAGATTTGTATTCCCTTTAACGCAGAACATGAAAAAGCTTGTAGAATGAAGACCAATGGACATATATTGGGTTGGCAACTAAGTACTTTCGGTTTTGTAGTATAAAATAAAACACTTTTTTTTAAACAAAGAATAGTTTTTAATCAATTATATATTTTCCATTTTGCTCAATGACCTTTTACCATCTTTCTTTCAGCTGCATGATTCCGCGCTCATAAAATTTCTGGTCCTTATCAGCAAAAAACTGAAGCAGGTGCGAGTGAAGGTCATCGTCATTTGTGAAAGTTTTACCATTCAAAGAATTCTGCAAACTTCGAAATAAATGGTAATCAGATGGTGCTAGATCAGGGCTGTATGGGGGATGTGGCATCACTTCCCAGCCAAGCTCCAATAGTTTCCCACGAGTTGCCAAAGATGTGTGAGGCCTTGCATTATCTTGGTGGAAAACTACACGTTTCCGATTTGACAATTTTGGCCGTTTTTCTTTGATTGCTTCATCCAGTTTTATTAATTGTTGACAGTAAACATCAGAATTGATCGTTTGGTTCCTTGGAAGTAGCTCAAAAAACACAACACCTTTGTAATCCCACCAAACTGACAGCATGATCGTTTTTGGATGCAATTCAGCTTTCGATGTGGTTTGAGCTGGTTTATCGTGTTTGCTCCATGTTCGTTTCCGAACTATGTTACTGTACAGGACTCATTTTTCATCACCAGTGATGATTTTTTTTAAGAAAGGGTCGGTTTCATTTCGTCTAAGGTGCATATCGCAAAGTTGATTCTTTGTGTTAAATAAATTTCTTTCAATTCGTGAGGTACCCAAATATCAAGCTTCTTAACTAGCCCAAGACATTTTAAATGTTTTTCAATTGTTGTGTGCGATACATGTAGCCTCTCCGCAACCTCTCGAATAGTTATATGACGATTCTCTTCAATTATGACTTTGATTTGGTCATCATCAACTTCAGTAGGCCGACCAGAACGTTGCTCATCTTTGAGGGAAAAATCTCCAGAACGGAATTTTTTATACCAATTCTGACACGTGCGCTCTGTTAAGCAATTAGCACCATAAACATCACATATCTTTTTGTGAGCCGCAGCAGCTTTCTTTCCTTTACGGAAATAAAATAGTAAAATATGTCGAAAATGTTCGTTTCTGCACTCCATTTAAAATTAACCCACAACTAATAGCTTTAATAAAAATCACGCACTACTTGCTTCTGAAGTTACATCAATGTGACTAGTATCACGCGACAAACGGTTAAGTACAGCACTAACATACGTTATACAAAAAATAAAGCAACGCTCTCTATCAGTAAAAACCGAAAGTACTTAGTTGCCAACGCAATACATTGAGGTTATAATTAATAGAAGAGAGTATTATTAAGTGACGGATCCTTATTTGCGTTATAGCTAGGTACTAGGTATACCCTTATTGGACGTGAGCCTGCAATAACTCACAATTTGTCCAGAATAGGTTTCAATATCAAAATGGTAGCGTAATGGTGTAGGTCGGGATAAGTATTGGAAATCACAATAATCTTTATTTCATAAAAGAATTGAATTCACACTATCTTGAGACTCTGCTGTCCATTGCTCTTTCGTATGCAGCAACGGTGGGATAGGAATTTATTTTAAAGACGAATAATATCAAAGAGCTGCCATATCTTTTGAAATTAATTATTTTGAATGAATTTATTCCAATTATTTTGATAGATTTATTAATCACATAATTGAATCAGGCTTCAAATATCGACCCCAAGTTCTTCCTCTCAAACGATTATCTTGAAAAGTTAAGTGGAATTCGTTGAAAAAAAATTACGCACAACATTTTTTTAAAGTACGTTTTACATCATTGAATTACACTTACTAACATCTTGTTTTTATGGAAAAGAAATTAAAGTTGATTTCTGCAGCTGCGGCAAATATCAATTTAAAAAATAATAAAATGCACCAATACTAAATTTTATCGGTCCACTTCCGAACCTTTTCAAGTATTACAGTTGTTCCTTGTACTTTCTGTTAAACTTTGCAATATCTTTCGCATCGGTGCTTATACTATTGCCACAGCATCCGGCGGAAAAAGGAGCACAACGGGTTCCTTTACGTCTAGAGAAGTTTCTACGCGAACGTCATTTCGAAAACTAATAAAACCATCGATTCCCGTTCGACAATGCCAACTTTGCAATTTTACACGTTTGCTGCGTTCGGTGGTTCCGAAGACACCACCGTAAAGGGACTCGCTTTAGGGTTCGACAGTTCTTGAAGAATACCAGTGTAACGGTGATTTCTGTAGAATAATGTAATCGAGTAAAACGTACTGACAGTGTGGTATGCCTTTTTAAATTTGATTCAGCATTTTATAGAGTTTACGCTCGAGTTTGTTCAAAATATACATATTTGTGTGAGTTAGAAATGTTGTTGGTGAATATAAAATTAAATTTGGTAATACGAGAAACACTCCGAAGATTTTGAGATAGCAATCAAACTCATATTAATGAAAAGTTTCACATTTTGTTGCATATAAAATATTCAAAAACTGTAGCCCTTTTTTACCAGTCACAGGCTCACTACCGTGCAATGATTTACTGCGATTTTAAACTTAGATTAAAAAAATAAAATGCTCTGATCGCTTACAGTAAATGTTCTCAAATATTGTAAGACGAATTTTGATAGAATTTTTTTGCCCATGTAATTGTACTTTTGATGGAGCCTGTGGTTGATTAACTTGATCATTGAAGATTGATATATAACCCCTTGCCACATTAATTTTCGTATTCCATATACGTAATTCGACAACTAACTTGTCATCATCAGCAGATAATTAAACAGTGTCGCACCTGGAAAACTACGGCGAATAATACCCGTATGAAAACAAATTCCGTACGCTATCCGTACCGTTGAGAACCAAATTGTACACTGTGTTCACTATGTACATTTTGGTCCTCAACGGTAGGGATCGCGTGCGGAGATTAATAATTGTATTCGTCCTAATGATCGCATATCTTTTTCATTTTATCCATCGCGATTCTTAGAGGCATGATAGCAATAAAACAACCGAACTTTATACAACTTTAATAAGTTTTATGAAATTGTTAATTTGCAAAAATACAGAAGCCCACTTCGATAATATTTTTCATTCTTTAACATTTTGTAACTCATCGTACAAGACAGTAATAAAATATTGGGTTGGCAACTAAGTACTTTCGGTTTTTACTGATAGAGAGCGTTGCTTTATTTTTTGTATAACGTATGTTAGTGTTGTACTTTACCGTTTGTCGCGTGATACTAGTCACATTGACGTAACTTCAGAAGCAAGTACTGCGTGATTTTTATTAAAGCTATTAGTTGTGGGTTAATTTTAAATGGAGTGCAGAAACGAACATTTGCGACATATTTTACTATTTTATTTCCGTAAAGGAAAGAAAGCTGCTGCGGCTCACAAAAAGATATGTGAAGTTGACGGTGCTAATTGCTTAACAGAACGCACGTGTCAGAATTGGCATAAAAAATTCCGTTCTGGAGATTTTTCCCTCAAAGATGAGCAACGTTCTGGTCAGCCTACTGAAGTTGATGATGACCAAATCAAAGTCATAATTGAAGAGGATCGTCATATAACTGTTCGAGAGGTTGCGGAGAGTCTACATGTATCGCGTACAAAAATTGAAAAACATTTAAAATGTCTTGGGCTAGTTAAGAAGCTTGATATTTGGGTACCTCACGAATTGAAAGAAATTCATTTAACACAAAGAATCAACTTTTACGATATGCACCTTAAACAAAATGAAACCGACCCTTTCTTAAAAAGAATTATCACTGGTGATGAAAAATGGGTCCTGTACAGTAACATAGTTCGAAAGCGGTCATGGAGCAAACACGATAAACCAACTCAAACCACATCGAAAGTTGAATTGCATCCAAAAAAGATCATGCTGTCAGTTTAGTGGGATTACAAAGGTGTTGTGTTTTTTGAGCTGCTTCCAAGGAACCAAACGATCAATTCTGATGTTTACTGTCAACAATTAATAAAAGTGGACGAAGCAATCAAAGAAAAACGGCCAGAAATGTCAAATCGGAAAGGTGTACTTTTCCACCAAGATAATGCAAGGACTCACACATCTTTGGCAACTCGTGCGAAACTATTGGAGCTTGGCTAGGAAGTGATGCCACATCCCCCATACAACCCTGATCTAGCACCATCTGATTACCATTTATTTCGAAGTTTGCAGATTTCTTTGAATGGTAAAACTTTCACAAATGACGATGACCTTCACTCGCACCTGGTTGAGTTTTTTGCTGAGGACCAGTAATTTTATGAGCGCGGAATCATGCAGCTGAAAGAAAGATGGCAAAAGGTCATTGAGCAAAATGGAAAATATATAATTGATTAAAAACTATTCTTTGTTTCAAAAAAAAAAATGTTTTATTTTATACTACAAAACCGAAAGTACTTAGTTGCCAACCCAATAAATAAGATCAGTTTTAGCGTCTGCTGAAAGTCTTTTGTATTAATTTTCATTTACCTTTAAAATGCCCTTTAAAAAATTTATTTAAAATCCAGAAATCTTACTTCAATACCTTTCACGTCAGCTTTATAATAAGAAAGATAATCCTTTCGTCCGATCACCGCAAACATATGAATAACTGCATAAAAAGAAATAAACACAAAAAAGAAAACAAAATACGAGATTACTTAGAGATAATAGCTTCGACAAATAACGACGATAACAACAAACACAGTGGTAACGTAACAATAATAGAACACTTCAATGTAGCTATTATAATGGCACATAATAGATAACCAGAGAGCGGTATGCTTTTTGCGATGCAGGACTTCGTTTTACTGTTCCTATATAGTCATCACCCATGATTGGATGTGACAGTGATGGACCTGAAACGTGAAGAATCCACCCTTAAAAATCGGGGTGGTACGATGTAACCCTATTACTGTACAGCAGTAAGCTTGTTTTGTGAGGCACCGTGCGAGTTAGGATTTGTTACGGATACTACTGAAAGGCAAACAAGCACGTGGTACCTAGTTGATATCTATTATTAGATGGAATAATAGTAGATAATTAAGATGATTGTATATCTAACGCATATACACTACCGTTCATAAGTATTTGGGCACCCATAAATTTAGAAGAAATGATTAAAAGCACTAGTGAAAAAATGAAAATATATTTATTACATGTACATACATAACTAATTACAGTATCTGGCAGTAGAATTACATATTATATTTAAATTTTCGATTCATCTATGTGACCTCGTTTGTTTTTTATAATGGCAGCACATAATCGCGGCATTCTTGCAATTAGTTTTGCTAATGTATCCGGTGTTATGCGGAGCCAAGCTTCCTGCAGTTTCCTCCACAAATCAGCCTCCGATGTTGGTACTGCTTTCCGGACCTCCCGATCAAGTTCCTCCCACAATAACTCTATTGGATTTAGATCGGGGCTTTGGGGAGGCCATTTCATAACTTCGATGGATCCTTCCGTTTCCAAGAGTTGCAAATAGTCTTTGCATATTTTGGATGTGTGCTTTGGGTCATTATCCTGCTGGAATACAAAATTCCTACCCAAAAGTCTTAATCCTGAAGCAATAGCGTTGGTCTCCAAAATGTTTCGATACTGCTCTTTCCTTAGTATTCCCTCAATTTTCACAATATCACCCACGACCGTACCACCAAAACAACCCCAGATCATCACGGAACCACCGCCATGTTTGACCGTAGGCACAATACATTGCTCTGCCGCACGCTCACCTGTAGATCTCCGAACGAAAACACGTCTTCTGGACCCGAAAATTTCGAACTTTGACTCATCGGTCCACAAGACTTTACTCCACTGTTCAACTGTCCAATGTTGGTGTTCACGAGCCCAGTTTAAGCGTTTCCGCTTATTCTGTTTGCGCAATAACGGTTTTTTCATTGCAATTCGTCCGTACAAACCTGCTTTGTACAAGCGACGTTTGACCGTTGTTATGCTTATTGACTTTGGACGGTCTGCATTGATTTCTGCAGCGATTTCTGGGGCTGTTTTCCGTCGATTTCTTTTGCTTGTGATCACTATTGCACGATCCTCAGCAGAAGTTGTCGCTCTGGGTCTCCCACTCCGTGATTTATTGAGAACACTGCCACTTTCTCGGTATTTTTTGACGACATAGTCTACGGAAGTATTATTTAATTTTAATTGTTTCGCAATTTGCCGGTTGCTTTTGCCATCTTGATGGTGCGCAATTATAAGAGAACGCGTTTCAATGTCCATCTCTTTTCTTTTTGGCATATTTAACGATATTAATAACACTATTAGCACAGGAATATCTCACAACGAATACAGAAACGTAACTGAGGGCAATTTCAAAAATATAACATGAAACTCGCCCGAGGTCATTAAAACATCATTACTAAACTTATCCTTCAGTATCCTTCACAGAAAGACAATTACAAGAACTTGGAGAAACTTTTATTGCGCTAATCCCCAGGTAGTCCCAATAACAAATTTTAGTTTATTGCAGGTAATAAAGTAATACATAATGTTACTTATGCAGCGTTTCTGTAGATTTAATACTTTCCTTATACCTATTCAATATTACAAGAATGAATTTCCTAGAAGCTATGCTGTTCAAATAATTTTATAAAATATGGGTGCCCAAATACTTATGAACGGTAGTGTATATGAGAATAATCTATTACGCTCAAGGTTTCCATTTTAATATTGATTTTTTTTTACGTGGACACTAAAAAGATAGATATACACTGCCGTCAGAAAGTTTGAAATAAATATTAAGTCTTTTATAGGCTAATTTGATAAGCAATTGATTCCCGTTATCATTTTCGTCACTCCAATATGACGTTTTACGAGGAAAAAGGAGAATGGGATGAGGAAGAAGAAGAATTTGTTTTAGTAATACTAGACTATGTAATCGCCACAAAGTATTACAGAAATCACATAATGAGAAAACCTGTATAAAAGATAATTGCAGACAATGTTATCAATTCGAGGAAACTACAAAAGATATGAAAAAAACAACACCTCCCTCTATCATCCAATTATGCAATTATCCGAAAGGCAAGCAAGCATTACAAGCAATTGATATACGTTATCATTGTCGTCACTATAACATGGCGATTTAAGAAAAAAAGAAGAGGAAGAAGAAGAATTTGTTTTGGTAATATAAGACTATGTAATCGCCACAATGGACAACAGAAAGCACATAACTAAATAACCTTTATAAAATGACAATTTCAGACAATGTTATCAATTCGAGGAAACTACAAAAGATATGAAAAAACAATACCTACCGTTATCATCAAAATATGAAATTGTCCAAAAGACATAAGCGTTACAACCAATTGATATACGTTATCATAGTCATCACTATATCATGACGTTTTAAGAAAGAAGACGAGAAAAAAGAAGAATTTCTTTTGGCAATATAAAGCTATGTAATCGCCACAAAGGACTACAGAAACCACATAATTAAAGAATATTTAGAAAATGACAATTGTGGACAATGTTATCAATTCAAAGACACTATAGAAGATATGAAAACACAATACCTCCCTCTATCGTCCGAATATGCAATTGTCCAAAAGACATAAACATAATAAGCAATTGATTCACGTTGTCATTATCGTCACTATAATATGACATTTTATGAAGAAGAAGGAAAAGAAGAAGAAGAATTCGTTTTAGCAATACAAAACTATGTAATCACCACAAAGAAATGTAAAATGCACATAATTGAAGAACATTTAGAAAATGACAATATTTAAACAAAGTTATCAATTCAAAGAAACTACAGAAGATATGAAAACACAATACCTCCTTCTATCGTTCAAACAAGTAATTGTTCGATCCGTCAAAGGTACGATATTATCGTCATGATGCGTATTTGAACAGACTAATTCTAAACTTGGCATACGCCATTTGGTGAGCGTCTGAGAATTCAAATGTTAATAAGACCCTGTTCACGACGCGAATACATCAATTGTCATACAGATAAATTGTGGTCTTATTAACAAACTTGCTCTCTGTGGATTTATAACTCGAAACGCGTCGTAAACAGGATCTTATTAAAATTTGAATTATTCTCTTCATCAAACGGGGTATGCCAATTTGAAAAGTCTTCTGTCCATATACACATTGCGACGACACTGTCCTACTGGAGGGAGGAACACGAACTTCGTTCTTTCAGACAATTACATCTTCGGACAATACCTCCCTTTATTGTCCGAGCCGCAGTTGTCTGAAAGAACGAAGTTCGTGTTCGTCTCGTATTGTTTTTTTCATTTTTTGCTGGATCGCAAGCGATAGATAACACCCACATCGAATAAGTTCATTAATAAGACCACAGTTTGCCTGAATAAAATTGATATACTCGAAACACGTCATAAACAGGGTCTTACCAACATTTAAATTATTCTCAGACGTTTACAAAAGATATGAGAAGGGAGGGTGTAAACTACTTGCTGGGAAATATTATACACACAGACACAATATTGCTGCAAAAAATTATACACCAAGAACTTCCACTCGAATATCAACTCATAAAAACTAACACGATATATTGTAAATACATCCCAATAGGTATCCTAAAAAATAATTGTTACAACTATACTGAGATATTACACTAAAGACAGATAACCAAATCACTAATAACAGGAGAGATATTACACTTATTGATAAAACACAAAAGTAAACTTATACAATAGATATTGTGATACCAAATGATGCAAACGTTACACAAAAATAACAAGAAAAAATTGTATAAAATAAAATATATACCATTTGCTATCAGGCTGACAGAGCTATGGAATCAATTATGATGTCAGTTGCAGATATTAACAATTTCTTCGTCACATATAAACTCTAGACTCCAGATACACACACAAACATACAAAAAGTAGTCATTATAAAAACAACAGGAATAGTCAGACAATTTCTCAATCAACAACAAAAGACCTCATAGTATGACAATAACTTTAATAACCACCATTAAATGGACATACAAAATATCATAAAACTTGTAGTAAGTCGTTTTATGATGGATAATAAAATCGTACATCAATTCTGTACAATCCGAGTTCAAAGCCACAGATATCTGGGTTGAGTTAAAAGTTTCTCAGCGTTATGCTGAGGAAGTGCGCGAAATCTACGCGACATACCTACATTATATAATTCAAAACTTTCCGACGACACTGTATACTACGCATCAATTACAAGAGAACAGGAGGTAAAATATCTGTCATGCTACTGATATATCTTGATCAAAATCAAACGTTATAGAAAAACATTATGTAGTTAAAGAAGGAGGATCCTGGATCAGATTGTAGATAAATTTCGATAAACTGACCTGTAATTTCAGTACGTAAATTAATAGGGACAAACTTCTATTAATATATACTCAACCGATGGTTATTCAGACAAGAAGTCGTAGTTAAAAGAAGCTTAATTCGTCTAAAACTCTAAGCGCACATGCATTCGTATTTCATCGAGCGTCGAAGCTCGTTTAACTAACGTGCAATTAGTTTAAATGCTGAATTCCCCCGGCATCTCTTTAGTAAATAAGCGAAGAATACACTGGGAAATTTCCAAGTAAATTAAACGTTTTTATTCGTGACATAGTAAGCTAATATATTCAAGTTAATTATAAATTGCTTGGGATGTATTGTAATCATCTTTATTTCCAACAGGCTGAAGCTCATTTACAGGAAAAACACGTTAAAAACATTTAATTTATTAAATATCCGTGGCATATGTTATACATGATGAAGAAAAAACAAATAAAGTATCCATAAAGGGTTGCTTAAGTAAATATATCCTCAAAAATTCCGTTGGTTATTTTAGACAAAATGTAGATGGACGTTCTTCCCGAAACGAATTGTTCCTCGAGTAAATGCGGAGTATCAGAAAACGCATATGTCCGAGCAAAAAGAACAGTCCATGTTATTAAGAATCCCACACAAGAATCTTTTTCAAAGGACATCCCTTTCTGGCATTTCCGTGGTTATATCATGCTGCAAAATCAATTCATCTTGTCATGGACCTCTCTGTGAATAACCTTCGCCGATCTTGAAAATAAAGAACTTCAAAAACTTACTATAAATTCGTGCCAAAGTTAAGGATCCACATGTCTATATAGAATATCATCTTAAAGGCGTATATTCGATTTTTCTTGCTACATAAGCGTAGTATAATGATTTAAATAGAATAGTAACATTTAAATATTTGAAGGTGCCCATGACAAAAACCCATTGATAGAAAAACGTCCAGAATGGGCCCGAAAACACAGTACTTTACAACACGATAACTCGCCGTCTCATAGAGCAAATGACCGGTTTTGCGATATGAGAAGTGTTGAAAGCACTTGGACGTCCGACAATCACCTTTTCGCAGCAATGGGACACGCACTTACAGAGGAGCACTTGAAGAAGACCCAACCCAAATCCAAACTCAACACAAACTCAAAAACAATTGGTAGAAGTGTTAAATATGGTCCAAGAAACGATTAGCGACCGATTACGAGTAATGGGAAAAATTCAAAAGATGGGAAAATGGGTGACACATCAATTGAAGAACAGGCAAATGGAAAATCGAAAAATCGTCTGTGAAATGCTGCTTCAAAGGTATGATCGGAAGTCATTTCTGCATCGAATAGTGACGGGTGATAAAAATGGATTTATTTCGAAAACTCTAAGCGCAAAAAATTATGGTTATCACCTGGCGAAGCCGGCCCATCGACTCCAAGGCAGGTTTGCTCTGTGATTGGGGACCAGATTGGGTGATGTATTATGAACTGTTGAAACCTGGTGAAACAGTTAATACTGATCGCTACCGATAACAAATTATCAATTTGAACCATATGTTGATAGAAAAACGTCCAGAATTGGCCTGAAGACACGGTAAAGTGATTTTACAGCACGATACAGCAAAATCGATCAAGGCAGCATTGAAAGAACTTAGATGGGACATAATATCGCACCCGCCGTACTCTCCACACCTTACTCCGTCCGACTATCACCTTTTCACATCAGTAGGAGACGCGCTTACAGAGCAGTATTTCGCCAATTTCGAAGAAGTTAGAAAATGGCACGATGAATGGTTTTGTTCAAAGGACAAACAGTTTTTTTTAGGATGACATCCATAAATTGTCTGAAAGATGGGCAAGATGTGTAGAATCAAATGGCCAATACTTTAAATAAATAAATGTCTCCATTTTCTTAAAAATTATGTAGTTTTTTTTTAGAAAAAATCCAGTAATGACTTTCCGGTACACGTGGTAAATTACAATATTCTTTCATGTTGCGAAGTTCTTAGAGATTTGATTATTCTAGACTATTCAAAATACCTAACGGATATTATAATAAATTTTAAAGGAATTGATTCAATATAAATTTATGTCTTCAATACATTTGTTCATAAATATTACTTTATTGCATTAACTAATTTGGGCAAGCTTTAATGTAATCTTATTGAGAGAGTGTAGCTATATTTTTAGTGTAGAAAACTGACTTTGAGCAAAAGTTTACGTTCGATTCTCATATTTTAAAAGCCACCATTGAAGTTCATAGTAAGTTATCGAGCAGTTGCATGGTGGTCAAAAACTAAACAAGAAGGCAAGTCTAGGGAACACAGATGCCATGAGAAAAACTCCCATAGCTACGTTTGAGGTGATATAAGTATATCACTTCTAGATATTTATGTACAAGAAGAAGCATGTTCTATGGAGTGTGTTATAAAAAGTGTCGTTAAGGGTTTGAATAAATAAATTTTTCCATTTTCTTAAAAACTATGTGGTTTTTTTACGAAAAAACCGGTAATGACTTTCTGGTATACCTGGTAGACGCTTAACGTCAACTTTTCCTTTTAATTGCCGCACCATATCATAAAGGAATGTTTACTAAAATTTTTTAATAGATTGAAACATTTTCTTTTTCGAAACTACACCAGGATATATAAGGGGAAAATATGATTTTGAAGTGACATTTCGGCCATTTGTAATATGTCATGATCTGTTATTTGTTTTTCATTGTATTCAGTAATGTTTACAATTTCATCATGGAGAGATATACGCAAGAACAACGTTTACAAATTATTCAGTTTTATTATCAAAATAATCGTTCTCCAATTGCTTTTCGTGCGCTTTTGCCATTTTATGGTCGTAATAATCGTCCAAGTGTGCTCGCTATTCGTCGAATTGTTAAAAATTTTGAGATTACATTTTCTTTACATAATTTTCAAGTGCCAATAAGACAAAGAACCGCTCGATTCCAAGACGTTCTCAACAATAGCGACTGTCTCAAACCACAACCTGGTGGATTTTGAGAAAGGATTTGGGTTTGGATCCCTATAAAATTGTTCTCACTCAAGAACTGAAGCCATTAGACCACCGTAAACGTCGTGAATTTGCTGATTTTGCCTTGGAATAACTTGAAAACGATAACGATTTTTTTAAGAAAATCGTCTTCTCTGATGAGGCTCACTTTCATCTGGATGGTGTGGTAAATAAACAAAACTGTCGATTCTGGTGCGAAGAAAATCCACAAATTATTTATAAAAAACCATTACATTCACCACAATTGACAGTTTGGTGTGGTTTTTGGTATGGTGGAATCATCGGTCCGTACTTCTTTCAAAATGAAGCTGGTAACACCGTTACTGTCAATGGAGAGCGGTATAGATTGATGATAACCAACTTTTTATGGGCGACATTGGAAGAAGTTGATCTTGACAACATTTGGTTCCAACAAGACGGGGCTACGTGCCACACAGCAAATGCAACAATAGAATTATTGCGAGAAAAGTTTGGAGATTCGATTATTTCAAGAAATTGTGATATTGAATGGCCTCCAAGAAGTTGTGATTTAACACCATTAGACTATTTCCTGTGGGGTTATTTGAAGTCATTGGTCTATTGAAATAAACCAGACTCTCTTCAAGCTTTACAAGTCAATATTGAACGTGCCCCATTCATGACATACGACTAGATCTAGTGGAAAAAGTGCTCGAAAATTGGATTCATCGAATTCGTTCCTGCCGAGGAAGTCGTGGAGGCCATTTGAATGACGTTTTATTTAGAACTTAATTGTATCGATTGTACTTCACATTAAATAAAAAACTTTTGAATTTTCTTAACAATAAGTGTGTGTTTTTTTTAAAGAAATCATATCACTCTTATTGGAAAACCTTGTATAAAACAAACCCTCCAATAAATTCATTAGAAAAAAATGTATAAACGTTAATTCCATTTAGTACAAGATAAAACAATTCCAATACTTTGCCAAGGTAAAATACAATTATCGAAATGAAAACCAAATAAACAGTTAAAAGTCACTTAAAAAAGCGTTAATCAAACTTCGAATTTCTCTTTGATCTTTGAAATTTTCGCAAATTTTAATTAAATGTTTTCGGCTTCTTTTGATTTTAGTTTCTTCTTTCATTTCACCAATTATCGAACCTCGGTGGCGTTTTTATTTGCTTTTTCCGCCATCGTATCTATTTCAATTACTTTTATAATTAAATTCTGATGACACTTCTTATTAAAATTTGCGTTTTGATTAATTTTTTGTTTTTCCCATCATAATAATTGTGTACTTTGAAATTTGTTACGTTGATCTTCGCTCACTGGTGCCTTGTTTACTACTTCAGAGTTTGTTTAAATGCTCTAAATCAATATTTATATTTTAACAAAATAATTTTGTTTATTATTTATACACTTGACTAGAATATCCATTAAATATTGCCTATTTAAATGGAAGTTATTTCAATTAGGAAGAATTAAAATTTATCTAATTAAAAAAATGTAACAGAATAGAATATAATCTAATATAATATTTAAAAATTACGGCGTTTTTATTTAAAAAAATCAATTATTTAATGATTTCATAATAATTCATGTTAACTGTTGTATATTAATATGATTATAATAATATTATTTAAACACGTCCTCGGTAGTATAGTGGTCAGTATCCCCGCCTGTCACGCGGGAGACCGGGGTTCGATTCCCCGCCGGGGAGGATTTTTTTTTTAAATTATAAATCTATTTTACCTTTTATACTAATTGATTGCAAATTAAATTTTACTCGTTGAAATACTCTTTCAATTTTGGTTTACATTTCATTTTTTTTTCTAATTATTACGCCACTTTCAACTTCTTGGCTATCTTGATGAAGGTACTTTTGATGGAGCCTGTGGTTGATTAACTTGATCACTGAAGGTTGATATATAACCCCATTCCACATTAATTTTCGTATTCTGTACACGTATTTCAACAACTAAGTTGTCATCGTCAGCAGATAATTAAACAGTGTCGCACATGGAAAACTACGACAAAATACTCTTATGAAAACGAATTCCGCCAAAACGCCCGTACATATACTAACAATTAAGATTAATATAACCCTTTTTCACAACAAAATGGTATATATTAACCTTAATTGATTAATTTAATCAACTAGAGTCTTCATTAAAATTTATCTTACCATGCATACACTCGATTAATTCAAAGAAAAAGACGAAATATTATATTGGTGCCTTTTAAATTAAAAACTGGTTAGTTTCTAGAAAATGAATTATTATTCGAAATCATTTTCATATGCTCAACAAAGACCAAAAAAGGCTTAAAAGGCATATATAAGAAAAAAATAACTAAATTTATGGAGTTCATAAAGATTTCGACTTTTGTTCCTTTCTGAAAAGAACAGTTTACTATTGGGTTGGCAACTAAGTACTTTCGGTTTTGTAGTATAAAATAAAACATTTTTTTTTAAACAAAGAATAGTTTTTAATCAATTATATATTTTCCATTTCTCTCAATGTCCTTTTGCCATCTTTCTTTCAGCTGCATGATTCCGCGCTCATAAAATTTCTGGTCCTTATCAGCAAAAAACTGAACCAGGTGCGTGTGAGGGTCATCGTCATTTGTGAAAGTTTTACCATTCAAAGAATTCTGCAAACTTCGAAATAAATGGTAATCAGATGGTGCTAGATCAGGGTTGTATGGGAGATGTGGCAGCACTTCCCAGCCAAGCTCCAATAGTTTCCCACGAGTTGCCAAAGATGTGTGAGGTCTTGCATTATCTTGGTGGAAAACTACACCTTTCCGATTTGACAATTCTGGCCGTTTTTCTTTGATTGCTTCATCCAGTTTTATTAATTGTTGACAGTAAACATCAGAATTGATCGTTTAGTTCCTTGGAAGCAGCTCAAAAAACACAACACCTTTGTAATCCCACCAAACTGACAGCATGATCTTTTTTGGATGCAATTCACCTTACCATGTGGTTTGAGCTGATTTATCGTGTTTGCTCCATGATCGTTTTCGAACTATGTTACTGTACAGGACCCATTTTTCATCACCAGTGATGATTCTTTTTAAGAAAGGGTGGGTTTCATTTCGTCTAAGGTGCATATCGCAAAAGTTGATTCTTTGTGTTAAATGAATTTATTTCAATTCGTGAGGTACCCAAATATCAAGCTTCTTAACTAGCCCAAGACATTTTAAATGTTTTTCAATTGTTGTGCGCGATACATGTAGTCTCTCCGCAACCTCTCGAACAGTTATATGACGATCCTCTTCAATTACGACTTTGATTTGGTCATCATCAACTTCAGTAGGCCGACCAGAACGTTGCTCATCTTTGAGGGAAAAATCTCCAGAACGGAATTTTTTATGCCAATTCTGACACGTGCGCTCTGTTAAGCAATTCGCACCATCAACTTCACATATCTTTTTGTGAGCCGCAGCAGCTTTCTTTCCTTTACGGAAATAAAATAGTAAAATATGTCGAAAATGTTCGTATCTGCACTCCATTTAAAATTAACCCACAACTAATAGCTTTAATAAAAATCACGCACTACTTGCTTCTGAAGTTATGTCAATGTGACTAGTATCACGTGACTAACGGTAAAGTACAGCACTAACATACGTTATACAAAAAATAAAGCAACGCTCTCTATCAGTAAAAACCGAAAGTACTTAGTTGCCAACCCAATACATCCGTTAACGTACTTTTCAAAAAAGGAAACTTCATTTGTCCTGTTCAAAATTTTTGTATTTAAAATCAATTTATGTATTTCAATTTGTCTCTTAAGAAACATAAATACCTTGATGACTTTCCACACTACTCAATAAATACTAAACGTGTTATTTCGGCAATAAAGTTGTAGTCTTCAATGACGCTAAACTAAAATTAAATAAAACACTACACATTTCAAATAAAACCATTTTGAATATGTTTTGCTGTACTCTATTGCAAATAAAGCAAATTAAATCTTAATCAATTATTATCCAAAATCAAACAACATATTTCTAATCACATTAATAAATACATAACATAATAAAACTAAAACGCCTAAACACATTTAAAATTTTTTCTCCCAACAAGAAAGTTTACTTCTTTGATGTAGTTTTATGTGACGGGGTGTCTGAATCGGATTAAGATATTAGGGTAACTCCAGATCCCGCAAAATAAATACGAGAAAACCCATGTCCTGGGGCGAGTCATCGAGTTTTTGAACTACTCGTGAGATAGGTAAACAGGCCCTCTCGACCGTGTACAAGTGGAAAAAGTTAGACGTCCAAAATTACTTTTTTAAAGAACTCGCAGTTAGAAGGAGTGGGGATATGTTTAATAAAGTCTGAACAAATGAATTTTTATCTATTTCTTTTTTGTGGTATGTTAAGTTAAGATCCCGTTTAAATTGAAGTTTCTTTTTTGCGTTTTTTTCATGAACATTTTGTAATTGCAAGGCAAAAGTAAATTCAGAACTTAGTTTGTAAATACAAAGGGTACGTTTTAATTTTTAATATACAAAGGGTACCAGAAAAGTTTTACAATACAGCTTTGTTTATTTAATTTTACCTAACACACCTTTCCATTCTCCGAAACCAATCTTTATACCAGTTCTACCAAGTTTCACTAGGGAGTAAAGCACACTCGTTGTCCCCAGACCGCAGAAGATCCTTATCACTGGAAAACTGCCTCCCCTTTAGCTTCATTTTCACATGCGGGAACAGTGCAAAGTCGCAGGGAGCAAGATCTGGACTGTAGGGAGGGTGCTTCAGAAGTTTCAATCCTGTCGTGGTCAAATATTCGGTATAAGCTTTGGCGCGGTGAGCTAGAGCATTATCGTGATGGACGAACCAGGTGTCCATTCTTGACTTTGACCGCAGGTTCTTCGTAGATCCAATGACTTTAGGCAGGCACTGTTCAGTATACCACTTAGCTGTGACTGTCTTCTGTGTGTCCAAAACGACGTGTTGCACAATTCCATTCGATTTGAAAAATACAGCTATCATTTTTTTCTTTACAGATCGGGATTTTCTGACAACTACGGGTGTGTCCTCATCATCAAAGACCCAAACTTTGTTTTCTGCTTTGGTCGGCCTATCGTAATAGTACAGCAAAGTCTCGTCACCTGTCACGATGTTGTTCACATACCGAGATTGTCTCTTATTAAACTTTTTTGCATCTCCTGGCACCAAGTCACACGTCGTGTCATCTGCTATGCAGTCAGTCGATGCGGCACCTAGAACGAACAAAGTTTCTTCACGTGCAAATGGTCATGCAGAATCGAACGAAGTGCTGGTGCATTTAGACCTGAAGTACCCCCTATCTGTTGGTAGGTCACCCGCCTGTCCTCGCCAAGCATTTTTCTCGTAGTAGTCGTTATTTCTCCCTAACTGACGGTCGTGGCCTTCCCGGCCTCTCAGCATCGGCCACAGTTAAATTCCCCCTTTGCAATTCTCTATACCACCTGAATATCGTTGTGCGATATGGACAAACATCAACTAGTGCAAGAGTCATTTCTTCAAAGCACTGGTCTATGTTTAAACCACGCACGGAATTATAACGCAAAACTGCCCTTATCTCATTTCGTGACCACGATGCCATCGCAAGCACTTTACACTCTCACTGCTAATGAATAACTGAATTCATCGACATGGCGCGGTGGCTATTATGCACGTATGAATATGTCACAACATGCAGCAACAAGCAGCTTCCTACGATTCATTGCTGTGTCATATTGCAAAACTTTCCTAGTACCCTTTGTATTATTCTCAGAATTCTTTTTTGTATTACGACAATACGATTCAAATCAGTACTGCTACCCCAAACAGCAATGCCATACCTTACTCTGGAATAAAAGCATCCAAAGTATATCATTCGTAACGCCTGTTCAAGGAGTTTCCTCAAGGGACGAATTCCAAAACATACATTTGAAAGGATTTTAGATAAATCATGGATATAATCCTTCCATTTTAGAAACTGATCGACAGTAATTCCTAAAAAACGAATACTATTATGTACGGGATATAAGGAATCACCAGGTTCCACATTGTCAGGAAATTCAGAAAGGGTATTGCATCTGAACAGTATCATACTTGTCTTCGATTTATTTACATTCAGGTTATTATATGCCAGCCAGTTCTGAACTGTTCCCAATACAGAGTCTGCGCTGTCAATTACCTGATTTAAAGAGTCGCCTGTGAACAAAAGCGTAGTATCGTCGGCATAATTAATTGTGATGCATTGTTTATTAGGTCCATGATCGTCCATTACTGTCCGTGTCCATTGTTAGAATGTCATTTGATGAGAGATATCCTTATATAGCAAAGAGCATACCGACAGTCGGTGCACAAGAAACTGTCCATTGATTAGAGATGTCCATTATCGGGAGATGTCCGATAAGGGAGAATACACTGTACATGAAAATAATTATTATATTTCCCTATGTTTTGGAGAATTTCTTATATGCTTTTTGTTGTACCACTTTTTAATCATGCGTGTCATGTATGTACACTACAGGCCATAAGTGAGGGATCAGCAGATAAAATTTAAAAAAAACATGCACGCTTAGTGAAACAAAACGTATATTTCTACAAAACTATATCTACGAGACAAATGAATAGTTTTCCTTATAAAATAAAATAATTTCAACATATTCTGTAGAATTTATTATCATATTGGACTATCGTCGAAGTATCCACCTCTGCGCTTAATGATTTCTTTACAAATATTAGGCAATCGCGATACAAGTTTCTGGAGCGTATCCATTGGTAAATTATTCCTCACCCTTGTAAGTTGCTCCCAAAGCTGTTTCTGCAATTGTGGACAGCTTTCTCTCAGGTTTCTATCTAATTCATCCCACAGTAATTCGATAGAGTTGAGATCGGGTGATTGTGGTGGCCAAATCATATTTATCAGCATCCCTTCTTCCTCTTTTTGATTCACATAGTTTTTACAAAGTTGGGAAGTGTGTTTGCGATCATTATCTTGTTGTAGGTGAAAACCTTCAGCAATTAATCTTAATCCAGGCGGAATTGCATATTCCTCCAAAATCTTCAGGTACCCCTCCTTTTTTAAAATGCCTTCAATGCGGTACAAATCTCCGACATTATCAAAGGAAAAGGATCCCCGAACAAGCACTGAACCTCCCCCGTGTTTAACAGTTGGCACTACACATTCGGGTAACATCCTTTCACCCACTTGTCTTCGAACGAAAACTCGTCGATTACTACCAAACACTTGGAACTTTGACTCATCTGTCCATAACATTTGCTTCCACATTTCCATGTCCCAGTGTTGATGGTCCTGGGCCCATTGTAACCGTTTTTTACGATTTCGTGGATTCAATAATGGTTTTCGAGCTGCAATACGCCCATGTAGTTCCGCCTTTGTCAAACGTCGTTTTACAGTAGTCAGTGACACCGAAGCTGAGGAGCTGTGAGGCGCGCAAATCCTCTTGTCTGGTAGTTACCCTTGGCCTTCCGCAACGTTTTATTGGTTGTAATGATCCACCTTGTGAATATCGTATCACTGTTCCCTGCACCGCGTGATAAGATAAATATAACTTTTGGGCTATTTGCCGCAGTGAAAATTTTTCACCATGTAGCGTTATTATAGAACTACGAGTTTCTGCGCTAAGTTCCTTTCTTTTCGGCATTTTTATAAGTTACTTTTACGTCTGTTCTCAGATACCCGTATTGCAACTTACTCGGACAAATGCTGCACAAAAACTAATTTTTAAATTGCTAAATAGTTTACTATGAATTCCTAATACCATTATAATAATATTGCGTTGTAAACCCTATTTAATTTATTGGGGTATATAAAATATTTCTATTAAATAGACGCCATAAAACTATTAAAAGGATTTACAATATTTTTCAGAAACAAATATATTTATCTAATTTATAATAATAATCCGAATAATCCTTCTCAGAATTACATTTACAACTGTTATTTCAATTATTCTCACCAAAACAGGTAAAAGTCTAAGGGATGTGTCTAAAATACAAGTGTTTTGTTATTTATGATAAGTGATCCCTCACTTATGGCCTGTAGTGTACGTTTGACTTTTTTTTAGTAGAAGAAATTCTGTTGGACAAAATATAAATAAAAAATGATATAATAAAAATAAAAAAATCCGATGAATAAAAGACTTTTCGAGTGGTATTTATAAGTTGCCCGAGCGTTGGAAATAATGTACGAAGCAAGGAACAGTATATTGAGAAATAAAATTTCTTTCGTTATTTATTGTTTGTTATTTTTATTGCCGTACATGAAATTTCCATTATTAATTAGTTACTGTATTTTGTTTGTTTAAAAAGAAGTAATAAAAACCGTATGCTATTTATCAAACTCTGACACAACAAACTTTACAATATATTGTAATTTTTATATTAAAGCAATACCGTTTAGTCCTAAACGAAATAATTCTATTCCTTTTTTAACAAGAATTCCTTTTTTACAGTCACGTTTCGAAATTTCTAGATTAATACAAGTAATCTTGATTGAAACGCATGTTTAAGTAATTCTCGCGTGCCGAGTTCTCTTCCACTCGGAAAACTTTATCTGATTATTTAATTTAAATTGTATTTCAGGGAATTTCTTGTACCATCGAGTTGGCGGAAGTCTGTGATGGAGAATACGGCACACTGCTTATTGGACAGTCTGGGCGGACTTAAATGAGAAAATTTTCTAACAAAATAATTCATCGTGCTTATTGCACTGCACCGAGTGATCCTCGTCTATTTTCAAGTCCAATTATAAATTATTAACAGAGGAACGTAGGGACGGGGAATGGGGATTAATTACGAAAGTTATACTAAAGAAAAAAGCGGGCAATTATATTGAGTTAATATACTTTATTTATTTTTTTATTTAGAAAATAGCACTTTGGTATCACATTTTTATTTACATTACAAGTCTGATACAGTATCAATTCAAAAAAAATTGCTCAAAATTAAAAAAAATATTTTATGTATTACGTATGCATATATATGTACAATGTCCGTCAAAAAAAATTCACTTTTAGATCGTTGTATTTACAATATTTACATAGCGAAAATACAAAAGAGAAGCATGAATGTGGTATTTGGATATCTCGTAAGCGAAGTATAAATTTCCATTTTGTATCAACACAAAAAAATAAGACAATTACACAGAAAAGCAAGAAGATGAAAGAAAAGCGGTAATTTATTCTTATAAAAGGAAGAAAATACAAAAAAAAATACAAAAATACTATCTCTTGTAAAATATATAATCTAAAGGGTGTTTCAAATTGCGCGGTTTTTTTAAGAATAAATAAAATATAGATGGCGCACTGAATTTGTCTGGGTATGTGGGCATTTAAAAAGTCTGATGTATGACATTTATAACAATGACTTCGTACACGGTACAACAACGCGTTCAATTGGTTGAATTATTTTATGAAAATCAGCGTTCTGTGAAAAGAGTTTTTAGAAAATTACGTCAATTTTGTGGTTTACATAATCGTCCATCTGAAAGCACTATTGGTCGAATTATTAAAAAAATTCGAGAGACCGATTCCGTGGAAGATCAAAGAAATGAAAAATACAGTCGTTCACGAAAAAATATTGGATTGGTTCGTGAAAGTGTTGCTGAAGATCCTGAAATGTCCATTAGACGACGCTCACAACAACTTGGACTTAGTGGATCAACAACATGGCGTCTTCTGCACAAGGATTTAGCTCTGAAGGCATATAAGGTTCAAATAACACAGGAACTGAAGCCATTAGATCATTTAAAACGTCGTTCATTTGCCAATTTTATCAATGAACAACCAGCTGATATTTTTCAAAAAATGATGAGGCACATTTTGAACTGGCTATGCTAATAAACAAAATTGCCGTATCTGGGGTGAGGAAAGTCCACGAATTATTCATGAGAAACTTATGCATCCTAAATGAGTTACTGTTTGGTGTGCATTATGGTCAGGTGGTGTAATTGAAATTGAAAATTACTACTTTAAAAATGCTGCTGGTGAAGCTGTAACTGTCAATGGTGATCGATATTGTCCGATGATAACCGAATTTTTGTGGCCTGAATTAATGAATATTTATCTAGAGGATATGTGGTTTCAACAGGATGGCGCTACACCTCACTTTGCACACGAATCATTTTGATTTATTGAAAGAAAAATTTCCTATACGTGTTATCTAAAGAAGCGGTGATGTTAATTGGCCACCAAGATCATGTGATTTGACACCGTTAGACTATTTTCTTTGGGGTTATGTGAAAACTTAGATTTATAAAAACAATCCACAATCAATTCCTGCTTTGAATGCTGAAATTATTCGTGTCATTGGTGAGATAGTCTCAATTATGTCAAAATGTCATTGAAAATTTTTATATTTGAAAACGGAAATATTTGGTTTCATCTTAGAAAGTAGTATTGATAAGATTATCATAATTAAGACGAGACATTATTTTTTCAACAGACTATACATAACAACCGTTTCGTCACAATCTAACTTCTTTTGTTTATAATAAATTAACATATATATTGAAACAATTATTATATAAAGTTTATGAAAAATGTAATATTCGTGGTCGTGGCTAACTATCAATACTATCTTCCAAGGTTAACTCATAAACTTTCACGCCATCACTTCTCATCAGTAGTGTATATACACTTGAAAGCAGGTTTGAATATGTATATTCACCTTAGAAGGTAGTATTGATAATTAAAGAAGTATTATTTTTCCACAAACTGGATGATAACTAAAAATTAAAATAAATGAAAATTATCAATAAATAATCTGGTGCGTAGACTTCCGCGGTCTTGGTCCATACTATCTTCTTCTGGGCTTCCGGGCTGAAACCGCGTCACTAGCATAACTGCCGACGCTTCATACCCACTCGTATGGGTTATCTTCAGGGCTCAACTACTGCTACTGTTTGTTGCACTGAAACCAGTAGCTGTAGGTGAGCCCTGAATATGTTCCATACGAGTGGATACGAAACGTCGGCAGTTATACTAGTGACACGGTTCCAGCCCGGAAGCCCAGAAGGAAAATTATCAATAATTTATGTTATTACTAATAAATATGAAATTACGAGTATAACAAACCCTTTAAATTAATCTAGCGGAAACGAATACATTTTTTAAAAATTTATTTAGAAAGAATTTAAAAATGTAAAAGGATATAAAAAGCGAAATAAATAAACAATAAATAAACGACATTTAACTACAAAGAAATTTCCGAGGAAGATATTTTAGAAAAGATGAATACTATATGAAACATAAAAAAAAAGTAAGTGTCAAAGAGAAATATTTGGAGGAAATGGATAGAAAATATAAAAGATTAAATAAGAAGCGAATTACTATAACGAAATAAGAGAACCTGCAAATGCCCCTGGTAATAAAGGAATATTCAAACTAAAGAAGAATTCCACAAAGTCAATAACACGAAATATCATTTACCATATTACAATCCAAATTTTGAAACACAATAAACAAGAATTTCTGTCGAAGAGTTTGGACTTCCTTACAAATATTGAGTAAAATTCTTTTTAAGAAAATAAAAGATTTATAATTAATACCATTGTATCTACAATTAAACCATTTATATAATTAATAATTAAATCAATCAAAATGTGCAATGCTTATAATATTTCTAGAAATATTGTAAATTCATCCATTCTACGAACATTTTTTCAATACAAGTAAAGATGAAAATTGCTGGTCGTTTTTTTTAAATTGCTACTGTATAAGGTGTATTTCAAAATGTACAAAAATTATATACAATACTGTAAAAATTCTATAAAAATATATATATTTTTTTAATTTTAATGTTATGGATGCTGTTATATTATTTTTATTATGAAAAAGTATTCTGATATTCTTTTCAATTAATACAATAATTATCTATGAAAAATAAAGAATATTGGGCCCAACACAGACGTGTGAAGAACTCCCGATTTCATTTATGACTTTTATATATATTATTAATTTCAATACTATTTCGGCAATTATGATAATGAATATAACAAAAAATATATATGCAAAACACATAATAATATACAAAGAGCGTTTTATAATTTATCAGAAGAATTTGAGACTTAACCAACAATTATTTTTAAAAAATTTCATCAATTTTGACATGTCATCTAGAAGACAAATTAGTGAATTAATTTTTTCATTTTTTTTAAAATTTGATAATAAAGTTATTTTTACAAGTCACTAATAATATTTACCAAAATAAAAATAAATATCTATTTAAAACGTTTCCTCAATGATTACCAAATACATGTCCATCTTCGTCCACGTTTGTAACATCAATATCTTCATCGCACACTGAACTCGAAGACCCTTTAGACTTTCTATTCGAGGCAGTGCAAGATCTCAAACAAAAACACTTCCCAACACTAGCCCCAGTAGCGGCCGGTAAATCCTCTTTCTTATATTTAACCCTCCTGTTCTGGAACCAGATTTTCACTTGTTTTTCCGATAGCCTCAAGCAAGTCGCTATTTCGATTCTTCTCAATCTCGACAAGTACATATTTGAAGCGAACTCTCGTTCCAATTCTAATAGTTGCGTGCTCGTAAAAGCTGTTCTAATTCGTTTACTCGACTCCTTGGATTCGTCGCTTTTTGGTGGAGGCGTCGGTGTCGATTCCCTACTGGTGTTGATAGGTGATAACCTGTGGATTGGAGACGTGTGTGGGCTCACGTAACTTTTAGGCGAATTCGATTCGATTGTAATAGGTCGTTTCGAAGGAGTTTTAGCAAAATCTAAAGACCTTTTTATTGGAGGAACGATGGGTAAGGATGCTATTGGTCTTATTGGACCTTTAGGGAGACTCAAAAATGGATTGATCGCGTTGCTTAATTGTTGCTGCTGTTGTTGCTGAGCCAAACTCAAAGAAAATAAGTAACTGTTTATGTAGCTTTGAGGATAAGGTAGCACAGGCCTTATATTATCAGTCAGACTCTGCGTAATGTAATTATATTTCTCTTTCGGCGTGTTATTTATTAAAGAATCCACAAGAAAAGACCTCGACATGGTGTTTTTTAATTATTCGATTACACGATACTTTTAACACTAAAAACACTTTTTTAACAAAACATACATCCTCTCCTAGTCCGATTAAAACTGAATTTCGTTTAGTGGAAATTTCGCTTTATATAGAAACCCCCTCTCGAATTATCACCAATATAGGTAGTGCCCTTTTACTATTATTATATTATTTAGAAAACCCCGCCCATACAAGCAACGAGGGTACGAAACCCTTGGAAAGAGGCAGGGCGAAGAAGGCGACCAAGTACCTATTTGTTTCCCGTGTTCATCGCTTGTACTACACTGTTGTAAACAAATTAAATATAATCCACATGGGCTGAGCAAACATTGTCCGGCATACAAACGCGTATAATATACATACCTAACCATGTACAAACCTTATTAAACGTTGTCGTACAAGGGGTTATAACTGTTTGTACAGTTAACTGTTTTGACCATATAGAAAGGAGTAGCAAAACGGTTTATAAGAGGTTTATTTGGAAGATAGTCTTGCAAACTAGCTGAATGGGAAACATGTTTTCCCAGTAAATTTATATTAGTCGTTGCGTAAAATTAAATTAAATACTTTTAAATATTTACTTTCTTTTAAAAAGTTATTATACAATTTTAGATTCTGCTTACAATTTGTATCTTTAAGTCGCCTGGCAGTATTTCTATTTCTTAACTACCTTTTCAATAATGTATTCGAAGAAATTTGGGATAGTTTCTTTTTTGCATAACTGAATCTTCAATGATCACGTTTTTATGTAACTTCCGGGACTAAAATTATTATCGTAATTGTATTTTTTAACTTAAACAGCTAGTTTAGAAGTTTTCTAGTTCATCTCTGATGAACTAGAAAACTTCGAAGCAAGTATTTTAGGTGTTCAATTGAAACTGCACATCTTAATAATAATGGTGCGCGAAATAAGCTTTGGGATTTTCTTTAAATAAAATGAAACACGAATTTTTTGTTTCCGGTCCTTTAGGAAATTAAATATTAGACATTGCTGCGTTTATTTTTTCTTTCCGGCAGTGTAGATATGCGAATACACGCGGACGACGAGTACTTACAAAGATAAATGTTTTATAGTGTCTGATAAATTGCGCATTGTAGCATTAAGTCGGCGTGTATATATACATATATACATACATATATATATATGGTTGGCAACTAAGTACTTTCGGTTTTTACTGATAGAGAGCGTTGCTTTAGTTTGTTATAACGTATGTTAGTGCTGTACTTTACCGTTTGTCGCGAAATTCATTTAATACAAAGAATCAACTTTTGCGATATGCACCTTAGACGAAATGAAACCGACCCCGTCTTAAAAAGAATCATCACTGGTGATGAAAAATGGGTCCTGTACAGTAACATAGTTCGAAAAGGATCATGGAGCAAACACGATAAACCAGCTCAAACCACATTGAATTGCATCCAAAAAAAGATCATGCTGTCAGTTTGGTGGGATTACAAAGGTGTTGTGCTTTTTGAGCTGCTTTCAAGGAACCAAACGATCAATTCTGATGTTTACTATCAGGAATTAATAAAACTGGATGGAGCAATCAAAAAAAAACGGCCAGAATTGTCAAATCGAAAAGGTGTAGTTTTCCACCAAGATAATGCAAGGGCTCACACATCTCTGGCAACTCGTGGGAAACTATTGGTGCTTGGCTGGGAAGTGATGCCACATCCCCCATACAGCCCTGATCTAGCACCATCTGATTACCATTTATTTCGAAGTTTGCAGAATTCTTTTTCTTTCACAAATGACGATGACCTTCACTCGCACCTGGTTCAGTTTTTTGCTGATAAGGACCAGAAATTTTATGAGCGCGGAATCACGCAGCTGAAAGAAAGATGGCAAAAGGTCATTGAGCAAAATGGAAAATATATAATTGATTAAAAACTTGTTTAAAAAAAAAGTTTTTTGTTTAATACTACAAAACCGAAAGTACTTAGTTGCCAACCCAATATTGAATTTTTCGAAAGCCGAAATCTTTTTATTTTTGTCACCAATTCTATGTTCAATATAAATTTTAAAAATACTGTGGTTTAGTGGCAAAGCATCCAAATAATTGCAATTTATCTGCTTCTAATGATGCAAATGTTATGATTTTTTGACATAACATTGGTGAAATGTTGCAATTTTTTTTAATAGATGGCGCCACTAAGAATTACTATCTTAAAAGAGTTCCGTTTTCTCTGCGACAGACTGTATATTTCTGAGTACCTGCTTGATTAACATATGAATATAACTTTAAGCTTGAAAATTTTGACACGTTGTGTTAACGTATTTCGTAAAAGTGTGCAACAATCTAATCACAAACCAAGAATATGCAAGAATATGCACTCTTTACCGTTGATTTTCATCGTTATTATAATTACCTTCAACAAATTTAATAAATCGAATTATTTTTATTTATTATTTTTCGTAAATTAATATCACAAAATATGCTGGATTCGGTAAAGAAAATAATCGTATTTATTATGGCATGGAGTGGAAAATCCCTTTCACAAACTTCAAACTTTATTTGCCTGCCTTTCGTGTGTACAAAATCACGTTATATCATCCCGAGGCGTTTCTCAAATCACGTAAAACAGAAATGTCTTTCCATCTCATTTTGGGCACCGGCGAAAAAATAAGAGGGAAAATGGCGAAAGTATCATTGAGAAAATTGTATAGATCTGGAACAACATAAAAAGCTCTCCTTTCTAAAGGAAAAAAATAGCTTTTTTATAATTTTTCTCGCGAAATGAGACGGAACGACGTCGACGAACGTTCCGAAATAAATCTCCCTTTCCCGGCAGTCTGTTTATATGCTGTTGCGGAATTTAAGTGTGGTCCCGGGAATAAAGGATGGAATTGAGAAGCCATACGTGGGCCTTGCTTTTGTGTAGGAAGCATTAGTAGCTGAAAATACATAAGTAATGTACCGTTAGCAGTATATAAACATATCGCATGGACGCTCACGATCATAAAGAAATGTGAATCGTTTTAATATAATATCTTTGTTTTTCTTTAATATCGAACTTATCTTTGGTATAATTAATATTTGTCAATATAATGTCCCAAAACTTAATTATCAATTAAAGTATTTCCATTTCGCAAAGAGGTTATGTATGTGGGCAAGGTGAAAAGTTTTCGGCCTGACAATGAAAGACTGCGATTTAAATTTAAAAAATGATTTTATTTTTCCACACAATCTCCCTTGAGTTCAACACACTTGGTCCAGCGTTTTTCTAACGTCGATATTCCTTCCCGGAAGTGAGAGTCTGGAAGGCTGTCAAAATATTCTTCTACGGTCCTTTCAACTTCTTCGTTGGATGTGAATCGCTTTCCAGAAACAATTTTTTTCAAATTTGGGAATAGATGGAAGTCTGAGGGTGCCAAATCGGGAGAATAGGGAGGATGGTCGAGCAAATCGTACCCCAAATCCCGCAATTTTCCCATCGCCAACGCACCCTTGTGTGCAGGTGCGTTGTCCTGATGAAAAATGATTTTTTTCTTCTTCAAACCAGGCCTTTTCTCGCGAATTTTGGCATCCAGCTGGTCAAGAAGGTTAGAGTAATATGCGCCTGTAATTGTTCTACCTTTTTCAAGGTAATCAATTAACAAAATTCCTTTTGCAACCCAAAACACGCTGGCCATGACTTTTCCGGCAGATGCGATTGACTTCGCTTTCTTTGGCGCTGAACCACCGGCTTCCACCCACTGTTTCGACTGCTGTTTCGTTTCTGGCGTCTAGTGGTGTACCCATGTCTTATCCATGGTGACAAATCGCCGCACAAAATCGGTCGGAGTCTTGTTAAATCTGTCCAAAGAATGCTCTGAAAATCGTTTACGCATTTGCTTTTGATCGACATTCAGTAAATGCGACACCCATCTCGCGCAGAGCTTCTCATCTCTAATTCTTTGACAAAATGTTGGGTACCCTTTCTTCCGATATCCTCACAGCCTCAGCTATCTCACTCACTATCACTTGCCTACCTATCATCCAACACAATATCATGTACTTTTTCGATGATTTCTGGTGTGGTTGCGGTTTTTGGCCGTCCATCACGTGGGTCATCTTCGAGAGACGTACGACCACGTTTAAATTCAGCTGCCCACTGTTTAACGGTTGACATCGAAGGAGCAACTTCGGATGAATTTCCATAGGGGTTAAACCATCCAAAACAAAGAATTTTATAACAACACGATATTGAAGTTTATCCATTTAAAAAAATAACACGCACGACGTCTACTACAAAAGTTCTTGCAAACAAACTACTTGAGAGAACAAGTTGAAAGTTTTCATATGAACTAAAGACACATGCAGCCACGCAGGTAACATAAATTTCTGTTAATTGTAAAGCCATTTCTGTGTCAGGCCGAGAACTTTCCACCTTGCCCACGTATTTTATAATAATAAGCTTAATATTGATAGTCTTACTAATTAATCCTTTATCCTAAAAATAACCACAATAGCTACATTGAAATTAAAACTAATTTATGAAAAGTCGAATTTCCTAAATAATCTGAAAAGTTTATATTACACCTATATTATTAACTGCAAGCAATAGAATGATTTAAAATCCGCAAGAGAACTGAAAACAAAACATTAAATCTTCCAGAAACATTTGGATAAGATGGATATTGACGTAGAGTGAAAACTGACGTAAACTTATCTGTGAATTGTGTGTTAAGAAAGGAAAAAATGTTTGCATGTCAAGTTAAAGTAAAATAAAGATAGGATCTTCATGGATCAGCGAATGAAAAGGATTCACTTTACTCCGTCTTTTTCCATTAATTCAACTAATTTCCAACGTAATTGCATTACCTAGAATAAAACCTCACTACAACAACAGTTTCTACGGTTACTCTTTCTTAATTTTCTATTTTCTAATTTGTCCCCGAATTTTTGTTCTTTTTGTTCTGCTCTGCTTTCTTTTTTCTCATTTCTTCATTTTCTTCTATTTTATTTCTTTCATTATTTTCTTCATTTCCTTTTTTTATTTTTTTATTTATATTATTGTGCTATTTTTAATATTGTTTTCATTCAAAAGTTCCTTTTCTTTTATGACGTTTCTACAATTTTTTCCTCGAAGAAAAAATGCAAAAAATTTTCTTCTTTTTTACTTCATTTACTTCTTCCAATTATTTTGTCGTCGGTGTCTTTTTCCTCTTTTCTCTTTTTCCTTTTTCTTCCTTTCTGTCCTTTTCCTTTTATCGTTTCGTTCTTCTCCATTTCATCTTACTTATTTTCCTGCTTTTGTTCATTTCCTCTGTTTCTTCGTTTTCTTTTCATTTTAGTTTTTATTTTTAATATCATTTTCATTAAATTTCTTCCCTGTTAGTAAATTCTTATAATTTTTTCTTCTTTCGAAGAAGAAAATATAAAAATTTTCTTTCTTTCTTCCATCATTTTATTATCTTTGCTTTTTTCTTTTCTATTTTTCTTTTACTTCCTTTATTTTTTCGTTCTCCTCCCTTTCTTCTCTCCTATTTTCTTCTGTCTCTTCGTTGTCTTTTTATTTTGATTATTGCTATTTTAATATCGTTTTCATTAAGTTTCTTCCCTATTAAGACATTTTCACAAATTTTTTCTTCTTTCAAAGAGGTAAATATAGAAATTTTCCTTGTCTTCTTCAATTACTTCTTCTACTTATTTTGTCATATTGGTTTCTTTTTCTTTCTTTTTTGTTTCTTTACCCTCTTTCTTCTTTTTCTTTTCCTTTATTTTTTTCGTTCAGTTCCTCTACTTATTTCCTATTTTCTTATATTTCTTCTTTGCTTCCATTTTATCGTTTCCTTTTTTTACTACATTATTTGTAATATCGTTTTTATTAGTAATTTCTTTCCTATTATGACATTTCTACAATTTGTTCTTCTATGAAATTTCTCTTCTTCTTTTCTTCATTTCTTTAAAATTTTCTCGCTTTTTTCCTCTTCTTCTTTATTCTTCTTCAAGTTCAATACATTACCGAACTTTTGATTTAATGCTTCGTTTCTTTATATTTGCTACAAGTTGTTTTCATATCTCGTCTTTTTTCTTCTACTTATTACGAATTACGGCCTACATTGCCTCAATACCTTTTTTAAGATTACTCTTTGTTAATTTTAAATTTGTTTTATAATTTTAAGTTATTTTTAGTATCGTTTTTCTTGTTAAGTTTCTTCCCTATTAAGACATTTCTACGTTTTCTGTCTTTCTCAATTCTTATGTGGTTTTCTTCTCTGACTTCCTTTTTTTCAATTTCTTATGTTTCTTCCCTTTCTTCTTTTTCTTATTTTTTTTCTTTTGTTTCTTCTCGACCTGTTTGTCTCTTATCTTTTAATTCTTATCCTTCGTCTTCTTCTGTTCAAATACATTACCTTCCTCACTATCATTCCTTTATTTGCTTCAAGTCGTACCCTTAATTCATCTTGGCTTTTATTTTATTTATCATCAGTTATAGTTTAAATTGCCATATTAGTATATTTTATTAATTATATTTTTATGCCCAATGTATTTTTATTAAGCTTTATTTTAATTTTACTTATTATTTCATATTATTAGGTGCGCAACTAAGTTCTCGCTGTTTTTTTGATGAAAATGCAACTTTATTGTGAAAAAATGTTTGCAAACGAATCATTCAAAATATTGCCAATCGCTAGCGACTTTTTCCCATCTTTCTGGCAGAGCTCGAATACCGTCACGGTAGAAGTGTTCGTCTTTTGAGGCTATCCACGAATCAAGCCATTTTGAAACGTCTTCATATGAGCGGAACTGCTGATTAGCCAGACCATGTGCCATCGAACGGAACAAGTAATAATCGGACGGCGCAATATCTGAGGAATATGGCGGGTGGCGTAGGACCTCCCATTTGAGCGTTACTAAGTAGGTTTCAACGGGTTTAGCAACGTGAGACCGAGCGTTGTCATGCTGTAGAATCACTTTCTCGTGCCACTGCTCGTATTGTGGCCGCTTTTCGCGCAGTGCTCGGCCCGATCGCATCAATTGAGTTCGATACCGTTCCCCAGTGATGGTTTCGTTCGGTTTCAACAGCTCGTAGTAAATAACACCGCCCTGGTCCCATCAAATACACAGCAAAACCTTCGCAGCGTGAATATTAGGCCGAACCGATGACGTAGAAGCATGACCGGGCAGTCCCCATGATTTTGTTCTCTTTGGGTTGCTGTAATGAATCCATTTTTCATCACTCGTAACGATGCGACGAAGAAAACCCTTCCTTTTTTGCCGCTGGAGCGAAAAAACGACGCTCAACGTCTCTTGGTTTCAAATCATAAGGAACCCCAGTTCCTTGTTTTTGAATCGTTCCCAACGCATGCAATCGCTGGGCAATGGCTTGGCGGGTAACTCCTACTGCTGAAGAATTGCGTTTGGCACGGAACCTCATCGAGCAATGCCTCCAATTCAGCGTCTTTGAAGGTTTTTGGTCTTCCTTCACGCGAAAGGTCGTCAACATCGAAATCACCGTCTTCGAAGCGACGGAACCCATCACGGCACGTTGTTTCACTTAGAGCAGCATCTCCGTAAACTCTTTGGAGTTCTCGATGCGCTTCAGCCGCCGTTTTCTTCGAATGAAAGAAGAAAAGTAACACTTCCCGCAAAATAACGATTATTTGGCACAAAATCAGACGTTTTCATACATCCAAAGGTATATGACGCAAAACAAAATCACCAATGTGTCAAAGCGGTTTGTTTACCACATGTCTAAGCTTGGTTCATGACGTTTTGGTTATGTCACAATCGACCAGTACTTACTACTGGAGCCATCTCTTGAAAACCAGCGAGAACTTAGTTGCGCACCCAATAGTATTGCTATATTTCTAGCGCTTCCATTTTCATAGCTCTCATTTTTTGTCCTTTTGTAATGCGTACTTTTGGGTTCATGTCTGCAAATCATGTGTTAGTAATGAATTGTGTTTTCTTTGTTTTTTAATACGTATTTACATTTTATAATTTCAAAGTTTATTTCTTTAATCGTTTTTATAATCAGAATAGTAAAAAATGAACAATCTTCAGATATTTTTCAACCAAAATGTGGCAAACTATTTCGACAAACTCAAAATTCCAAAATTTAAAAAAAATTTTCTTATAAACAGGTGTTACTGAGTGTTACCTTCGTATTATTTTTAAACAATTAATTAATTAAAATGAACTAGCTATTTGTAATATAAATAATTAATAAAAAACGAAAAAAGAAATCGTTTCAACTATTATCTTTAATATATGACACGTGCCGCGGTTACCACGGGTATTTATTCTGTTCAGTGGTAACGTTATGCATTTTCCAATTTGAAAGTCGCTGAATAATCGTGGCAATTAATCGATTTAATTAAGTTTGATGGGGGCAACCGCCGATGCAGGTGGACATCAAGCAATTCATTTCCACCGAAAATTTCATGAATATAAATTTCAAACGAAACGGATATTATTGAGTTTGGACACACTTCAAGGTGAATAAATATCAACCAAATGGAAATTAACTATTAGTTAGTGGGAAATACCCTAATTTACCTCTCTTTATTATTTTTCTGAATCCAGGTGTTGGTGTTAAAGTTCTTTCGAATTTTAACAGTAATAATAATTGATTCATCAATAACAATTTTATAAATTCATCAAGACAGAAAGTTGCGTCATTTGCCAGTTTTAAGTTATACACTTTTTTATGAAATACAAATTAATAAATGAACATTCACGTGTTCTAATTTCTAATGAAACAGACGATTAACGGAGAAGAACTAAAGTCGATGAGAACTCATAAAAGTAAACATTAACTAAAACGCTGTGTTTAAAAAAATTTAAAAACATTTCAAAGCCAAAATTTCCAATGCAGTTTTTACATAAATGCTAATTTATGAATACTAGTTTATAAGAACCGGAAATATTCAGAAAAGGTTTGAAAATGGAATGATAATAACTCACGTTTTGAAAAGTGTTAAAGATAAGTAAGGACAATAAATATACTGCAATATAATAATATAATTTAAGAAGCAATAGGCGAGCAAGTAAAAGAAAAGAAAAATTATCTACAAAAGGTGTTAGAGGGCCATAAAATGTCTGCAATTTAAGAATTTGAACTAGATTGACAAGCTTGAAAAGAACTCGCTTCGTCTGCACATACCTATTTGATAAAAAAGACTTCCAAATATGTCAGAAAGGGAAGAAAAAATGGCAAAATTTTAGGTAAAGAATGGACAAGCCCTATAAAGGGCTCGGTTATCCTTTACTTGGAATTTCGCCACTTCCTCCCTTTCGGACTTATTTGGAAACTTTTTTATTTCAAAATTTGATAACATCTTTATGGAAAAGACCAAGAACGAAGAACGACGATGGTTTATAAACTGACAAACGTAGAAATATGGAAGAGCTTCAAGTTATCACTACTATACATATTTAATGGGGAAGTCTTCCTTAGAAGTTAGAAAAGGGAAAAGAAAGTAACAAAATTACAAGTCAAGAATTATTAAGCTCTTCGTAGATCTTCAAAAATTGGACAAATCTTTGTGGGAAAGAAACGAACTATGACAGTTAAGAAGTCGAAAAATATAGAAACAAGGTAGAGATTCGAGTTAAGTAAAGGCTACAGTCGAGATAGTTTTAATACATGAATAGATTAGAAGAAGCTGGAAAATTGAAGATAAGTGATGAATAGAGGAAGAAGAAAACAGAAAGAAGCAGTTTAAAAAAAATAGATGGAAGATGAGCTGCAAGAGGTTGAATTGTGGTTAAGACACTATTTCAAAAATTGCATACTTGGAGGAACTTTATCATTACTGCACCTACACGTTTAATAGAAAAGGCTCCACGTGAATCAGAAAGAGAAGAAAAAAGTAGTAAAATTTCAAGTAGAGAAGGACCAAGTCCTCGATAGAGCTTCTAAAATTGGACAAAAATGTATGGGAAAAAACCAAATATGACAGTTAAGAAATCGAAAAATATATAAACAAGGAAGAAATTCGAGTTAATACGTGAGTAGATTAGAAGAAGCTGGAAAAGTTAAGTGATGAAGAAAGAAGATGGCCTTGGATGAAATATGGGTCCATCACTTCACGCCCGAGGCAAAAGAACGAGGTCATGGCATCGGTTTTTTGGGATGGGTGTGGAATAGTTTTCATTGACTATCTTGAAAAAGAAAAAACTATCAACGGCGAGTATTATGCGAACTTCTTGCAACGTTTGAGCGAAGAAATCAAGCAAACACGGCTGCATTTGTCTAAGAAGAAAGTGTTGTTTCATCAAGACAATGCACCGGCTCCCAAATCCGTTATTGCAATGGCCAATATTAATGAATTAAAGTTTGAATTGCTACCTCGTGCACCCTATTCGCCAGATTTAGCTCCCTCGAATTATTTTCTGTTCCCAAACTTGAAAAAATGGCGTAGTGGTCAAAGATTTTCCAACGATGAAGAAGCGATGTCGACAGTTGATGGCTATTTTGAGGAACAAGACAGTGCCTATTATGAAAAGGGTATCAAACTATTGAACATCGCTTGTAAAAAGTGTATAGAGCTGAAAGGAGATTATGCTGAAAAATAAATATATTTCTTTCCAAAATTTTTTTGTTTTCTTTTTTGGGTCGGGTACTTCTAGGACCTCCCTCCTATTAATAAAAAGTTGAGCGAAAAGAGTTTTAATTGTAAGTCAAGATACTATTCCCAAAATGACAGATTCGAAAGAAATGTATCACAATTATACCCACACAATTCATAGAAAAGGCTTCCAGATAAGTCAGAAAGGAAACAAAAACTGGTAGAAATTTAAATAAAGAATTACCAGCTCCTCGGTAGATCTTCGAAAATTGCACAAATTTTTATGGAGAAGAAAAAGAACGATGATGTTCAACAGATTGGAAAATGTAAAAATAAGGACGGGATTCAAGCTAAGTAAAGGCAACGGTCGTTATAATTTTATATGTGAGTAGATTAAAAGATAACCACAGAGTTAAGTGAAAGCAGTGTATTAAAAAAATTGATAAAATATTGAACTATGGAGTTTTAATTATGGGCAAGACTCTGTTCCAAAAGTGACAAGCTTGCACTACTATACTCACACATGTGATAGAAAAGGCTTTCGATAAGGAAGGTAAAGATGATAAAAGACTAAAATTTGATCTAAAGAAAGCATCGTGTCATTTATAAAATTACTTGTCTAATTTTGTAAAATTCTGTATATTCGCGTAGATCAGGTATGGGCAACCTTTGACATGGGCCAAACTTTAATTTACAAATACATGCGCGGGCCGCGTTTAAAAGCGATGCATTTTGAAGTAGTGTTCATAATTTGTAGCGATGGATATCAGACATGAAATAATACGACGAATGTTTCGCGGGCCGAATCAAATCTTACAGAGGACCGGATCCGGCCCGCGAGCCGATTGTTGCCTACATATGGCATAGATAATCCTTGAACCCGCTTTAGTAAATAGTAATTTTCCAATTACAAGATACACTTTGAAAAATTTCTACCGTTCGACTGTATTCTCGAATACAAAAATAATGTCTACCACATGCAAGGACATAGTACAAACACTTGACTTTCATTCATCCACCTCTTGACACGAAAAAGAATTCTATCCATTCACAAATTTTCGGCTTGTAGTTATTACAAAAAGCGGATACTTTTACATGTTTTCTTTAGACGATTCTAATGTATGTAATGTACGCTCTTACAGTCACCCACTACCTGTTACCACAAATTCTGAATGACTTTTCCTCAGGTGAATACCTTAAGAGTTGAATGCCGCATTGAAAGAGATCAAAAACATTCGACTGAAATATCTTTTTAAATGTCGAAAACGTAATGGTCTAGTATTTCTGTTTGTGTAGGTGTTACTATAGACTTTTAAAAGCCCGGCTGTTATTCTTTTAATGGAATACCTTACCTACTACTTATCTTACGATAAAGGAGACAGTTGAAAATGCATTTTTGCATAATAGCGCTATTGTGAACAGGTGTGTAGTGAATTTATAAAAGAACCGATACCGAAGAAATGCACTTATGTACATATATACACTCTTAAATATGATAAATATGACGAAATAAGAGAACGAGAATGGCTTTCAACATATATAAATCGATTTTAAAATATGTTTACAATTCTTTATTTATTCAATACATAATTAATAGCTTCGCGATGTAAAATTAATGAAAAATAACATTTCCTGCTATGCGTCAGATTCATTACAGAAAATTAATGAAAAATTTGTTTCTTTTTAAGAGCTTGAGAACTTAAAATGATAATACAAGACAGAAATACAATATTATTGGAATGAAATTTCTTTTATTATAATCTGGTAGATAATTTCATGGCATTTATTTTTTAAATATGATTTCCGGCATATGTTCGCCGCTGCTACGAGTTACATGGTCGATCAGTCCAATTTTTGACTACTTTTTTCAATAAATCATATCATAAAATAGTATGGCGTCAATAGTGGCTTGAATATTGGCTTCCAATGGTTCAAGAGTCGCTGGTTTGTGGGCATAAACCAATGCCTTAACATAGCTCCATAAAAAGTAATACAGAGGCGTTAAATCGCACGAACGAGGGGGCCAGTGAACAGGATCACTTCTGGAAATAAAGTTGTGACCAAATTGATTTTGCAATAAATCGATTGTCGAAGCGCGCTGAATGGCAAGTTGCGCCGTCTTGTTGGAATCAAATGTCGTCGATGTTTAGCTGATTAATTTTTGGAAATAAAAATTTAATCAGCATGGCTCAATAGCGTTCGCCATTCACGGTAACGGCAGCTCCTTCCTCATTTTGAAAGAAATAAGGACCGATGTTGCCGCCAGCCTGTAAACCGCACCAAACAGTCAATTTTAATGGATGTGATGGTGATTCGTTAACGGCTTGAGGATTGTCTTCGCTCCAAATACGGCTTTTGCTTATTAACGTAGCCATTTAACCAGAAATGAGCATGGGTTATGTTGGCTTTAAGGACCGCTGTAGTTTGTGCATTATTCGCATAGACCTGCGACTTATAAAAGACCCACAAGGAAAAGTCAAACGGGGTCAAATCGCACGATCTCGTTGGAGAGTTCACATCACCTCCACGTGAGATGACCATGCCTTCAAATCACTCGTCCAGAATGTCTGATATGGTATGAGCTGTGTGGCACGTAGCGCCGTCCTGTTGAAACCGGATTTCGTTGGTGTCCATATCATCCAATTCGTGCCAAAAGAACTTGGTAATCATCGACCTATAGCGTTCGCCCTTGACAGTGTCGCCTGGCCAACGTCGTTCTCGAAGAAATATGGACCAATGACAGCCCTAGCCCAAAATCCATACCAAACAGTGACTTTTTCGGGATGCATTGGATGCTCTTGGATCTCATGTGAATTGGTATCGTCCCAATTTCGACAATTTTGTTTTTTTAACGTACCCATTCCTCCAGAAATGGCCCTCATCACTGAAGATGAAAATTATGGTCAGTTTCCAACTGCTAGGGGGCCCATTCAGCGAACACACGTCGTTGTCTATGGTCGTTTACCTTCAGCTCCTGGGTCAGTTGAATTCTATACGGGTGCAGGTCCAAGTGTCAATGAAAAATTCGCCAAGTTGTGGTCTGCGAAAGGCCGAGTTCTTGTGAGAGACGCGAAATCTACCTCGGATTCTCCTGCACACTCTCATCGACAACGGCGATGTTTTCGGCAGATCTCGCGTTTCGTCGTCGTACGGGTGTTGATTTATTGTTTACTGAATCGGTGGACTCAAATTTATCAACCACACTGCGAATAGTCATCTTGATAGGACGTAACATTGTCCGAACAGAACACCCATTTTGATAAAACAATTTAATCATTTGCAGGTGTTGTTGAACCCTATATCCGTCCATAGCGATTTGGCAAAACAGACCGAATAAATGACAGACAATTCGACAAAGACTTGTTTTATATATATATACAGTGAAAGAAAACATTTAGTCGTATATTACATGCATTACTATATATATATATACAATCGAAAACAAATCTTAACAACTTCGTTCGGAAAATGTGTTTTCGTACTACTATGTTATGAATAACACATGCTTCGACTGTCGATTCTGTTTACATACCATTATTGTGAAAACCATTCTACATGAATTCAGCAGATATATTTTCGTGTACCTTGTAAACCTTTCTGTGGTACCTACAGTACTTTGCCGCAATCTAAATAAATAATAATTCCCTCATTTGTCTTAATGAAGAATCAAAATTAACAGTTACTTAGATAAGATTCCAAACAACTATGATCTATGAACAATTTATACAAAACAATAGACGGTTGGTGTGAACTGAATCAAGTTTCCGAGTTTAAATTTGAAACTGTTTTCCTACAAACCTCGAATAATTGTCGTTTTACCACCGTTAAAGTTTAATACTCTGTCGACGCATTTACCTAAATTAGTCTTTATTTGCACAACTATATCTCATCCACCTTTTCTTTTTCTGTCGTCCCGCCCCGTCGAGCGATACACCGAAAGACAGGTTTCAACTGTAATTACATTAGCATTTTCGTTCTTCTTTATCGTTGCGGACGAAAGTCTTCAAAACTTCATCATGTATTCATTAGATTATCACCAACACGAACCTACGACCCACTTACTCTTTACGTCTCTATATTTTCGTCGAGACGGCGAGGCCAGGAAACGATGGGAATAAAGAAATTAAAAAGAAAACGGAGAGGAAATAAAACGAAAGCATTTAGTGGGATGCATCGTTAAGTAATCTCTGGGGGATGATATTTTTAAAATTTTTGTATATCTCCTGCTTGTTGGTGTCTCTTTTTACGTAACACGGCGAAAGAAATAGATCCGTAAAGGAAAATGATCCAATTAAGCGTTCTCTTTAGCGATGGTTTTTGAAGTGAATATTACACGAGATCTATAAAAATTTAAATAAATTTTTCTTTTCCGTTTGCACGGATAATACGAAGGTTGTAGAATAAAATTATTGAAGAATTACGTTCGCTTTATTTACGAAACATAAAATTATTAAGTATTTTATTAAAACAATTAAATCTGATCATATATGTCAAGAATACTTTAAGAATATTAGAAATATTTATGACATGATACAGAGATGGCGTTGTGATTATTTTGTTGGGTGTCCCAAAATTAACGCAAGATTTGAATTTGTCGCCATTTGTGCAGTAAAGTGTTGGCAACCCTAAAAAAACAATTCTTATGAAGTGAATTTCAAAATACGAGGTTTAACAGTGCGAAATTGTTTCTTGCAGTATAATACTAGTTAAAACCGTTCCCCATTGTTAATACATAGCTGTTGTGGCAGAGAAATGCCCGAACAAGGAGTTTTAAATTTGCGAATGCGTTTGGTAGATTTAATAAAAACTTATTTGGTAGAAGCTATTAATTTATCGTCTTTTGAATAGCTCTTTCTAATATACTCCGCTATCAGCTGAATTATAACACATTCAATCCATAGTTCCTGTATATTTTAACTAAGTAAACGACTCTCTTACACCCGTCGCAATTGACAATCCATAAATACAAGGCATCCTCACGTCACTGACATGATGCAAGCTATCGACAATATGCACGCGTTCGTCCCCGTCGATTTATCTAGCTGGTTACTAGGAGGATTGCCCAACTTTAGCGAAGCGTATATCAATAACCACGAAATTGTAATAATCGGTGTCCCAAAATGAACGCAAGATTCGAATTTGTCGCCATTTGTGCAGTAAAGTACTGGCAACCCGAAAAAAAACAATTCGACAGCTGACAGTTTAGTGTTAGTAAAAATGGAGCGTTACACGATAGAGCAACGTGTCTTCATTATTGAACAATAATTCAAAAATAATGAAAATTGGCGGCTGCAGTTCGGAAATTTCATACAAAATATGGTCGGAATAGTGTTTTAACTTCGTCAACTGTGAAGAGATTAATTGAAAAAGTCATGGAGACTGGATCCGTTGGAGACGCCAAACACACTGGTCGTCCAAAAACAAGCCATTCAAATGTCAATATCGAAGCAGTGCGTGAGAGTGTCGGTGACAATTCAGGAACCTCAATTCGGCGTCGTGGACAAGAATTGTAAATTTTAGGAAGCTCTCTACAGCGTATACTCACTAAAGATCTGTGTCTCCATGTTTACAAAATTCAATTAACACAACAAGTGAAGCCCAATGACCATGAACAGCGAAGAGAGTTCGTTGAATGGATTATTGAACATCAACAAATGGATGCTGATTTTTCGAGTAAAACCATCCTAAGTGATGAAGCACATTTTCATCTTGATAACGTCGTTAATCGCCAAAATTGCCGCTTTTTCTGAGAACCCACACATGATTGTCGAAAAAGAAATGCATCAACAACGTGTCACTGTTTGGTGTAGATTTTAGACTAGAGGCATAATTGGACCATACTTTCTTGCAAACGAGGCTGATCAAGCAGTGACTGTTACTGGTGCTCGATATCGCGACATGATAACACAGTTCTTTCTGCCGAAATTGGATGATATTGATGTGACCAATATGTGGTTTCAACAAGATGGTGCCACATGCCATACAGCCCGTAAAACAATTCAATTACTGCATGAGACATTTCCAGATCGTGTTCTCACTCGTTTCGGTGATCAGAATTGGCCTCCTAGATCATGTGATTTAACACCATTAGATTTTTTTTATGGGGTTATTGAAATCACAGGTCTATGTCAACAAGCCCACAACCACCCGTGCATTAAAGCAGAAGATTCAAAGCTGAATCAACGAAATTCAGCCACATTTATGTATAATGGTCATGGAAAATTTCGACAAACGAGTGCGTATGTGCATGCAAAGCCGTGGAGGCCATTTGCCCGATGTGTCATTCCATAAATAACCCTATCCTATGTACTTTATGATTCAATAAAAAAATAACAATCAAAAGACTAAAAACTGTGTTTTCTATTTAATTCAAATCTTGCGTTAATTTTGGGACAGCCTTTATTTAATTTAACAAAAAAAATTATCGTGCTATATTAAAACAAGCTTATTTTAATCTCACATCGTATATGTTATTTTTAACTTATTTTTTATTACAAATGATCGGAGGAAATCTGGAAAATATTACACGAATTTCTTTCAAGTTGCCATGGTTAACGATTCCAGTTGCCGACCCACGCCATACATTTTTTAATAATAATCCTTACTTAATATCTAATACAAACTCGCTTTTCGACAAAGGATTTTTTGTAGTCTCCACTAAAATGACGGCAGGAGGCCGTTATGTAAACAAGCTCGAGAGGGAATTATTGCTTTTATGTTTTCCTGAAATATTCGTTTTGGGGTAGGTATAATTTAGTTTTATTTGGTGTTTTTTGTCCTGCCCTTTTTTCCGATCATCGAGGTGTATCGACGTGTAAACGATTTGTTTTTTGAATTAATTTTCCCGACGATGTCATTTGTTATGCTCTTTTAATGAAAATAAAAACTGTTTTGTTTTAGGGTACTCGGTTTTTTTTTCATTTTATGACTTGTCATTCGAGATAATAATAATAGTAATGATAATAATAATAATATCGTTATTATCCAAGAAGCGAACCCAGTTAAAGAACTGAAATACGATGTGATTTATAATAATAATAATAATAATAATAATAATAATAATAATAATAATAATATTTATTAACCACCCAACAGAGTACTCCTATAGGATATACAAACCAAAAATTACAATTACATTGATAATACATATAAAAAAAATCGAAAACACAAAAAAATGAATAACAAAATAATAGCACTGAATGTAAGTTACACGTAAATAAATAAATAAATCAAATTAAATCCAATCAAACACCGCGACGATGCAGTTGATTGAAATTTCTAGCTGCGTGCATAATTGGAGCCCTAAACAGAATGTTGGTTCTTGGCGTTCCCATTGACAAAGGATCACCGAACCTCGACTCCAGGCGTGGAACCGCAAAACCTACGCCAGCCAACAGCTCTGGCGCATCAATTCTCCCCGAAATCAAGCCAGACATAAACGTAGCACTGACACTCCGCCTCCGTTCTGCCAAGGACTCAAAGCCATGACTAAGTAGAAGTTCCTCATAGTCAGTGTCGTGTCCCAGATAAAAACCATTTTCTCTGAATGACAAATATTTCAAAAATTTTCTCTGCACTCGTTCCACGGCATCAATTTGATTATCGTAAATAGGGTACCACACCACTGCAGCATACTCCAGCTTACTACGCACCAACGCACGAAATAAAGAGGATATGCATCCCGTGTTTGTAAAGCTCCTGCAAGTCCGCATGATAAGCCCAAGAACCTTGTGTGCATTCGTAAGCATAACCGAAAGATGGTCAGAAAAGGACAGCCTGCAATCGAAAACAACACCCAAATTCCTTATAGAATCCACATGCGAAACTAACACGTTATCAATATGATATAGGTACTAAATCCTATTCAATTTTCGTGTATAAGAGACTGAATAACATTTTTCAATATTTAGGAACAGATTATTGTTGGCACACCAGACAGAGATAAAAGTCAAAGCCTCCTGCAAAAGTCGAACATCATCAATTGAGGCAATTCTGTGGTAAATTTTCAAATCGTCGGCATACGCTAGTACTGGGCATTCGATCGCAGCAATAAGGTCATTAATGAAAATCACAAACAAAAGTGGCCCAAGATTCGAACCCTGCGGCACACCAGAAGTTGACACATAATATTTGGATTTGAAACCGTTGTAGTAAACATAATTATACCAATTAGTTAAATACGAACTGAAAAATCCTAGCAAAGCATCATCAAAACCAAAAGAATCCAACTTGTGTAACAATCTGGTATGATCCACAGTATCAAAAGCCTTAGAAAAATCTGTATATACAACATCCAACTGTCCACCCTCATCCAACGCCTCAGCAATGGCCTGAGAAATCGTGCAGAGGTTAGTAACTGTAGATCGTCGTGCCATAAATCCATGTCGATATTGAGAGATTAATGATTTAGTAGCAAATGATATACGCTTGTGAAGCAGGGATTCGAAAATCTTGGCAAAGACAGAAAGGATAGCAATAGGGCGATAGTTATTATTATACTCCTTTAATAAAAAGAAAAACTCTTTAAGTAGGGTACGCGAGTTTTTTTCATTTTACGACTTATTCGAGATAATAATAATAATAATAATAATAGTAATGATAATAATAATATTCGTTATTACCCAAGAGCAGCCCCAATTTGGGGTTTCGCAGCCAATTGTCACCTGAATAAACTTCAGGAGATACAAAATAAAATCCTCCGTATCATGACAGGAGCTCTTTGATTCACGAGGAACTCAGTTATAAATCGCGACTTGAAAATTCCCACGATTCTAGAATATATTCAAGAATTAGTGGCGAATTACTATTCTAACGTCCCGATTCACGAAAACTTGCTCGTTGCATGCATCGAAATTAACAGATACACAGGTGTTCATAAACGGCCCCAGTCAATGTTGCTTCGGTAACTGACTAAGTTTTTCCCTGTCAATCTTCACAGAAGATGACAAGACTTGCATTAGCAAGCACTGTTAATTATGTTTAAGTATGTCCACAGATTTCAAACCCATGAAGACGACTGAGTAAAGAACAAAGTTCAGCTCCATTGAAACTTGGAAAAGAAGAAGAAGAAGATTATCCAAGAGGCGAACTTAACTAGAGAGCAAAAATAATGTGCATAGCACATATAGCAAAGAACAATTAACGAAAGTAAATAAATTGTTAAAAAAATGAATAAAAATAACAGAAATTAAAGTAAGGGTAATTGAACATTATAAAGTGACGCTACCCTCAAAAATATCATCAAAAATATTGTTTGCATTCCTAGATATTGAAGGAACTTTCCAAAACGATTTGTCCTGGGTGTACGGAATATAATCGTGAGAGCACTTAATTTGTCATCGTCAAGAACTTCCTCACGTAATTATTTATATATAATTGTTAACATCAAAATAATCTGACTGCGGGTTTTAAAAATATTAGATCTGTTTCCATAATACGATTTATGACGTGTTAAAGGACTCTAAGCTACACTACCTGGTGGCTTAATTGGTAAGGCAGCCGTTTAGCAAACGGTAGATGGAGGTTCGAGTCCTTTTCCAGCGCAGAAATTTTTAATTCATGTCTGTTATTTTAATTAACGATGGCATAGCAGAAAATAATAATTTCCATTAATTTACCACTGAAAAGAACTTAATTATAGATTTATATATAATTGTTAACATCTCTCTATTAATTTTGATTTCATCTATTATTAGGTGGTTTTCTTTTGTTTTCAGTTAAATTGAGATTCTCCAAGACTACATAGCTGTGTATAGAAAATATCGTGTATGCGTGTTCATTTTATAAATTAGTATTTTATTAGACAACTGTGTGGTATGGAATAAAATGCTTTCTTAAACATGTAAATTAAATGTATCTGTTGTTTCTTTGTTTGTTTATTATTATTATGGCGTAGACTTCACTCATTTCCTCAGCCTAATACCAGAAAACTTTTCATTCAACCCACATATGTATCGGGTTTGACTTCGGATTGTACGCGACTGATATTAGTGTACTACCATGGAACACAAAATGATAAATCAATACAAACTTTGTGACGCTTTGTATCTTTATAGGAGGACTTGTTGTTATTATTATTATTATTATTATATTTACTATTATTATTATTAATATTATTTTAAGTTATTCCAAATAATTCACGTTCTAGTAGTCACATTACCAACACACACACACACACACACATATACACAAGTATTTTTTAAACGACCAATACACTTTAACCATCCAGAAGTAACCCATCGGTATATCCTCTTAATATAATAATACTTGGTGCGTTTTATTGTATCATTATGTGTATCTTTACAATTGCTTCAATTGTGAGAATGTTAGGTCCGTGACAAATCAAGGTTTTTGTGAATGAGGGGCTTCTTCTGTATGACATAACCGCTGCACGTACAGTTCAAGTGCCACATATTTTACCGATTTCATTCCTGTCATCTGTCTATTTATAAGTTTACCAGTCGCTTATTTTAGCGTCGTGCGATTTTCATTGACGCGCATAAGGACCCGCAAGGGTTTTCGTGTTATACTTCATCGTTTAGCGGTGATTTTTACCACCCCTGGACAATAAAGGGAAGTTATAGCACTCGTTTAGGGGCTAAAGCGAATATATAGAGGTCCATATCTGGTATTATACATATGTACTTATATTTATATGTTAAGAAAGAGAAAAGGAAAAAGTAGGACTTGGGAACATAATGTACTCGAAGTGTGTTCTTCGAGGCGTGAATAGCTTATATTATTATTATTACCAGAACCAGCCAACGAATAAGCTAAAATGTACAGTTCATAGACGTGCACTGAAAGTTTTGTACATTATATTTCTTCACGAAATATAATAAATATTGTATAAATGCATTGTAATAAAATATATGCATATATTGGGTTGGCAACTAAGTACTTTCGATTTTTACTGATAGAGAGCGTTGATTTATTTTTTATATAACGTATGTTAGTGCTGTACTTTACCGTTTGTCGCGTGATACTAGTCACATTGACGTAACTTCAGAAGCAAGTAGTGCGTGATTTTTATTAAAGCTATTAGTTGTGGCTTATTTTATTTCCGTAAAGGAAAGAAAGCTGATGCGGCTCACAAAAAGATATGTGAAGTTTATGGTGCTAATTGCTTAACAGAGCGCACGTGTCAGAATTGGTATAAAAAATTCCGTTCTGAAGATTTTTCCCTCGAAGATGAGCAACGTTCTGGTCGGCCTACTGAAGTTGATGATGACCAAATCAAAGTCATAATTGAAGAGGATCGTCATATAACTATTCGAGAGGTTGCGGAGAGGCTACATGTATCGCACACAACAATTGAGAAACATTTAAAATGTCTTGGGCTAGTTAAGAAGCTTGATATTTGGGTACCTCACGAATTGAAAGAAATTCATTTAACACAACGAATCAACTTTTGTGATATGCACCTTAGACGAAATGAAACCGACCCTTTCTTAAAAAGAATCATCACTGGTGATGAAAAATGGGTCCTGTACAGTAACATAGTTCGAAAACGATCATGGAGCAAACACGATAAACCAGCTCAAACCACATCTAAAGCTGAATTGCATCCAAAAAAGATCATGCTGTCAGTTTGGTGGGATTACAAAAGTGTTGTGTTTTTTTAGCTGCTTACAAGGAACCAAACGACCAATTCTGATGTTTACTGTCAACAATGAATAAAACTGGATGAAGCAATCAAAGAAAAACGGCCAGAATTGTCAAATCGGAAAGGTGTAGTTTTCCACCAAGATAATGCAAGGCCTCACACATCTTTGGCAACTCGTGGGAAACTATTGGTTGGGAAGTGATGCCACATCCCCCATACAGCCCTGATCTAGCACCATCTGATTACCATTTATTTCGAAGTTTGCAGAATTCTTTGAATGGTAAAACTTTCACAAATGACGATGACCTTCACTCGCACCTGGTTCAGTTTTTTGCTGATAAGGACCAGAAATTTTATGAGCGCGGAATCATGCAACTGAAAGAAAGATGGCAAAAGATCATTGAGCAAAATGGAAAATATATAATTGATTAAAAACTATTCTTTGTTTAAAAGAAAGTGTTTTATTTTATACTACAAAACCGAAAGTACTTAGTTGCCAACCCAATACATATGTCAATAAATGAATGAAATAAAAATGATTTTATGAATGTCTGAAAAATGAATTGTCTCACGCTGCGCCAAAATGTAATAAAAAGAGTCTTATGTAATTATTATAAAATAAAAATGAACTGAATGATTGTAAAACATAGGGTCTTCCAATAAGAGATTTCATTTTGATATGTAAAAACGAACGAGTATTTTTAAGCGAAATCATTGGATGTTTATTTAATTGTAAAGAGGAGGGTATGCCATTAATGATGGAAAACATTATCAGCCAAATGGCCGCCACGGCTATGCTTGCAGCAACATATTATTTTCATAAAATTTTCTGTCACCAATTCACACATTTGCGGCTGTATATCCTCGATAACTTGACAGATTCCATCTTTGAGGTCTTGAATCGACTGTGGGACATTGGTATGGACCTTATCTTTCACTTAGCCCCCCCCCAAAAAAGTCTAAAGATGTTAAACCGCAAGATCTCAGTGGCCAATTGTGATCGCCTCTCAGGAAACTTCTCACGCAAAAGAGCGATGGTATCGTTATTTGTGTGGCACGTAGCGCCGTCTTGTTGAAAATGAACGTCATCGATATCAATATCTTCCAATTCCGGCCATACAAAATCATTAATCATCGTTCAATAGAGCAATCCATTCACCGTAACAGTTGCTCCAGCCTCGTTTTGAGAAAGTAAGGTCCAATGATCCCGGGAGACCAAAAACCGCACCAAACAGTCACACGTTGAGAATGGAGAGGCTTTTCAACGATAATTCTTGAGTGTTCCGAGCCCCAAATGTGACAATTCTACTTGTTAACGTAGCCTCCGAGGTGAAAATGAGTCTCATCACCCAAGATGATTTTTCGATGAAATTCCGAATCAGTTCGATGCATTTTAAGGACCCAATCAGCAAAGACACGACGTTGTCTATGGTCGGTAGGCGTGAGTTCTTGTGTTAACTGAACTTAAGAAGTCTTAAGACCTAAGTCTTTATGCAAAATACGGTGTAATGTCGTTTGTGGAATGCCCAATTCCAAAGACGAGAAACGGACAAACCCGGGTTTTCCTCAACACTATGGGCTATAACAGCAATATTCTCAGATGTTCTTGAGCGACGTGCACGAGTTCACTTCTTCACATCACTAACTTGTCGTAATAGTTCAAATTTTTCCACCAGTTTCACAATTGCAAGCCGAGAAGTTGCTTTACGACGATCCAAGAATGTTTTGGTTTTGCGTGCTGTGACCGCGAAATTTTCACCATTTGAACAATGAGAAAAAACGGAAAAACATGGCGAAACTTGGAGTATGCTAATGTCCAATATTCTAAAAGTTAGTTATAAAAAAGAAGAAGACGAAATACGTAGAGCAGTAGCTCTAGATTAGCAACATACAAAATCACTACTTTCAAGAGCAAACTTTAGAGATATTTTATTTACACATTTTGTCATTAATCAATTAAGGTTAATATAATTCTGTATATATTCTGTATACGTATTTCGACAACTAAGTAGTCATTATCAAAAGATAATTAAAAAACAGCATCGCACATAAAACCACGTCAAAACTCGCACAGAAACAAAATCCATAGTAGACAGGCGAAAGCCAAGTACACACTGTAGATTACTATTGCATAATTTAAACTGTATTCTAGTCCTAAACTACACATATGTCTTAAGATACCTGCTTACAAATGCGAACCTTTTCGTCTGTCGTATATTACTTATTTATCAACTGGAACAGGCATAAGTAAGGGTTTGGACCTCCATCGGCGTTTAATACATGGTTTCTGTTTTTTGAAATACAGCCTTGGCCATATGTCTGAAGCACCCTCAAGTTTTGGATGTAAAATGAAATTAGGAGGTATAAAAATTAAACTACAAGTGTATATAAATTTTGAATGCAAATTTAATAATATACATTAATATTTTGTAGCACCACCGCGACATTTGATAACGGCTTGTATCCGTTTAGGCATTGTAGCCACTAATTTGCTACATATCTCGGGTGAAATCTTTTCCCATTCTTCAAATATCCTCGCTTTTAATTCGTTTTTGTTTTTATGTCTATATTTTGCGACATTTCTCTTTAAAATACGCCACAAATTTTCTATGGGCGACAAATCCGGCGATTGTGCCGGCCATTCGAATATGGGCACGTTATTTGCGCTAAACCACTCGATTGTACGTTTGGATTTATGGCAGGGTGCATTGTCCTGCTGGAAAATGTAGGCCTCTTCATCGGAATCGAACAGCTTTACAATAGACGGTTCTAGTACTTCTCCTAACATATCGATGTACCTACTGCTGTTCATTCTGCCTTCACAGACGTACACTTCGCCGACACTTAGTGGTCATGCATCCCCATATCATCACGCTACCACCCCCATACTTTCTGTAGGCACAATACAATGTGGCTCAAACGCTTCCCCCGGTCTTTACGAACAAACTGAGCCCCAGGTGTTGGCAAAATCTACGTAAGATATAGAAAAATTAATAGCTGTTCAAAAAATTCCAATTCACTATTCAGCACATTCAAAATATCATATTTATGTAACACAAAAGTAAAACTGCATTAATTTATCATACCTCTACATTGGATTCGTCGGACCATATGATTTTGGACCAATCCTCAACTGTCCAATTTTTGTGTTTTTTTGCCCACAACAACCGTTTTTTCTTCTGCTCCTCGCTCAATAAGGGTTTGCGGCGAGCTTTACGACCATGTATATTTACTTCTACCAGTCGTCTTCTCACTGTTCTCGCTGATACAGAAGTTCCTTGGCGCTCATTTATTTCTGCAGATAAATCTTTTGATGATTTCATACGATTTTTCAGAGAAAGTCGCGTTAAAAATCGATCATCTCTCTCCGTTGTAATACGTTTTCGTCCACTTTTCGGTCGATTTTCGTAAGAACCTGTCTCTTTAAAACGTTTTATTGCCGCTTGGATGGCATAGCGCGACCGCTTCATTATTTTCGCGATTTTTGATTGCGATAGTCCTTGAGTATGTAATAACACTGCTTTACTTCGCTCTATTACATCTAACTCCCGTTTTCTAGGCATGTTGTCACAATGTACAACACTATACAAAAACACAATATTCGATACAACTGGTTAAATCAATTTTATAACACAATATCGTTTCTAATACACCTCACATATTGAACAGTAAAGATCAACTAACAGCAATAAACCTTAAAACTACAGAATATTTGTATACTTCTTGAGATTTTCCTGGTAAACAGTCATTATATACACATTAGTAATGGCCCCTTTCATTACGTTCTTAGGGTTCAGGTAATATTGCACGTTTATGGGGGGGGTGCTTCAGACATATGGCCAAGGCTGTATATATATGCTTTCATAGATATCTAATTTGCGGTCAGTATACACATTCTTAACAATGTAGAATTGTGGAAAGGGGTTATATTGACCTTAATTGATTAATTTAATCAACCACAGTCTCCATTTAAGTTTACACTTTCACAAGTTTTTTTTAAAATTTTTTATTCTCTCATGGTTAAACCAAGAGAGTTAGATACATTTTGACATCAAATTCCTCTGAAAGATTTTTTAGTGTGCAATCATTTTTCAAAAATATCAGTACGTAAAAGCAATTCTTTCTCTAAACTAGCAGCAAAATTATTAGGTGCGCAATTAAGTTCTCGCTGTTTTTCAAGAGATGGCTCCAGTAATAAATGCTGGTCGATTGTGATATAACCAAAACGTCATGAACCAAGCTTAGACATATGGTAAACAAACCGCTTTGACACATTAGTGATTTTGTTTTTGCGTCATATTCTTTTGGTTGTGCGAAAATGTCTGATTTTGTGCCAAATAATCGTCATTTGCGGGAAGTGTTGCTTTTCTTCTTTCATTCGAAGAAAACGGCGGCTGAAGCGCATCGAGAACTCCAGAAAGTTTACGGAGATGCTGCTCTAAGTGAAACAACGTGCCGTGATTGGTTCCGTCGCTTCAAAGACGGTGATTTCGATGTTGACGACCTTTCGCGTGAAGGAAGACCAAAAACCTTCGAAGACGCTGAATTGAAGGCATTGCTCGATGAGGATCTGTGCCAAACGCAAAAAGAGCTTGCTTCAGCATTAGGAGTTATCCGCCAATCCATTTCCCAGCAATTGCATGCGTTGGGAATGATTCAAAAACAAGGAACTTGGGTTCCTTATGATTTGAAGCCAAGAGACGTTGAGCGTCGTTTTTTCGCCTGTGAACAACTGCTCCAGCGGCAAAAAATGAAGAGTTTTCTTCATCGCATCGTTACGGGTGATGAAAAATGGATTCATTGCAGCAACCCAAAGAGAACAAAATAATGGGGAATGCCCGGTCATGCATCTACGTCGTCGGTTCGGCCGAATATTCACGCTGCGAAGACTGCTGTGTATTTGATGGGACCAGGGCGATGTTATTTATTATGAGCTGTTGAAACCGAACGAAACCATCACTGGGGAACGGTATCGAACTCAATTGATGCGATTGAGCCGAGCACTGCGCGAAAAGCGGCCACAATACGAGCAGAGGCACGAAAAAGTGATTCTACAGCATGACAACGCTCGGCCTCACGTTGCCAAATCCGTTGAAACCTACTTAGAAACGCTCAAATGGGAGGTCCTACCTCACCCGCCATATTCCCCAGATATTGCGCCGTCCGATTATTACTTGTTCCGTTCGATGGCACATGGTCTTGCTAATCAGCAGTTCCGCTCATATGAAGACATCTCAAAATGGCTTGATTCGTGGATAGCCTCAAAAGACGAACACTTCTACCGTGACGGTATTCGAGCTCTGCCAGAAAGAGGGGAAAAAGTTGTCGCTAGCAATGGGCAATATTTTGAATGATTCATTTGTAAACATTTTTTCACAATAAAGTTGCATTTTCATCTAAAAAACGAGAACTTAGTTGCGCACCTAATACTTAATTACTTACTTTTAATAGCAAAATCATTGAATTTCATTTATGAGTGAACAGAAAAGATCAAGATTTAAATTTTTTTTTCTAATAGAAAACCAATCTTTACTGCAATTACACAAGAAGTCAACCAAATGCACACTCCATATTGTACAAATGTCCCAGTGAAAATAATTAAATTAAAAAGTGTGAAGTTCTTCCTCAAATATTGAAAGAATGTAAACTTTGCTTTCCAAAAGTATCTCTTTCCGGCCAAATATTCATTCAGAAGTATCGTGTAACAGTTAATTCCGGAGTTTAACATCGAATTCCGGCAAAGCAAAAGGCAAATTCGTAACGAGTTTCCGGCAATTTTGAAAATTCCACCAGAGTGCGTTCACTTCACCCCGCAAAATTAACCTTAACGAATCCTTAATAAAGATTAGCTACGCTCAGACCATCAAGTTCCCCAATCAAGGGAAACTATTTGTTTGAGTTTACGTTCACCGGTTTAAATTGGACCAGTCCATTAACAAAAGAACGTCGGAAGAATCCGTACTGTCCTGGAAAATGGTTTAATTTTACCTATCATTTGTCTTTATTTTCGTCTGGTCTCTCGTTGTTAATTAGTCCCGTCTTTATTTAGCGATATAACATTTAACGTATACCCGATTTCTTTTTCTCTCTCTATTTCTGCTTATGGGAATTTAGCTTGTATATATGCTTCTTATTAAATATATTAAAACTGTATGAGGTTTGTCTATTAGATAACAAAACTGTTCTTCTATTTCTTAAACAAAATAGTGAAAATATTCTTAAACAAAATAGTTGACTAAATAATCCATTTGTTGAACAAGAACAACATGACAAACTAAGGTGATATATAACTCGCACCATAATATTTGTAAATTCTGTATGTTTCGACAACCAAGTTGACAGATAATTTCAAAGTGTCGCACCTGGTAAAACACCGAAAAAGTTGTACGAAAAAATAAATCCATTTGTTGAAAACCAAGATGTGCACAACAACATGGGTATACAGAATTTACAAATAGTTAATTGTGGAAAGGGGTTATATATCTTAGATGTCAATGCTCCATCAAATTTGAAGAACTAGAAATAGAAAATCATATTAGAGTAGTTAGTTGTTCTGCTTGATTCGTTTATAGAATTATAACATTCCAAGGTTCGTGCAATCCCTCCAATGTCATCTTTAAAGTAACCCGATAGGGGTTGTTGCTCGTCGAACTCTTTAAATAAATGTAACATCAAAAACTGGGAAATATCCAAAAGTAACACATCAATTGAATGACAGGCAAATGGAAAATCGAAAAATCGTCTGTAAAATGCTGCTTCCAAGGTTTGATCGGAAGTCAACTCTGATGAAAAATAGATTTATGAAATGCAAAAAATCATGATTATCAAACATCGACTCCAAAGCCAAATCGTTTTGGTCGCAAAACAACGCTCTCTGTTTGGTGGGACCAGTGTGGCGTGGTGTATTATGAACTGTTGAAACCTGGTGAAAGAGTCAATACTGATCGCTACCGACAACAAATTATTAATTTGAACCATGCATTAATAGGAAAACGTCCAGAATGGGCCCGAAGACACTGTAAAGTGATTTTACAGCACGATAACGCGCCGTCTCATACAGCAAAACCGGTCAAGGAAGCATTGAAAGCACTTGGAAGGAATATTATATCGCACCCGTCGTACTCTCCAGACCTTGCCCCATCCGAATATCGCCTTTTCGCATCAATGGAACAGGCGCTTGCAGAGCAGCACTTCGCCAATTTCGAAGAAATTAGAAAATGGCCGAATGAATGGTTTTGCTCAAAATACAAACTGTTTTTTTAGGGTACCATCCATAAATTGCCAAAAAGATAAGCAAAGTGTGTAGAATCAAACGGCCAATACTTTGAATAACTAAATTTTTCTATTTTCTTGAAAATTATGTAGTTTTTTTACGAAAAAATATCATAATTAGTTTCGCGAGTAACAGCTTCTAATAGGGCTGCTCTGAGGACGACAATAGACAGAATATCATAATTCTACATACGGTGAAAGTAGGCCAACTACTCCAAACATTGAAGAAGTCATTAATAGAATCTTTTAAAATGCTGACTCAGGTTTATGTAGTAAATGTATCTAATGCTCCGGTGTGCCATAAAAGATCCAGTGAAGAATGTAAAGTTATGGAAAATGATGAGTGCCCTTCCCCATTCAAAAACCCTAAGAAATTATCAAAAAAACTGATATATTGTTTGCTAAAATTGCCACCAAATTGGATTAAAAACCATTAATATTAGCAACAATTCCATCAACAATTTTGCATGAGCGTCTTCGCGCATCGATACAAGAAAGGAAGACTGCAAGGAAATTTATGCTGACATTTTACAAAAACTTGAAGCAGTGGAAGAGAAACTATCTCAAAGAGTTATGACTTAATACAAAACTTGGATCTTCAATACAATTTTGAAAGAAAACTACAAGGACTGGCAAAGTCATATGGAAAAATGAAAACAATTTGGCAAAACAACATTGAAGAAAAGTGCATGAGGATCTCGACACGAAACAAACTCGTGCCAAAGCGCTCCCTAAAGAACAGAAAAACGTACTACAAGAAATTGTTTTCTTACAAGAGCAAGTTGAAGCAGGGAATCGGAATCGTTTCCAAAAACTTATCACTCATAACAAAACCTGAATCCGCGAATATGATTGTATTGTAATTCGGAACTACAGTCAACACGCTGAAAAACACCATCATCACCAAAAACTTAAAAATCTCAGTTGAGAAAAATTCAATGTAATGGTCAATGTATTTTTTTAACCTGAAGAATATAATTTTGGCAAAATGGGTTCCACAATAAACAACAGCAAATCCAACACCATGTTACAATTTGCTATCTATGGTAGTAACTATAGTTTGTAGATGTTCTGAAGCTAGTTAATGTTATAATAAAGCATCCACTCTGTCTGAAAGTTGTGTGAAATTTAAAGGTAACTGTTGACAATGACTTATTTTTGGATGACGTTTGATTGTAAGAGAAGGTAATAGTAAGATTAAATATGTAGGTATGTCACTACAAATGATTAGTATATTGTAGAGGACAAACGTTATAATTAAATAAAGAATTAAATAAATAACATCTAGTCTTCGCGTCAATTTTATTACTTATTAAACAAACCTCGTATATTTGAAAACAAAATTACCATTAATAATATTCATAGACAACATTATTGTTAACAACGGATGTAATATAAGCAGCGATTTTATTTAACAAATATATACAGATGTAAACAAAATTTTCCATTCCACATTTCGCTCGGAAAGACAAGGTGTCTAACAGACTGAATCTAATCTATCCCCTACCGTTCGTATTCTCGAATTAAATATTTGCACATCATTATTGAACACGGTGTGCTTGCTTGCAATCTGTATTTATGAAAGCTGTGACGGGAGTACCGTCAAAATTTGGATATAAATATTTGTATATCTTTAAGTTTAAATTACGATGACAAAGCAGAGGGTTTTTTCAATCAAAGAAAGAGGTTTTTTCGAGAACGTTTAATACCTTTTCCGTCACATGTTATCTAACGAAGTATTTTATATTTCGCTTCACGATGCTTTTTTGCTGGAAAAAAAGAAATAAATACAGAAATACAGAAATACACAAAAAGGTACTGAAACCTTCAATGGTCTATAGTAATGAATCTTGGACGATTACGAACAGATATAAAAGCAGGATCATAGAAACAGAAATGAGATTTTGTGGAAAATCTAGGGAATTACGAGTAATGCAATGAAGAAACTTGAAACCAATTAAAAGTGTCGTTGGGAAGAGATGACTTTATTAATTTATTAGGACCATATACTACTGTGGGCAAAAAATAGCAAGACTTTTTAATTTAAATTTCGCGCGAAAACCCATTCGTCGAAATATTTCTTTTCTAGGTTGGTATGACTGTCAGTGACATCTGTGCCAAATATCAATCACATCAAAATAATCATTAGTGTTTAGTATACGCTTGTTTTTCTGAAGTACAAAAAGTGCATTCGGCGATTTTTACAATGAGTGAAATTATTTAACAAAGAAGTTCCATTAAATTTTGTGTACGGAATCAAATTTCTGGTGCCGAAACGTTCAGAATGTTGCAAAAGGCCTTCGGTGATAATTGTTCGTCGCGAGCAAGTGTTTTTGATTGGTACAAATTATTAAAAGAGGGTCGAGAACGCGTTGATGACGAACCCCCTCCAGGATGGCCATCAACATCAACTGATGATCAACGCGTCAATAGAATCAAGGAATTGGTGTCTAATGATCATGCACAGCGAAGAGAGTTCGTTGTATAGATTATTGAACATCAACAAATGGATGCTAATTTTTCGAGCAAAATCACCCTAAGCGATGAAGCACAGTTTCATCTTGATGGCGTCGTTAATCGTCAAAATTACCACTTTTTGGGTTCTGAGAACCCACATGTGATTGTCGAAAAACAAGTGCATCCATAACGTGTCACTGTTTGGTGTAGATTTTGGGCTAGAGGCATAATTGGACCATACTTTCTTGAAAATGAGGCTGATTAAGCAGTGACTGTTACTGGTGCTCGATATCGCGACATGATAACACAGTTCTTTCTGCCGAAATTGGATGATATTGATGTGGCCAATATGTGGTTTCAACAAGACGATGCCACATGCCATACAGCCCGTGAAACAATTCGATTGCTGCATGAGACATTTACAGGTCGTGTACTCTCTCGTTTCGGTGATCAGAATTGGCCCCTTAGATCGTGTGATTTAACACCACTAGATTTCTTTTTATGGGGTTATTTGAAATCACAGGTCTATGTCAACAAGCCCACAACCACCCGTGCATTAAAGCAGAAGATTCAAAGCTGAATCAACGAAATTCAGCCACATTTATGTATAATGGTCATGGAAAATTTCGACAAACGAGTGCGTATGTGCATGCAAAGCCGTGTAGGCCATTTGCCCGATGTGTTATTCCACAAATAAGCCTATCCTATGTACTTTATGACTCAATAAAAAAATAACAATCAAAAGACTAAAAACTGTGTTTTCTATTTAATTCAAATCTTGCGTTAATTTTGGGACACCCTTTATTATAAATTTAAAAAAATTTTTAGCCCTCAAAACTTGAATTATTTTGTATTTAATTTTTTGAAATAAGAATTAAAAAAAATAATGTATAAGACCAAAAGGTACGAAAAAATGCAAAGTAAGAATTTGCAATAAAGCCATCAAGAAAAATGAAAAGTAAAAATTTTCTCGTAACCATTTATGCAATATAAACAAAATTTAAACTAATTTCATGTTAAAATACAACAAAAAGAAAGCTTCGAGCACAATGATTTATTAGCTTTATGATATAATTTTGATAATTTCTGAAACTACTGCAAAAGAGTCCCCCATAAATCTAAATTAATGCCAACGACTACAATAGAAAAGCTCATAATTGTCGTTTAATTTAAATAATACATATTTTTCATCTCCTCCACACATCTGACCTTTTCAATCCACAGTAAGATAATCATGAAGATATATAATACATATGAAACACAATAACACTTGGGTAATATGAGACGACTCAGTATGAACGCTTAAAATATAATGACTCACACACGTAGCGAAGAACGTTTGTTACCCTTACACAATGGTGTGTGAGCGAAATGAATGAATGAATGAAAAGAAGGGTGTCATTTTACTGAATACATATCTCATGTACAGCTTTTTAATTCTAACGTTCTAACCTTTAATTCTTTTGTAATTATTAGACTGAGATTGCGATCGAATCATTCGAAATATATTAAAATGTCAGAGACTATACAGGGTGAACTTTTTGAATTTTTTGTATGGGGATCTTAGAAACTACAACAGATACAGATTTGGATAAATGGGGAAGAAAGTGCAGCTTTACGAACATGTTTTAGTGCCGCCCTTGTATTTCAAAAAAAAATCACAGCTTACTAGATATTAGCAGAAATTACTCAGTTTTTTTAACCACGAATAACTTCTTTATTATTGAATTTAGAGAAAACCTGGAGAGAAAGGGTTGTGAAGTAACACATGGATCAATAAGTCCCGAGACTAACAATGAAAACAACATTTTTTTTGCAAAATTTTTTTTTATTCATCAACATAATCACCTTTTAGGGTGATACAATGGTTCCAACGCTTTTCCAATTTTTCAATACCATGTTTATAAAAAAATTTATCTTTCGCTTCAAAATAAGCTTCAGTTTCAGCGAAGACCTCCTCATTTGAGCCAAATCTTTTTCCCTGGAGCATTTTTTTAAGGTCAGCAAAGAGCCAGTAGTCACTGGGGGCTAAATCTGGCGAATATGAGGGGTGGGGAAGCAGATCAAAACCCAATTCGTTCAATTTTGCCATTGTTGTCATCGACTTGTGGCAGGGTGCATTGTCTTGGTGAAAAAGGATTTTTTTTCTCTGCATGTGCGGTCGTTTTTTTGCGATTTCCTCCTTCAAAAGCACCAGTAAGTCAATATAATAATCACTGTTGATCGATTTACCTTTTTCGAGGTAGTCAATGAAAATCACGCCATGTGTATCCCAAAAAACTGACGCCAGGACTTTGCCAGCTGACTGCTGCGTTTTCGGACGTTTCGGACGGCTTTCGCCAGCTGTGCGCCACTCAGATGACTGCCGCTTCGACTCTGGAGTGTAGTGATGCATCCATGTTTCGTCCATGGTCACGTAACGACGCAAGAAATCTTTTCTGTTGCGAGTAAATAGCGATAAACAGCTTTCTGAATCATCGACTCGTTGCTGTTTTTGTTCCATCGACAGCAATCGCGGCACCCACTTGGAAAAAACCTTTTTCATGCTCAATTTTTCATGAAGGATAGTACTTCCATATGATATCTGTGTCATCTCAGCAATCTCACGGAGCTTCACTTTACGATCTTTCATTATAATTTTTGTCACTTCACTCACATTTTCCGGTGTAACGGCTTCCACAGGTCTACCCGAGCGTTCCGCGTCATTTGTGTCGGTACGACCACGTTTAAACTCGGCAAACCACCGACAAATCGTTGCGTTTGATGGACAAGAGTCCGGGTAACATTTTTCAATGTTTTATCAGAACACAAAACTCGGTTTTTTCCATTGTTTAAACAAACTACAAAACGACTTTACTCCAACCTCGATAACTCAGCTGTTTCTGGTCCGATCGACTTAAAATTTTGACACGCTTCAAGCAAAGGTTAGTACTCTAGAAAGACGTGGTGACTGGTTTACTACGAGCGCCATCTATGGGTTAGTCTCGGGACTTATTGATCCATGTGTTAGATATACCCTATATCAATCAGTATTAAGTAATTTTTTATTTTGACAAAGCAGCTTTGGAAACATATCATTTGTTTTAAATATTTAACAGATCTTATCCAGATTGTAACTGCACCGAAGACGCTTCAAACGATAAGTGTTTCACAATGTTATATAAATTGTTACTATTTATTTTGTTTTGTGTGTGTATTTGGTGTTGGAGGGGTATGACTCTGTGTGAGTTTTACTGCAGATTAAGGTACGACAGTGTGATTAATTATCTTCTGATGATAACAACTTAATTGTCGGAATTTTTTGATTAATTCGATCAACCACAATCGCCATTAAAGTTTACCTTATTTTGTGTATCTACTATCAACTTTTTCTTTAATCACTTAAGGTTGATATACAACCCCTTTCCACATTAATTTTCGTATTCTGTATACATGTTTCGACAACTAAGTTGTCACCGTCAGCAGATAATGTGCGTTTTGGCTTTCGACGGTACAGATCGTGTACGGAATTTGTTTCGTGCGGGTTTTTGCCGTAGTCTTCCAGGTGCGACACTATTTAATTATCAAATTATTCAAAAGTTACCACACTCATACTCCACAAGATATAACATTACGTAATAAAACTTATAATTTTGTAAATAGTGTCCCATTCCTAGGTATAACGATCAATGACTCGCTAACTTTTACTGAACACGTCTTCAAACTAACCAAAAAAGTAAGTAACATTAATTACGGTTTAAGAACACTGACTAAGAATACAAATAGGGATATAGCTAAGCTATTTTATTATTCGAATTTTTATAATCAACTTAGATATGGGGTCATTTTGTGGGGAGCTCTTATCAGTAATTTAAAATCCGTCTTTGTAGTTCAAAAGCAAGCAGTACGGATACTGAATAGTATGAGATACAGAGATAGCTGCAGGGATGCTTCCAAATGAGAAAATATGCTAACAACTGTAGCAGTGTATATATATATATATATATATATATATGTATATATGAATGTATTAAATATGTGCATTAAAATAACACATAGGTGGCGCTATAATTGGTAAAACAAATGCACTGTAACTTAGGTTGGGTATGAAAGCTACCGAAATAAAAGATGAGTTACGGGAAACATTAGGTGAATCTGCTCCATCATCTGCCATAATAAGTAGATGGGTAAACGAATTTAAACGTGGTAGAACAAGCTGTGTTGATGAAGCGCGTTCTGGAGCACCCATCTAAGAGAATGATTATAAAAATCCATAATATTATTACGCAAGATCGACGACTCAAAGTGAGAGAGATAGCAGGCATGGTAAACATTTTAACAGAACGCGTACACCACATTTTAACGAAAGAATTGGGTCTTTCCAAGCTTTCGGCAAGATGGGTGCCGCGATTGTTTACGACTGATCAAATGTTCACTCGTTTGCGCATTTTCAATGAGTGTTTGGACCTTTATAAGCGGAATCCGGTTAATTTTTGTAGGCGATTTGTTACTTGCGATGAAACTTGTATACACTACAGTACACCCGAAACTAAACAACAGAAAGAATGGTTAGAACGTGGTTCTGCACCTCCAAAGAAAGCGAAAACCACTTTATCGGCAAACAAGGTGATGGCATCAATTTTTTGGGATTCAAAGGGCATTTTGCTCATTAATTACCTTCAGAAAGGTGCCACAATAAATGGACAATATTATGCAGAACTTCTACAAAAATTAAATGTTGAGATTCGTGCTAAATAGCCAGGAATGGCAAAGAAAAAGATTCTGTTTCACCAAGACAACGCTCCCTCGCATACCAGCACAGTTGCGATGTCCAAAATCCACGAGTTGCATTTCCAATTAGTACCGCATGCGCCTTACTCGCCGGATCTAGCCCCTTCCGACTTCCACCTTTTTCCAAAATTGAAAACGGTACTAACGTAACGACGAGCTTATCATCTTCGTAAATGAGTATTTTGCAAGCCTTCCGGAATCGCATTTTAGAGATGGCATAAGGGCATTACAGCACCGTTGAAATAAATGTATTGCTCTTTTAGGAGAATATATTGAAAAACAAAAATCATTTTGTATTTAAAAAATTCGTTTTTCTTTTCCATTCTCACTACTTGTCAAACTACCCTCGTACATTCTTCCTAATTTAACTTATTCACAAACAAAAATAATATATTAGCCAAATAAAAAACTTTTCCCTTAATAAAAACGAAATAAAAACACCCCTGAACTGCCCGAACAAATTAACAACACAAAAAAGAAACATGAAATATGGCGACTTTCATTTGCTCACCGTGAAAAATATGCATCTTTAACCTCTTCCCTCATTAATTATGCTGATTTCTTCACGTACCACATAAATAATCCAAATAATACCAGGATAATAACTTTGTTTTAATGTTTCATTCCGTCGACAGCGAATTAGCATTATCTAATGTGATCGTAAATCATCGCAACCGTTGTTTTGTTGGCAACGAACGTCCGTTGCCGGTAACAACACGGTACTATATCTAATCTATAAAAGAGAGACGGTGATATAGTGTTTGGCGTACAGAATCACGTAGAGAAAAAGAAAACCGAATTAAATGTCAGAAAATGCAACATTACGGCACCAAGAGGAAAAAACAGATTTGTTATTTGGGGCGAGGTAGATATGTAATTGCAGTTCTAACGCTTTGGACGTGTTTGTTAGTTAAAAAGATAAATCGTATGTATTTTAAGAAAATAAAACTTTCTCAAAAGAACAATGAATGCAGGAAATAAAGATCCGGCCGTTACGTAGCTAAAGTTTATGAAAAATTTAATGTCTCGTTTACTACTTTTCCAACAATAAAGCTAGGCATTTTTCTTTTAAAAAAATCATGTGAATCTGCAAATAAAATTTAGCTTCTTATTTTAGGTTTCTTATAAAGAAAAGTAGTGAAATGAAGTGAGAAAAAAAGAACAATTTCTAAATAACATCGATATTTTCCTTTCATATGCAAAGATCCACAATATTTTAAAACACAAAAGGTAAAATTAATTGAAGAAGTTAATTTATCAGGAACTTTTACGAGGGAGCGTTTTTATATTCGCGGAATGAGCGGGTTGTAGAGGAGTGAGTAGGCGCATTGGGGGCGTGGCCTATGCAGCGACTCATGATTAGTATAAATACGAAGTTTCATTGTTATTAGACAGTTAGTCTTTGAGCTATCGTCAACCAAGTAACATAATTAGGAGTGAAAAGTGAAATATGGAAAAAATCGAATATCGTGCCGTTATAAAGTTCCTTACCAGGCAAGGAAAATCAGTCGCGACCATAATGAATGAGATGTCATTGGTTTACGGCGACTCTTGTCCAGGAAAAACCATGGTGTACAAGTGGCATAGTTTATTTAAACAAGGAAGGGAATCCCTTGAAGACGACCCGAGGCCGGGCAGGAGCATTGAGGTGACCACGCCAGCACTTATCCAAAAAGTTGAACAAATTGTACTCGAAGATGCTCGACTAAAGAAGAAACAACTCGCAGAAATGGTTGGAGTATCCGATACAACAATTTTTAAAATCCTACACGATCATCTCGGCATGTCTAAGGTCAGCGCAAGATGGGTGCCGAGAATGCTCACGCCGCCGCAAAAACAACAGCGTGTAGAGTGTTCGCGTGCACTTTTGGACCTCTGTAATGAAGACAAGGATGGTGTATTGAGTGGAATTGTTACTGGAGACGAAACTTGGGTTCATCATTATGAACCTGAGTCCAGACAAGACTCCATGCAGTGGCATAAAAAGGGCACAGCACCTCCCAAGAAATTTAAAGTGTCACAATCAGCTGGGAAACTCATGGCAATGGTATTTTGGGACTCGGAAGGAATATTGTTGATTGATTATAAAGATAAAGGTGTTTCTATAAGCGGAGAATATTACGCTTCAATATTAGAGCGACTAAAAGAAGCCATTAAAGAGAAAAGACGGGGAAAATTGACAAAAGCTGTTCTGCTTTTGCACGACAACGCGCCCGTCCACAAGAGCCGCGTTGCGTTAGCTGGCCTGCATAAGGTGGGCTTCGAAATTGTGAATCACCCACCCTACAGCCCAGACCTGGCCCCGAGTGATTATTACCTGTTTCCGAAAATGAAAAAAGAGCTGCGCGGTAAAAAATTTACTGCCGATGATGAAGTCAAGGAGGCAGTTTCGGCGTATTTTGCAGATAAAGAGAAATCATTTTTTTATGAGGGTATAAATAAATTAATTGAAAGATGTGAAAAATGTATCCGTCTTGCAGGAGAATATATTGAAAAAGAAAAATAATTTGGTTTTTTTACTTCCACCCCTTGTCCCCCATTCCGCGAATATAAAAACGCTCCCTCGTATATAGGCTGATCCATATATGGCGTGACCAATTTTTAGGCAACCAAACATATCTTGTTGGTCACAGTACACACTGAAATCTCTGTTCTGCAATTATTTGTTTACGTATCAATTTGTGTATGTGGAAGAATACCAAATATTAATATAATTTCTTTCAACTTTTAAATTTATTTATTTATTTTCATAAATATAACATCAATGTTTAAAAACGAATCATAAAAAATTAACAAAAAAAATTAAAATGAATTAAATGGTGATTAAAATTAAAATGCGGCTACCTATAAAACACTTTTATTAATAATTCACAATAAATGTTCAAAATGTCCACCACCTACTTGTAAACATAAAATAACTCGCCTTTTTAAATTTTCAAAAACATTCTGCAACATCATCGGAGTAATATTTTGAATTTCTTCTTCAATTGCAACTTTTAACTCTTCCAAATTATGTAATCTCCGTTTATAAACATTATCTTTTAAATAACCAAAGAGAAAAGCATCTGGTGGCGTTAAACCAGGAGATCTTGCAGGCCACAAACTAGCGCTTATCAGTCGATCATCATAAAACTGTCTTAAATAATTTAAAGTTTCTATCGAAATATGTGGACGGGCATTATCCTGTTGGAAATATCCCTTCTGAATTTCTTCGTCATCTAATGCATTGATGAAACCTTGCAAAATATGGTAGTAACGTGCAGCGTTGATAGTTTCCTCAAAAAAAATAGGACCATAAATTCTACGTCTGGAAATTGCAACCCAGACACCAATTTTTGCAGGGTGCAACGTATCTTCAACATATTCATGTGGGTTTTCAGTGGCCCAAGTTCTATAATTCTGGCTATTCACATAGCCTGACAAGTGAAACCATGCTTCGGCCGTGAAAAACGTTAAATTAAATTTATTGTTATTATTAGTATTCAAATTATTATTGAACCAATTACAATAGGGCATGCGAGCTTCATAATCCGTCGGATATAATTGGGGTAAAAACCTATACTTTATAAGGTTTCAGATGTAATTTCTTTAAATCACGTTGGCAAGAACCATATGAAATACCTTTAAAATGAATTTTAAATTTAAATCGTTAATGACTATTTTTAATTACCAGTTTGAGCAGATAATTTCCTTAGTGACTTATGAGGACTAACATCCAAACGTTCTTGTATATTTTCCAATGCATCTGGAGTTATAACGGACCTAGGTCTGCCACTTGGTTTATCATGACAAATACATTGTTTCCTGTAGAATCGATTTATTAGTCGTCCTTTATGCACCAAAAAATTGTGGTAATCAAAATCAAAATCCGAAAATTCTTCTTGAAACTGTTCAATACACGACTGTAATGAATTGATCCACATGCCGGCTTCATCCTTGTAAGCACTTCGAAAATGCGCCATCAAAATAAACGCATCCTGTTGAGGTGTAAAAGCCATGATTTTGTTCTGATAAAAACAGTTTTGAAATATGATGACGTGTAAAATTAAAAAATGGAAAGAAATGGGACGTTATATTAAAAGCACTTGTAACAGTTAACGACAGATTAATGATTTGTAAAATGTTACTAAATACATATCACATGTTCGCACAGCCAACATAAATCATTTGAAATTTTATGGCGTTGCCACGGTTCGTCACACCATATATGGATCACCCAATATAAACCTTTGAGTACCAGGTGTACCGGAAAGTCATTACCGACTTTTTCGTAAAAAAAAACTACATAATTTTCAAAAAAATGGAAAAATTTATTTATTGAAAGTATTGGCCATTTCATTCTATACACTCTGCCCATGTTTCGGGCAATATATGGATGCCATCCCGAAAAAACTGTTTGTCCTTTGAGCAAAACCATTCATCGAACCACTTTTTAACTTCTTCAAAATTGGCGAAGTGCTGCCTTGACTGATTTTGCTGTATGAGACGGCGCGTTATCGAGCTCTAAAATCACTTTACCATGTCTTCGGGCCCATTCTCTACATTTTTCTATCTATGCATCCTTCAAATTGATAATTCGTTGTCAGTAGGTTTCATCAGGTTTCAACAGTTTGTAGTACACCACGCCACTCTGGTCCCACCAAACACAGAGCATTATCCTCAGAGTTTAAACTTCAAGCATTCATTTTCAATAGTACGAATCCGAGAAAAGCGTCATCAATGATGCCCATGTCATTTACTCGTTGGTTAAAACATATGGAATCCTCGTTGTTGTAGATCCCTTATCTGGTTTCTAGCTTATTATATATAGGTTGGAGAACTCGCCAGATCAAAGAGAAGTAAAACAGCTCCTTAAAGAACTGTCTTCAAAGTTTACAAGGGATTTTCTGAATATGGACAGAAAAATCTATTTGAATGATTGTAGGTGTACTAATAAAGTATTGCAAATGCAATAAACATGTGAACAATATGAACCTAACAGAAATAACCACACGTAGATTGTGAAGAAACATATAAACAAGATGAATTTGATAGAAGAAACCACACGTAGATTCTTCAAAATTGAAGAAGATATCACGATTCACATGCTATGACAATTCGTAGACTTACTAAGGCACGGTTTCTACAAATGGGAAATGAAATTCCTAAAACGGAAATGAGGTTAGAGGAGATATATAATACATAAAAACCCACGACAGAGTTGTAAAAGTAACAGTGGAATATCATAGACTACATGACCTTCTCAGCACATTTATATTAATCTAATTTGCCCTTTAATAAAAATACGTAAACTTTTGTGAAAATCTTTTCACATTTCTTTGAAAAATTAAGAAATTGCCAACAATTTTTTTATACTTTGGAAAAAACAACATAGTTCTTCTTCAGTGTGCGTTTTGGCTTTCAACGGTAGAGATCGTGTGCGGAATTTGTTTTCGTACGGGTGTTTTTGCCGTAGTTTTCCCGGTGCGACACTGTTCAATTATCTGCTATTGATGACAACTTAGTCGTCGAAATACGTATACGGAATACGAAAATTAATATGGAAAGGGGTTATATATCAACCTTCAGTGAGTAAGTTAATCAATCACAGGCTCCATCAAAATTACCTTCATAGTTCTTCTTGGCTGGTATGTTTAACCATGTAAAAAATAAGTAAAAAATTGTCCACGCAAATAAATTCTACGCATTATGACATCAACGACAAAAATATCTGAATTTTCAATTTGACCTCCATTGAAAGAATCTATTCAGCGCGTCAAAATACATTATAAGTCATGTGAAATATGCCCGAAAGGACTACACAAACGCGAGATAATTGAAGCTACCCAGCCACTATTGTTTTGATTAAAAACGCAGCACAAACGTGTTATATATCCGTGATATTTTATTTGGAAGCTGTAATATATAGCCGACGGCGATTCGATACGCGCGTACACCAGCCCTAATTGGCTTTATTTTTACAATAGTATGTTTAATAGTAAGGTATACACGGCGTGCATATTTTATATGCACACATGTTCGTCAAACCGGGTTTCAAATAATGAATGCTATAATAAAAAACAAACAGTGTGAAGAGGCATACACTAGATGAAAATTCTGGTTGGTCGTAAATAATGTAGTTAGATTTATTGTCTTTTTTTATTTCACGTCGATGCATGTAGTATTCATACAGATATTAAAAAAGACTATAAGTTTTCATTAATCTATTATATAGCAATATAATATATACAATAGGTACCACAAAAATATATCTGCCGAATTCATATAGAATGGTCTTTACATTATGTAAACAAAACATTGGCAGTCCGGGACTGCCTATGATTCATAACATAATAGTCATTTGTATTGTAATAGATAGAATGCACGTTAATAAAATACAGTAAATGAAATTCGATATGTTATTCATAAAATTGTTTAACTAGTTGGCGCAAACTTTTCGCGCACTATGCCTTTCGAATCATAAAAACAAGTCAATATTGTCTTCACTTTTGACTTCTCGAAACGGCTTTTTTTCGATCTTTCTTTGCTTGGATGCTTCCATTCAGAGCTCATTTTCAAAACACCACGTCTCATCGCCAGTTACAAAAGAATGCCTGAAGTTTTCGTCCGTTTTTGAGTCGTTGATCGAGTCTGTACAATGTTGAATTCAGTTAGCTTGTGTGGTACAAACCTTGCATAAATCTTTCTCAGTCCCAAACGCTGTGTTAAAATGCGATGAATTGAATCTTTGGAAATATTTAATTGCATTCCCATGTATCGCAATGAGGACTTCGGCTTATTTCTGATAAATTCGCGCAGAAGTTCGATATTGCTTTCCGTAACCACAGATTTTTTTGCACCAAGATGTTCGTCGTCATTTATGTCGATACGACCATCTTAAAATCGTTTATATCACTCATACGAACTCATACGTGATAAACACGCATCACCACACATTTCTTTCATCAAATTAAAAGTTTCAGTAAACGATTTATCAAGTTTAAAATAGAACTTGATAGTTGCTCTTTGTTCAAAATTTATTTTTCCGCAATTTTTCTCCTTCTAATGATGTCAATGTCATGATATTTTGACATTGACATTGGTGAAAGATCTAGCTTACCGACACATATTTTTTTTAATAGATGGCGCCACGAAGAATATCCGAAATGAAGCAACAAACAAGGAATTACACTGAAGCTGACACAAATATTCTGAAGAAGGTAAAGACCGCACACTCAACCGGAACGGTTAGGGTTACTGTCTTTTAGGATTGCGATGTCATTCTTCTTAACGATTGCCTTTAAAAAATAAAACAATGATAGGCGAGTATTATGCATTGCTTTCAGATTAACCGCACGAAGCAATATAACGATAAAACCCCACTTAAAAAGGAAACGAATGCTTTTTCTTCAGGGTAATGCTGGTGGTCACACAACTGCTCAAATAAAAAACAATCCATGAACTGCATTTAGAACTGCTTGGAGCCCTCAGACTTTTCCTAACCTGAAAACTTGAATGTGTGAGTAATTAGTGAAACTAAAGCACATTTTGAACAGTTTGACTAAGATTACTTTTCTGAAGGAGAAGAATATCTTGTCTTTGCTTCAGGATAATGCTGGTGTTCACACAACTGTTCAAATAATAAATATTCATGAACTGCATTTAGAACCACTTGGACCCCTCAGACTTTTCTCCTTTTCCCAACCTGGAACCTGAATGTGTGAGTAATTAGTGAAACTAAAGCACATTTCGGACAGTTTGGCAACAATTACTTTTCTGAAGGAAAAGAATGCATTGAAAAATAAAAGAATTCCTTGTCAAAAAGTTTGTATTTCCTTATCCAAGCTAACTAACTATTAATTCGCCCTCGTATAATTATTCAACGTTTGACAAATCACAGTAAAAATGTTCAGAAGTCCACCGAAAGTATCCGAAACTGATAATTTAAAAAGGGGACATTGTACAACCTACTGTATATATTAAAAATAATGGTGCATATAAGAGCTACTATTAACATCACGTGCACGTCAGATTGACAAGTTAAACCATGACAAATCACCACGATCTTGTCATCGATCCTTAAGAGATTATGATGGAACACCAGTACTCTATTTACGTAGATATAATGCATGTAACACAGTTCCTCACGTTTGCAAATTATACGCTTCAGCGGATTAAAAGTCATGTCGCACCTATTCGAAAACTTTCCTTTCACAAGCGAGCCGTATTGTAATGTGCATACAAAAATGCCGTGGTAATAGCCGATGGAAAGAAAGGTGAGAGATTTGAACGAAATACGTACGACATCTTGGCGACACGTAACTATCAATCGAGTCGACGGAGTTCAAGTGCGTTGGCGACGAGTGCATTACAGAAGCTCTCTGCTAAGATTTGTCATCGTTATTGCTTATCACGGGGAAGTGGTTTTTCACTATGTGATGGTAACTCGATGCGAATTCGAATTTCTGAAGAGGAACAGGAAAATTTCTTTTCAATACTTTTGCTTTATTCGTTACAAATGTTCGAATTTTTGTACGCATTGACTTACACATCATTAAAAGTGAGATATCACCTCTTCGTTGAACCCATTAACAGCCGAATTTATTTAATCGATGCTTCGTTTGTTTCTCAATGTATTTGCAGGTACATAAAACTAATATAATACAAAAATAATTGATTGACAAACAACCTAAGAAGCATACGTTTTGATTTTGGTCCCCACTTAAAGACTGCAACAGAAGGAATCTAAATATTTCGTTTGGTGTTCCATTTTAGAAAACACTCCACGTGTATAACAACTTTACATTTACATCACTGCTTCCTCGTCTTCATTTTACACAAGGCAAGCGGAAAATCTTAGGTACAGTCTTCTAGAGCTGGCGCGAAAACCCCTAAGTAGTTCCCGAACTGAAATTTGACAAAATTTTTCCAAATCGCGAAAATCGCGACGATTTTTAACCTTCAATTTCAGACCGGTATCGTATCTCGCCGCGAACCGAGGGCCTCTCGGCGACCACTCGGACACTACCGGGCATGTATCGACGCCCAGAATTGACTCGTCTAAACCAGAATCCGTTGCGACGTCTGGTTCTCGAGATATTCCTGAAAAACCAGAATCGTTCAGGAAAAAAAACGCATTTTTACGAAAATTCGAGGGGCCACTGCGGCCGAACGGCTACTCTAATCGGGGAGTTCCAAGTTCATCTTATTTCTTTCGAGGAGCACTTTAATTTGGCGCAAAATTAGCAGCGATCGAATGAAAAATGCGGGAGTTATGGAGGCTAGAAAATCTTGCGATTTTTTTTTAACTTCAAAGGATGAAAATTAGGACGTAGACTTCCACGGCCGTGGTCCATACTATCTTCTTCTGGGCTTCCGGGCTGGAACCGCGTCACTGGTGAAATTTAAAAATTCCGAAAATACGAAGTGTCGATTTTTGACGTTTTGGTGTCTCTATTTTATGTGTTCGAAGCCGTTAATTACGAAAAACGTAATAGAAATGCTATAGCTCTTTCGGTTGTCAAGATATTCGCGGAAAACTCGAATCGGTGAAAATGCAAAACAAAATGTCGAATTTCGATAGTCCCATCTAATATAATTCCTCTACTTAGAATCGTATCTCTTTCGGTTTCCGAAATATTCGCAAAAAAACACGAAATCGTCCACAGAGAAAGGCGAACTCTCAGCAAAAATTCATACGCACAGTCTTCTAGAGCACGTGCGAAAATCTATGAGTAATTTCCGGACGGAATTTCGAGATCAAAAATTTTTCCAACTTGCAAAGATCGCGACAATTTTTGACCTTCCGTTTCGGGCCGGCGAACCGAGTGCCTTTCGGTGACCGCTCGAACCCTACCAAACGCATATCGACACCCGGAACCGACACATCCAAACCGAAACTCACCGCGACGCTCGCAACTGGCGGTCTCTTGACTATAACATCTGCCAAACGCCTTGCGCTTGTTCAAAGTATTCGGAGCTGACTGAACGCTCACAGTGCAAACTCCACTCTATACAAATCATAGTATATTTTCCAAATTATTTTCTAATAAAATATTCTTGTAATGATACGATGCCAATACTGAACTATTAAAAGGATCACTCCATAATAATTACTAAAACAAAAATTAAACTTTTATACTAAATTTAAACTAAAATATCTGAACGAATTATCTATCGAAACTGTGTCTAATTTAGAACAGTATTAAAAGTAATAACGAAACATATTACGCTACGAATACAGGTTGGTAGAAAAGTTTTGAAAGCAAAAATGAAACAATGTGAATTTTTAAATGAAATTAGTTTTTTTATTCAATGTAATCTCCCTCAACTTCAATACATTTATTCCAATGCTCCTCCAACAACTTTATACCATCTCTGTAATGATTTTCTGGAAGCTCTGCAAAATACTGTTCCACGGCTGAAATAGCTTCTTCATTCGATGAAAAACGCTTTCCACGAACGAATTGTTTCAAATTTCTGAAGAGGTAGTAATCACTCGGAGCCAAATCTGGTGAATACGGTGGTTGTTCAAGCAATTCGTACTTTAATTCATTCAATTTAGCCATGGTCAAAACACTTTTGCTTGAAGGCGCATTGTCTTGGTGAAAAATTATCTTTTTTTCTGCTAAACCAGGTCTTTTTTCACGAATTTTTGCATCCAGTTGATCTAAAAGGTTACAATGAGTTAATTGTTTTACCTTTTTCAAGATAATCAATCAATAAAATTCCTTTTGCATCCCAAAACACTGATGCCATAACCTTTTTTGCCGATCGTCCTGACTTCACCTCTTTTGGAGTTGAACAACCAACCGTAGTCCACTGTAATCCTTCTTGTTTCAATCTAGGATCATGGTGGTAGATCCAAGTCTCACTCATAATTGTAAAACGACGCAAGAAATCGGTTTTATTCCGCTTGAAACGCACGCAGTTACGATGAGAAATTAGTTTTCGATCCAGTTTTTGTTGAATTGTTAACGAATGCGGCACTAACTTTCCAAACAGCTTTTTCATATGTAATTCTTCATGTAAAATATGGAGTACTCGTTCGTTTGAGATGCCTATGGTATTAACAATTTCACGCTTAGTCAAATTCGGATCTTCACTAACCATATTATGTACTTGCTCGATGATTTCTGCTGTCGTTGCAGTTTTTGATCGTCCACTACATGGTTCATCTGCAACGCTTGTACGACCACGTTTAAACTCTAAAACCCATCGATGTACTGTTGGAAATGAAGGAGCACATTCCTTTAACACGTTCACCATTTTTGTATGAATCTCTGTTACTGATAAACCTTCCAACAAAGAATTTTATCACAGCACGATATTCAGTTTTTTCCATTGTTCAAAAATACACCGACACGTCTAATTCAAATGGATTGCTAACAATGAATGAATTGACAGATCGAGATAAAATTTTTAGTGTGTTCGTATGACACATGAAATATTAAAATGGCGTATGAATGTTGATTCCTCTACTGCTTAAAAGGTGTCGCTTTCAAAACTTTTCTACCAACCTGTATATTAGTTTTGCACAAAAGAAGATAAAAATCACACAAAATAAGGAATTAAAATAAATTAAATTTAAACCAATATAAATCCGACAGATGGATCTGTTATTTCAATTTAACCCGTATTGATAAATCCCCGACTAGTACCGATTCGTCACGTTTAAATTTCATTTATTTCGCTTCACTCTATTTCGCGTTTTATTTTTATTTTTTCACTTCAGAACAAATGTCAGTTACGTTACCTATCTTTTAGTTTTCATTTATATTACCGTGACACGCTGTATACTTGTGAACTGAGGGGACAGACATGTATGTGTCTGCTCCTTTCAAATCGCAGGGAGTACTTTAATAAAACACCCGAACGATACCCCTTGCACGCATATTTTCGTAATTGACAATTTTGATACGCTCATGTGACGATAGTATTGGTGCTTTTCCAATTGTAACACGGCCGGGATTAGTATCAGGAATTTTTAATCAGGAAAACATTACTGCCATCCATTTATATGTACAGGGTTATAAACGGCCCCAATAAAACTGATATATTTTGATATGTAGTAGAAATAAATGAGGGCGGTATGAGTGGTAAAATAGGGAATAGGGAACTAGTTATCCTATTACCCTATTTTTTATTTTTTCATTTGACAAGCGTGTAAAAATAAAACTGATTGAAAGATTCCCAATATATTTTAGTTGTGAATATAAAATGTAGGGTCAACCAAAAGCAAAACTCAATGTACAGCATAAAAATTGAATACCCTAAAGTTAGTATTAAAACCAAAAATAAGAATTTAAATTGATTACACATGTATGCCTTTATTTATTTAAGTTTAGATAGTTAAATTTGGTTTTGTACAGTTGATTTTTACATAACAATAGGATAAACCTTACCAGGTGTACCGGAAAGTCATTGCCGGTTTTTCTGACATGTTGCTAGGCTTAAGTAAGCAATGTTTGGTCATTTTATTCTACTGACATCAAGCTTCAAAGCCATGCATGTTATATTTTGCGAAAGTAACACAGTCATAGATTTTTACCTTTTTAAAAATGTTGAGTTTTCTGCCTGAAAAAGTGCATTTGTGGCACGCGTTACTTTTCTTTTTTAATCAAAAGAAAAAAGTCGCTGAAAGTCATCGCTTGCTAATAGAAACTTACGGTGAGCATGCTCCAACCACAAAAACATGTGAGGTGTGATTTCGACAAATTCAAAAGTGGTGATTTCGATATGCAAGACAAAAAACGTTCTGGTAGTCTGAAAAAGTTTCAAGATGCAAAACTGTAGGACTTATTGAATGAAGACCCAGCCCAAACTCAAAAATATTTGGCGGAAGCGTTAAATGTAGCCCAAGAAACGATTAGTGACCGATTACGAGCATTGGGAAAAATCCAAAAGATGTGAAAATGGGTGCCGCATCAATTGAATGACAGGCAAATAGAAAATCGGAAAATCGTCTATGAAATGCTGGCTCAAAGGTATGATCGGAAGTCATTTCTGCATCGAATAGGGACGGATGATGAAAAACGGATTTATTTCGAAAGCCCTAAGTGCAAAAGACCATGGTTATCACTGTTTTGCTCAGCGATGAGCCCATTTCTAGCTTAATGGTTACGTCAATAAGCATAATCGCCATGTTTGTAGTGAGAAGCAAACCGAGAAGGCTCAAAAGCTGCCATTACATCCAGACAAAACCACAGTTTGATGTGGTTTATGGGCAAGTGGAATCATCGGTATATATTTCTTCAAAAATGAAGACAGCCGCAACGTAACTGTAAATGGCGCCGTTTTCGCACCAAGACAACGAACTACTTGCTGCTTGAAATTGAAGTCTGTGATCTCGACAACATTTGGTTCCAACAATACCGCGTTACTTGCCACAGAGTTCGTGAAAGCATGACTTTACTGGGAGAACAATTTGGTGAATATTTAATTTAACTAATGAACCTGTGCGATGACCGCCTATATCATGTGATATCACACCTTTAGACGTTTTCCTTTGAGGCTACGTAAAGTACAAAGTCTATATGGCTAAACCAGCTATGATTGAACAATTGGAAGCCAATATTACTCGCGTTATTCGCCAAATACCAGTTGAAATGCTCGAAGGCGTCATTGAAAATTGGGACTTCAGAATGGACCACGTTAAGGGCAGTTATGATCGACATTTGAAGGAAATAAATGTCGAGAATGGTTCCTATGTATGATAATAAAGAATACCCGATAAAAATTGAAGTTTTTATTTTTTTTATTTTCGAAAAAAGTACCTCCACATGAATCAGCCCTCGTATATCTCTATAAGAATTTAATGTGAGTTTAAAAATCATTAAAGATAAGTTATTGTTGCTGAAATGAATTGATTTTAAAGGAGTAAATCAAGATAAAGGAAAAGTTAACTCAAATTAAATATATTTTTACATAAATACCTACATTTCATATTATTATCACAAGCCTTTAAAATTATATTATTTTTTAAACTATTTAATGTTGTTATATATTTTATATTGTCACATGCAAAGAAGTTAAATTTAACAAAGAGCATTAGGGCAATGGGGCGACAAATCGTCTGCAAATTCTTATTGAATACCTCCAGGACTTAAAGCAGTTTCGTCTGTTATTGTGCACCCATCCGTACTTGAAATTTATACCTTCTGTACTTTCTTTTCGTTTCAACAAATGCTGCAACGCCAACAACAGAAACTCGAATAAAGAATAGAAGGAACATAGTAATACATAGTATTTTCAATGAAGTTTCTAGATGGTGTAAGCAATCATGAATGAAGTGCTTTACGATAATACAAATTCATTTACTCAACTGGAAAAAGTCACAATGTATCGGGTCCTTGTGCGTTTTCTTTCTCTTTTTCGATACAAAAAATTCTATTTGGTTGGCCTTTTAGTTGGATTGCCGGTCAGTCATTTTATGTCCGACTAGCACTTGTGGTTTCTTTTACTGCTTGTAAAATATTAAGTGGAGATTGCATTGTACGTATTGAAATGGATATTTTTTTTTATTTTTCATTAATTGCCTCTTAAATAATAAAATAAATATGATATCTTCACTTAAAAATAAGTAGATAAAATCAGTCTATATGAAGAATAAATTGAATACACCCAATATCAACTTTACTGAAAGTAATTAGGAAAAAAAACGCGTGTAAAATCTGCTTCAGATATCGAACGATCAAATAAACATTAATGAAATACAATAAATGAACTTTAATTAAAAAATTTAGATTATCGCAGTTACTGAAAAACAAATATTTATACATATTAGGTGGGCAACTAAGTTCTCGCTGTTTTTCAAGACATGGCTCCAGTAGTAAGTGCTGGTCAATTGTGACATAACCAAAACGTGATGAACCAAGCTTAGACATATGGTAAAAAAAAAAGTTTACGGAGATGCTGCTCTAAGTGAAACAACGTACCGTGATTGGTTCCGTCGCTTCAAAGACGGTGATTTCGATGTTGACGACCGTTCACGTGAAGGAAGACTAAAAACCTTCGAAGACGCTGAATTGGAGGCATTACTCGATGAGGATCCTTGCCAGACGCAAAAAGAGCTTGTTTCAGCATTAGGAGTTACCCGCCAAGCCATTTTCCAGCGATTGCATGCGTTAGGAATGATTCAGAAACAAGGAACGTAGGTTCGTTATAATTTGAAGCCAAGAGACGTTGAGCGTCGTTTTTTCGCCTGTGAACAACTGCTCCAGCGGCAAAAAAGAAAGAGTTTTCTTCATCGCATCGTTACGAGTGATGAAAAATGGATTCATTACAGCAACCTAAAGAGAACAAAATCATGGGGACTGCGACGACGTAGAAGCATGACCGGGCAGTCCCCCGGTCATGCTTCTACGTCGTCGGTTCGGCCGAATAATCACGCTGCGAAGGTTTTGCTGTGTATTTGGTGGGACCAGGGCGGTGTTATTTATTATGAGCTGTTGAAACCGAACGAAACCATTAATGGGGAATGATATCGAACTCAATTGATCCGATTGAGCCGAACATTGCGCGAAAAGCGGCCACAATACGAGCAGAGGCACGAAAAAGTGATTCTACAGCATGACAACGCTCGGCCTCACGTTGCCAAACCCGTTGAAACCTACTTGGAAACTCTCAAATGGGAAGTCCTACCCCACCAGCCATATTCCCCAGATATTGCGCCGTCCGATTATTACTTGTTCCGTTCGATGGCACATGGTCTTGCTAATCAGCAGTTCCGCTCATATGAAGACATCTCAAAATGGCTTGATTCGTGGATAGCCTCAAAAGACGAACACTTCTACCGTGACGGTATTCGAGCTCTGCCAGAAAGATGAGAAAAAGCTGTCGCTAGCGATGGGCAATATTTTGAATGATTCATTTGTAAACATTTTTTTACAATAAAGTTGCATTTTCATCAAAAAAATAGCTAGAACTTGCGCATCTAATATAATGGTTGTTTTTTCTAGGAATACATCCTCTTTGAACAACTAAGTCTGTTTACAATCGAAAATTTGAAATATATTTAAATAAAAACGGATTACATTACAAATTTCTTGATACGCAAAAGTGATTCAAATTCAATTGCCAGCTACCGTACAATCTAATCCAATAATTTAATAGAATCGAACTCTTTGTGTCGACTATTAAGAATGACTTTTATAAATTAAAGTTGGTATAAGAATTTCTCACGCTGGAGTGTAAACAAATTCGTTTCTAATATGAAAACCCTTTTTAAAATAGGGCTAGATCATCGCTCCATCATTACATACCATTAATACCCCTCGCTAACGAGGAAAATACAGAAATTAAAAGAGAACTCGCAACTAAACGTCACGATATATTTCCAGAACTGCAAATACATAATACATTCGGATGAATGGAACCGTAAAAAGTTGCAGATCATCGCTGGCAATTCAAATGCACACTGCCGGGTTCTACGATAACGGATACAGTTCAAATTACAAGTCATGCACTCAATTGTCATTAAGGGCGAGTTCTTTTTAATATATTCCCGAGCTGCATATGTTTTTTTTTCCTTTTTTCATTACGGGACTTCTTTATTTAAAGTCCGACTACTTCATTTTATTACTTTGTCGACTGTGAAATTGGATTTTAACATTTGGATAATTTAAAAGCGTGCTGGTGCGGTTGTCTTGCGTTGGTAGTTGTAATTTAGATGATTTGCATGTTTATAGATGTAATAGTAGTAATTATAACATTTTACTTCTGACAAATTGCATAAGTATTGAATACATTTTTTAGATGAATTAAATATGCACACGAGGGTAATTTGACAAGTAGTGAGAATGAAAAAGAAAAACGAATTTTTTAAATACAAAATAATTTTTATTTTTCAATATAGTCTCCTAAAAGAGCAATACATGTATTCCAACGGTGCTCCAATGCCCTTATGCCATCTCTAAAATGCGATTGGGGAAGGCTTGCAAAATACTCATTTACGAAGATGATAAGCTCGTCGTTAGACGAAAATTTCTTTCCACCTAGTGCCGTTTTCAATTCTGGAAAAAGGTGGAAATCGGAAGGGGCTAGAAACGGCGAATAAGGCGCATGCGGTACTAATTGGAAATGCAACTCATGGATTTTGGACATCGCAACTGTGCTGGTATGCGAGGGAGCGTTGTCTTGGTGAAACAGAATCTTTTTCTTTGTCATTCCTGGCCGTTTAGCACGAATCTCAACATTTAATTTTTGTAGAAGTTCTGCATAATATTGTCCGTTTATTGTGGCACTTTTCTGAAGGTAATCAATGGGCAAAATGCATTTTGAATCCCAAAAAATTGATGCAATCACCTTGTTTGCCGATAAAGTGGTTTTCGCTTTCTTTGGAGGTACAGAACCACGTTCTAACCATTGTTTCGAATGTTGTTTAGTTTCGGGTGTACTGTATTGTATCCAAGTTTCACCACAAGTAACAAATCGCCTACAAAAATCAACCGGATTTCGCTTATAAAGGTCCAAACACTCATTGGAAATGCGCAAACGAGTGAACGTTTGATCACTCGTAAGCAACATCTTGCCGAAAGCTTGGAAAGGTCCAATTCTTTCGTTAAAATGTAGTGTACGCGTTCTGTTGAAATGTTTACCATATCTGCTATTTCTCTCACTTTGAATCGTCGATCTTGCGTAATAACATTGTGGATTTTTATAATCATTTCATTAGAAGTCACGATTTTGGGTGCTCCAGAGCGCGTTTCATCAACACAGCTTGTTCTACCACGTTTAAATTCATTTACCCATCTACTTATTGTGGCGGATGATGGAGCAGATTCACCTAATGTTTCCCGTAACTCATTTTTTATTTCTGTATCTTTCATACCCTTAATTACGAAGTATTTAATCACCGCACGATACTCTGCTTTTTCCATTTTAACAAAACGACGTGTTGCTTCTTTTTCATTCAGCTGTCAAAAATAAACTAATTAACCGATTTATCTAAATATCGGAATGTAAACATATAAATAGGCAACCTAAATTACAGTGCATTTGTTTTTCCAATTAGAGCGCCACCTATATGTCATTCTCACTACTTGTCAAACTATCCTCGTACTTGAACTCAGTAAAAGCAGGGAATTGAAAAGATTTTAGTAATACCAGGGATATTATTAAATTTTGGAGATAAACCAATATCAGAGATAGAAAAAATTGGTTGCTCTGCACGTTATCCAGTCCATCTCATTCACTTAGTCTCTGCATCATATTGAAAACACCACGTCTCATCGCCAGTTACAATAGACTACCTGAAGTCTGTACAGTGTTAAATTCGGTTAGCTCGTGTGCTACAAACCTTGCACAAATCTTTCTCATTCCCAAATGCTGTGCCAAAATGCGATAAATTTTAATCTTTGAAAATATTTAATTCCATTCCCATGTATCGCAGTGAGGATTTCGGCTTATTTCTGATAAATTCGCGCATAAGTTCGATGTTACGTTCCGAAACCACAGATTTTTTTGCACCACGATGTTCGTCGTCAATTATGACCGTACGACCGTCTTTAAATCGTTCATATCACTCATACACACTCGTACGTGATAAACACACATCACCATACACATGTTTCATCAAATTAAACGTTTCAGTAAACGATTTACCGAGTTTAAAACAGAACTTCATATTCGCTCTTTGTTCAAAATCATTTCTCTGCTTCTAATGATACACATATCATGATATTTTTGACATAACATTGGTGAAAGATCTACCTTACCGATGCATATTTTTTTAATATTTGGCACCATTAAAAATTACTATTTTAAAACTGCGTTTATACCACCTTTAAATTAATGATAGATTTATATATACTCAATGACATTAGAATTGTTACACCTAGAAGGAACAATTTCCTGGAATTGTGCTTTTGACAACAGAATGACTATATTGACAGCTTGTTATGATAACAATTGTATCGTTTTATGTTTGACAGTTTTTGCAAAAAAAAGTTTTTTCTTTTATTGAGTTGTTAAGAAAACGGTTTATCAGAGCTGATAAGTACAAGTTTTTTTTTTCAGTTATTGTGTCTTCGCCTACTTCTGTTAAGCATAACAAAATGCCTCCAATTCGAAGGCGTCAACAATACCACCATCTTAGTGATTTTGACAGGGGTAGAATTGTTGCTTTTAGAGAAGTCGGTTTGGCCTACCGCGAAATTGCCCGCCGTGTTGGTTCCACTGCAATGACGGTAATGCGTGTGTGTAGGGTGTGGACAGAAGAAGGTAGAGGAACACGAAACAGACCAACAGGTCAACCGAGGCGTACCGCAGAGCGTCAATACAGGCACTTCAGATTACTAGCTCTGCGAGACCGTTTTGCTACTACGCGCCAACTCTGTGACCAATGGTTTGGTGTAGAAGGTCGCATTGTCAGTATGCGAACATTATATCGCCGCATTCGAGCTTTTGGACTTGCTTCATACCGTCCACGATTAGTCCTTCCTTTGACTGCAGAACATCGTCGTCAACGTTTGGACTGGTGCAGAGAACGGCAGCATTGGGAAGCAGAATGGCATAATGTCGTATTCAGCGACGAATCGCGATTCTGCCTAGGCATGCATGATGGCCGTCAGAGGGTAAGACGCCGTCGTGGAGAGCGACGTGATATTGGATTTGCTGTTGAGAGGCATGTGCACAGGACTGTTGGAGTAATGGTTTGGGGGGCTATTGCATATGGAAGCCGATCACCTCTTCTGTTTATTCGGGGCAGTATGACAGCTGCGCGTTATGTTGATGACGTCCTACAAACCACTTTATTGCCTTATCTAGATGGCCGTCCACACGTCCTTTTTCAGCAAGACAACGCCCGTCCACATATTGCTCGTCGTACTATGGACTTTCTACGAGAAGCTGGCGTTAATGTTTTGCCGTGGCCACCCCGTTCACCGGATTTAAATCCCATCGAACATGTGTGGGACATAATGGGGAGAAGACTGACCAATTTGAACCATCCTCCACAAACTCTGGCACAGTTAATCCCACCAAGTTCAAGTTGCTTGGAACGAGGTGCCACAAGCAGACATCGACCATCTTATTTTGTCGATGCCTAGACGTGTACAGGAGTGTCTACAGCTACGGGGTCGCCAAACACATTATTGATTTTTTTTCAAATTAATGTTAATAAAATTTCTTGGAAATCTGATGGTTTCATTCTTGACTTAAGCTTATCACATTACCAAAAAATCACGTCCAGGAAACTATTCCTTCTAGGTGTAACACTTCTAATGTCATTGGGTATATGTACATATATTCAAAGCAACTCATTGATCACGGAGTCAGTTTCTTTCTTTTCTTTTCGTCGTGACAATAAGACCGACATAATAAACACAATTATTTTAACCGATCCGGGACGTTTCGCGTAATTTGCAGTCCAAGGTTCGTTTTCTCACAATCAATCTGAAGTTGTCACACAAGTACCTGCCAATCATGCGACAATAATACACAATGTTCTACGTAAAGCTCCGGTGCTCATCCAAACAATACCTCTTGGATTGTGAATAGGACCCGCTCCTTAATAAATACATACATAGGCACATACGTGTGTATGTATGTTATGTGTTTAGAATGTGGAAAATCTTCGTGAAGTGCTTACCTTCGCTTTGATTCTATAAAGGTACAGAGAGGAACCATTCACTCATGTAATTATTTATTTAGAAGTTCAAATTAAACGTGATACGCGGTGATTTGTCATCGGTCTATGTCAACAAGCCCCTCCATTGTGCATATTTTAAACGTGTATTGTAATAAATATGAATTCATAAAATATTTAACCAATGATACGTATAGTATGTGTTTGACAGAAAATTCATTAACGTTTCAGAAGCAGGCTCAGTTACAGTTCACCTCTATGTGGTAATCCATGTTCATATACCAGGTGTGTCTTATTTTGTACGTTATATCTTTGTAATTAAGATATTAGGTGCGCAACTAAGTTCTCGCTGTTTTTTTGATGAAAAAGCAACTTTATTGTAAAAAATGTTTACAAATGAATCATTCAAAATATTGCCCATTGCTAGCGACAACTTTTTCCCATCTTTCTGGCAGAGCTCGAATACCGTCACGGTAGAAGTGTTCGTCTTTTGAGGCTATCCACGAATCAAGCCATTTTGAGATGTCTTCATATGAGCGGAACTGCTGATTAGGTAGACCATGTACCATCGAACGGAACAACTAATAATCGGACGGCGCAATATCTGGGGAATATGGCGGGTGGGGTAGGACCTCCCATTTTAGTGTTTCTAAGTAGGTTTTAACGGGTTTGGCAACGTGAGGCCGAGCGTTGTCATCCTGTAGAATCACTTTTCCGTGCCTCTGCTCGTATTGTGGCCGCTTTTCGCGCAGTACTCGGCTCAATCGCATCAATTGAGTTCGATACCGTTTCCCAGTGATGGTTTCGTTCGGTTTTAACAACTCATAATAAATAACACCGCCCTAGTCCCACCAAATACACAGCGAAAGCTTCGTAGCGTGAATATTCGGCCGAACCGATGTCATAGAAGCATGACTGGGCAGTCCCTATGATTTTGTTCTCTTTGGGTTACTGTAATTTTTTTCATCACCCACCATTTTCATCACCCGTAACGATGCGATGAAGAAACTCTTTCTTTTTTGCCGCTGGAGCAGTTGTTCACAGGCGAAAAAACGACGCTCAACGTCTCTTGGCTTCAAATCATAAGCAACCCAGGTTCCTTGTTTTTGAATCATTCCCAACACATGCAATCGCTGGGAAATGGCTTGACGGGTAACTTCTAATGCTGAAGCAAGCTCTTTTTGCGTTTGGCACGGATCCTCATCGAGCAATGCCTCCAATTCAGCGTCTTCGAAGGTTTTTGGTCTTCTTCACGCGAACGGTCGTCGAAAATCACCGTCTTTGAAGCGACGGAACCAATCACGGAACGTTGTTTTCTTAGAGCAGTATCTCCGTAAACTTTTTGGAGTTCTCGATGCGCTTCAGCCGCCGTTTTCTTCGAATGAAAGAAGAAAAGAAACACTTCCCGCAAATGACGATTATTTGGCACAAAATCAGACATTTTCACACAAACAAAAGTATATGACGCAAAAACAAAATCACTAATGTGTCAAAGCGGTTTGTTTACCATTTGTCTAAGCTTAGTTCATGACGTTTTGGTTATGTCACAATTGACCAGCATCTCTTGAAAAACAGCGAGAACTTAGTTGCGCACCTAATATGTCTGTAAGAAATGAAAGTAACATTAAAGGGAGCGGGGTATTGGAAGAAGAAAAAATGCTTATAATTGCTGAACTGTTAGATTAAGCTATTTATACTGTATGGAGAATAAAACATAAGCGTTGGTGATCAAAATAAGTGAATAAATAGGGGATTGAAGCAAAAAAATGTGATATAAAGGGCCTTCCAATAGGGACTTCCGAACTTTGACAGTTGATAGCGGTCATGCTGTTGAAGGTACATTTTTCGAATTGGTTGTCATTTATTCAGTCTGTTCAACAACACGTGTAAATGATAAAATTGTTTTATCAAAATGGGTGTTCTGTTCGGGCAATTCCGCGCGCCTCGCCCAGTTTACGGTCGCCATAATCGTCCTTCCGAAAGGGCTATTCGCAATGTGGTGGATAAATTTGAGTTCATTAAACAATGAATAAACAATCAACCGACATCCGTATGACGATGAGGCGCAAGAATCCGAAGCAGCTGATTTCGCGTCGCTCATAAGAACTTTCGCAGATCACTACTTGGCGAATTTTGCGTCGTGACTTAGGCCTGCACCCGTACAAAATTCAACTGATCCAGGAGCTGAAAGACCATAAACAACGGCGTGTGTTCGCTGAATGTGCCCTAGAGCAGTTGGAAAGTGGCCCTAATTTTCATCAAATAATCATCCTCAGCGATGAGGCCCATTTTTGGATGAATGGGTACGTCAATAAACAAAAAGAAGCTGCCAGTTTGAACAGCAAAATGTCCATATAAACTACAACACGGCGAAACCCTCGTGAAGATTATTTTGAAAATGACACCGACCGCGAAAGCCTTCGTAGTTTTAAGGATATATATATTGTTATATAACTAAAGCAAAACATAGTACAATATATAAAAATAGTTGGCACATTTATTAAGAAAAGGGGGTCAAGGAATCATTAAGAGAATAAGATTTATAGGATCTGGAAATCAACAGAAGAAGAAACGCGAATTTCGAAAGAAATGCTGTATATTTAAATGGTTAAAATGCACACAATGTTTCTAATAATAGAAAAGAATGACCAAAAGACACTATTATTATTTAATCTATTATAACATCAACGCTCTTTGCTTTTGCCTCCCGACATTAAGACCTTTTTCCTTGCTTCTCTGTTTTGGTTAAATTAATATCTTTTATAAGTCTTGTTTATTTCTGTAAATAATATATAATTAGTAACGTTTATCTGCTGAACAGATGCTTAGAGAAGCAAGCTCAATAACATGGTAAATCATACCAATTGTAAATAACTGCTACTGTCATATCAGAGAGGAAGAAACGCGTTTGCAGTTAAGGAATTAATACCTACAGGAATTATTTTTGATATAGCTCGTTAAAAGCTTCTAAAAACTTTATTCCACCTCCAACGACACTATAAACATTGCTAATAATCAATACCATTTCTTTACACAAGTAATATCCTTTCTCACACTCAACCGTCGTGTTCAAAAGAAAATACACGATCACTCCACACCCTCCCTTTATCTCTTCTCTTCATTTCCCTCTTATCCATATTTAACTAAGGATTTATTTACCCTTTCGACTCTCTGTATACATTCATCCGTTCTCCATATTCCGGGAAAATGAGAAGAGTACACGATTAATGAGATGCTCAGTTAATGCAACAGCTGTCGCCTCGCGGAAGGAACTTTCTTAAACTCTCGCAAGTGTTTCTCGGAATAACATTACGGGCGGTCGGGATTACTGGCAAAGCGCGAGAAGCAAAACAAAATCTCCAGGACGCGAACGTTAATATTGGTTGTACAACTTGATACGGTCGGTTCTATGAAAGTAGCTGCTTTATTGACTGAGAATACTTTCAAAATTAAAATTCAACGATTTTTTTATTTCGCTGGTGTTGTTTTTGATCATTTTCTTTTATACGCGTGCATGGTAGGCATGGCTGGAAATATTCTCTTAATATTAAACAAAACGAAATTTTTATTTTATGAAATTTTTTCCTGTTCTTACATCATTTCGTTAATTACAGAAAATTTAATTAAAAATTTTCTGCATCGAAATTTATATACTATGAAAGTACCCTCAGTTATTTAGAGCGACCATATGGAGAACGGTAGATGTAGGTTCAAGTCTTATCCGATGCAAAAAAAATTTAAATTTTCTGTATTTAACCAAACGATGTAAGAGCTGGAACAAAATAATTACAATTAAGTGTCTTTCGGAAAATCATCGAAAAAATCTTAAAATATCCAAAGGAATAATCCCCGAATTTTTGCTGCATGTTTATTGAACAATCTGTCGCAGAGAAAACCGAACTTTTTCAAAATAAAAACAAAAGCTTACTATTTTGATATAATTAATTTATTTTATTCAAAGTAGTTGCCTTGGGCTTCAATACAACGTCTTTCACTGTCAATTAATATGTCGAATGACTTTTTTAGTTCATCTTGAGACATGTCCTTCAAGATCACTGTCGACGCCCTTTTAATGGCTTCGACGTTGGCATAACGCTGTTGTTTCATCGGAAAATATAGTTTGGAAAATAGATAGAAATCACAGACTGCCAAATCCGGGAATACGGTGAATGGTTGATGGTTAAAATGCCATTTGTAGTTAGAAAATCAGTGATAAGCGTCGAGCGATGAGATGATGCATTACCATGTAACAAATGCCAGCTACCATTTTCACGATATTGAGGGCGCACACGACGAATACGCGCCAAAAGACGCTTCATAACACCAATATAATATACAGCATTACCTGTTTGTCTAGTTGGTACAAACTCTTTGTGCACTACGCCTTTCGAATCATAAAAACAAACCAACATTGTCTTCACCTTTGACTTCTCCAAACGGCTTTTTTTCGGTCTTTCTTCGTTTGGATGCTTCCATTCGAAGCTTTGACGCTTGGTCTCATGATCATATTGAAAACACCACGTCTCATCGCCACCTGAAGTTTTCGTCCTTTGTTGAGTCTTTAATTAAGTCTGTACAATGTTGAATTCAGTTAGCTTGTGTGGTACAAACTTTGCACAAATCTTCCTCAGTCCCAACTGCTGTGACAAAATGTGATGAATTGAATCTTTGAAAATATTTAATTCCATTTCCACGTATCGCAATGAGGATTTTGACTCATTTCTGATAAATTCACGCACAAGTTCAATATTACTTTCGGTAACCACAGATTTCTTTCGCACCGTCGTCATTTATGTCCATCTTTAAAACGTTTATATCACTTATACACACTCGTACGTGATAAACACGCATCAGCATACACTTGTTTCATCAAATTAAACGTTTCAGTAAAGGATTTACCGAGTTTAAAACAGAACTTGATATTTGCTCTTTGTTCAAAATTCATTTTTCGACCAATGCCAATACACACTGTTACTTTATTCGCAATTATTCTGCTTCTAATGATGCAAATGTTATGATATTTTGACATAACATTGGTGAAAGATCTACCTTATCCACGCATATTTTTGTTAATAGATGGCGCCACTAAGAATTACTATTTTAAAAAGTTCGGTTTTCTCTGCGACAGACTGTGTATATATTCTTAGTTCTCGTTATTTTTGTTAAAATCACACATCTTCAAGTAGTTTATATTTAAGTTTCATAAGTTGATAATAAAAAAAATGAATCTATCTAAAAAGACACTGCAAGTACTAGTATATTCTGAATAAAAATCCACATATCTCTACCTCTTTTTCTTTCCACTGAAATAAAGAATGTGATTTAAAAAAGATTACACGACTTCTATTTTTGATATAATTTCAAAATTGATTAAAATATTCTTTTAATCGTCTACCCTTCATTGAAGAAAATTGCACCTTTTTGTAATCAAGATTTGCCGTTCACATTATATAGGACAGACTGTATAAAGATTAAAACACCAAAATTAATGACTTATCACTTAGACGTCTCGTTTTTTTTTCGGCAGCGAATTGTCCACAAAAGAAAACTCTTTATCAATTACCAGGGAACACGTCACAAGCAGTTTATGCGTCATCGATTTTCAAAAGAAAATAATGCCTGAAGTACCTTTGTGTTCCCATTGTTTGCACACAGACTTTCGTATAAACAAACATCTTTGTGTACCGCTTATATATCCATTAAAATAATGAAAAATTATAATACAGAATTACTTTCCCTTGATTGAATGAGGACTTAGAAGGAAATAAAAAATAAACGACTTGAAAAGAAAACGACATTTCATTTTGCTACACATGCACATGCACTGAATTGATTGTAAAGGATTGGTTGGTATTTTCAGCTTTTATAGTGATTTAAATATGCTGTCAATATTCTATTAATGATTATTAAAGATACATTATACATAGCAAAAATTACAATGAGTAAATACGAAATAAAAAAGAAACCGAAAAAGGAGTACGAATTATTTTGTCTGATATACGAGGGTAGTTTGACAAGTAGTGAGAATGGAAAAGAAAAACGAATTTTTTAAATACAAAATAATTTTTATTTTTCAATATATTCTCCTAAAAGAGCAATACATTTATTCCAACGGTGCTCCAATGCCCTTATGCCATCTCTAAAATGCGATTCCGGAAGGCTCGCAAAATACTCATTTACGAAAATGATAAGCTCGTCGTTAGACGAAAATTTCTTTCCACCTAGTGCCGTTTTCGATTTTGGAAGAACGTGGAAGTCGGAAGAGGCTAGATCCGCCGAAAAAGGCGCATGCGGTACTAATTGGAAATGCAACTCGTGGATTTTCGACATCGCAATTGTGCTGGTGTGCGAGGGAGCATTGTCTTGGTGAAACAGAATCTTTTTCTTTGCCATTCCTGGCCGTTTAGCACGAATCTCAACGTTTAATTTTTGTAGAAGTTCTGCATAATATTGTCCGTTTATTGTGTCACCTTTCTGAAGGTAGTCAATGAGCAAAATGCCCTTTGAATCCCAAAAAATTGATATCATCACATTGTTTGCCGATAAAGTGGTTTTCTCTTTCTTTGGAGGTGCAGAACCACGTTCTAACCATTGTTTCGACTGTTGTTTAGTTTCGGGTGTACTGTACTGTATCCAAGTTTCATCTCAAATAACAAATCGCCTACAAAAATCAACCGGATTCCGCTTCTAAAGGTCCAAACACTCATTGGAAATGCGCAAACGAGTGCACTTTTGATCAGTCGTAAGCAATCGCGGCACTCATCTTGCCGAAAGCTTGGAAAGGCCCAATTCTTTCGTTAAAATGTGGTGCACGCGTTCTGTTGAAATGTTTACCATGTCTGGTATCTCTCTCACTTTGAGTCGTCGATCTTGCGTAATAATATTATGGATTTTTATAATCATCTCTTTAGAAGTCACGATTTTGGGTGCTTCGGAGAGCGCTTCATCAACACAGCTTGTTCTACCACGTTTAAATTCATTTACCCATCTACTTATTGTGGCGGATGATGGAGCAGATTCACCTAATGTTTTCCGTAACTCATCTTTTATTTCGGTAGCTTTCGTACCCTTAATTACGAAGTTGTTAATCACCACACGATTCTCTGTTTTCTCCATTTTAACAAAACGACTTTTTCAATCAGCTGTCAAAAATAAACTAATCAACCGATTTATCTAAATAGCGGAATGTAAACATATAAATAGCCAACCTAAATTACAGTGCATTTGTTTTACCAATTAGAGCGCCACCTATGTGTCATTTTCATTACTTGTCAAACTATCCTCGTATTCTTCCTGGGTATATTCTAGTAGCAACTTGATATTAGTAGAAACCATTTTAATCATGTTTTAAACAAATCAAAACTGCAATTTTGTATATTCACAGAAGCTTATTACAGAATTTACAGTTCTAAAAATAATTATAAGCAATTGATTTGTATTTCTTATAAGGTGCTGATGAGCAGAGTTGGGATGTATTCCCGCAGGCCCATTTCCTACTGAGTAAGCAGTGCCTCCGCCAATGTAATGTAGTAAAATAGATGAAGTGTAGAATTATTAGTACTCAGAGGATCTTTGTTAAGGCGAACTTATAATTATTAAGTATGGCGGACGTGCGTAAAGGAAGAACGAGACCATTTATTAACGCAGTGTGAAAGTTTATTGGTGAATTTTCCCCATTTATATTATAATGGTATTAAGATATACTGTAAAGTTTGCGATAAACCGTTGATGTGCTGGTACAAACGCGACTGTAAAAATCGCATAAAGAATATACAACAACTAAATAAGAAAAATAACGTACCACCAAAAACGCAATTTATGTTTGATTTACTGTTCATAATAATCGCCTGTGATTTGAGACTTCATCTACTCGATAAGCATGCATTTCATGACTTCCCAAACAAATACAATCCCAACTGGAAGCTACCATCCTGGAGAATAGCACAGAGCCATATACCAACTGTGTCTAACGACATCAAAAACATGATCAAAGCTGTAGTACTAGATAAATAGTTGCGGTTATGTACCGACGAAACGACAGATCGAAGATTCATTCATTTTGAATATTATAGTGTGTGTTAAAGATACATTTCCCATTGTATTAGCTAGCGAAAGATTAGAAAAGTGCACTGGTGAACTAATTATGAAGACAGTGCTGGATACGTTAAAAAATTTCAACTTTTAACTGACCAGTTGTTGATGTTTGTGGGCGATGGTACAGCAACAATGTGTAGTGTAGACCATTCCTTTAGAGACAAGTGGAAGGGACTTTTACATGTGACGTGTAAAGTTCATGCTTTACACCTTGAAGCACATAATATTCGACAATATTATCCAGAGGTGGATTCATTAATTCCAAATACCAAAAGAGACTTCGCCAGTCGAATTAGAGAATTTCATAGACGGTGCTCTGGCATTCCTGATCGACCAGAGCCAAATCTCACAAGTTTGGGAAGATGGTTGAAACCAGCTTTCTATTATTACATGTATTTCCAATAAATAAAATCTGTGAATCTACAATTCAATCCTAATGAAGTTTCAGCAATTAATGAAAACCAGAATAGATTTGGAAATACTTCCGTTGAAACCGATTTAAAACAAAATTTACGACAATTATAAAGGTTTATTTGACTCAATAGAAAAATTTCAAAACACTGGGTTAGTAGAATCAGTGCAAATTGTAAATGACGTACACTCACTGTTATGTGGTACCAGTGACATAAAAATTATGTGTGTTGTAGAAAAATTCGAAAGCGTTATAAGCAAAGATTTCGATTTTACCAGTTTTAGACAAATTTGTGATGGTGCTTCTATAGATCCGTTATTCATTTTTAAAGAGTATTTTAATTATGCACGTATTACATCCGCAGATATCGAGCGGTCATTTTCTAAATATAAGAACACAGAGACAAATGTGGAAACTTACGTCATGCTGCAGACATTTTGACAGTCTTAGCCATTTTGCACTACGCAACAACAGCTGCGAATGATGTGTGTTATTTATAAAACAAAACATAAGTAATATAAATAATGCATACATCGCAAGATCGCACGTTGGTTCGTACACTCGCCTTGTTGCAATCCTAACCCCGAAGAGAAATATCGCAACTCTTCTGATGAGAGGTGTTAGAACTAAATTCATATTTGAGTTGCTTCAAAAATGTAAACACCATAATATAAAGGGTTGTTTATCGCTTTTTCTTTCATCCAATGCGGCGATTACATACCAGTTTCATTTACAAATAATTACACTTTAGATAAAAGAGTTCATCGAAGCTGCTTCGAATCCAGTGAAAATGTATTACACATCCAGAAACTTTCTTGATTTAAACACAAGCTAAAATGTCTGGATCAATTTAGAGAATATTGTGTTAATAAAAGAAATCAATTATAATAAAATATATTTATTTTTCTGAGAAAATGTACAAGATACACTCCGCGCAACATGAATAGGACCAACTGCATATATGACATTTGTAGTTGGTATAAACATGATAGCGCGCTGGAATTGTTATTTTCGAAAATAAGAGGGTTGATAAAAAGATGTATGTAGGTACCAAATATAATTTTTGTAAAAGTCAGTGCAAATGTACGTTACTAATGACAATAAGTAGAGTAATTAAACGCCACTTGAATACGACCAATGTACAAAATAAAAGATTCGTTTGCAATAACAAAATACTTTATTGTTCACTTTTGCCATTATTTCTTATAACCTCAAATAATGGAATGGAATTATACAGGGTTCTCAAGTAGTCAACGGGAAGTTCCGCCCAACTTCGTTTCAGCGCCTGCTCTAGTTCGTCAGCGCAACTGAATTGGGTAGCATTGGAGTACAATTTACGCGACAACCATCCCCAAACATTTTCTATGATGTTCAGGTCGGGGGAGAGCGATGGCCAATCGAGAACCTCCATGCCTTGTTCTTGAAACCAGCGTCGAACAATGCGCGCGGTGTGAATACTGGCATTATCCTGTTGGAAAATAAATGGCCCACCTGCCATAACGTTGGAAAATTTGTCTTTCACCTGTTGCAGCAGCTGGACGTACTTTTCCGAATTCTGTCTGCCCTTCACTATTACTAAATCAACAGGTCCGTTATAGGAAACAGCTCCCCATACCATGACTGAACCAACATCGGCTCGCCTTCATGACTGAATCACTTCATCTTTACGTAAATCGTGGAAATAATAAGCAAACCCATCCGGGCCATCTAAATTAAACTTCTTCTCGTCACTGAAAATAACAGTTTGCCATTCTCTTGTCCACCCCATTTTTGCTTGAGCAAACTGAAGACGTGCAGTGCGCTGAAATTCCCTTAAAGGAGGCCGTCGTTTAATTTTCAAACGTTTTAAATGCGGACAGGTCTTCAGTAACTTCTGTACAGTTCTTACCGATGCATTCGTTCCAACGTTATTCGCGATTTGTCTTGCCGTTAATGCCGAATTCGATGCTTCGCGTAATATGGCTCGACGTTCTCTCTTAGTTGTAACGGATGTTGTTCGCCCTTTAAAACGTTTTCCATAATTCTCGGGATCCCTAATAAAATTGTTCACAACCTGGTGTGATCGACTTATTTTCTTTGCAGTAGCCCTTGAGGAATACCCTTCTTGATGGAACGCTTTAATTTTTCCAATTTCTTCCATACTTAAGCACTTCTGTCGTCCCATCGTTGCACAATACCCTTAATTACAGATGTTTGTTTATCCGGATACACGTTGTAACTCGACACTCATCCGGTAGCTTACTATTAAATACTGGTCGTATCCAACCGGCGCGGTGCATTTTATATGTATGTGGTACTTACGTCACCCAATGCATAACGTTAGGCACTATTGCGCAATAATGCGTATTATTTGCCATATCATACCATTACAAACTTGCATTGTATTTTTAGTAAATGAATTGTTTTTCAAACCACCGAAAGCTTGCAACAAGTCGGGTGGTCCTATTCATGTTGCGCGGAGTGTATAGGTAATGAAACAAATATTGACCAAAAAAAAATTTAAATAGTCATGTGAAAATATTACAAAATAAAAAATTAATCTAAAATTAGCTATCTAAAGAATAGACCTAAATTTGGCAACCATTCTTCACAGAACATTAAAAAAAGAATCAAAACAAAAGAAACAAAAACAAAGAAAGAATGCCAAAAAAGCTGCTAGAAACTATTCAAAAATAAATAAATCTATTTTTAATGTTCTATGTTTCTTCTAAAGCATGTAATTTATAGCATCCCAACGATTTGTCAATCACGATTCGGGCTTCTTTGAAAATGTTAACGTGGCACCTACACCAGATTCAGAGTCTACAGCCGCGTCCAAGAAACAACCCACTATGTCCAAAACATCGACGTCCTCTTCTAATTTTAAAAAGGCCCTGAGATATTCGCAATCTTCTTGATCCGCGGGATCGTCAACTGGACAAGTTGTTTGCGATTCTTTCCAAAAACAAAAAATCGTCTTAACAGCCTTGTCATTGTACGTGTGTCCACTGTATATTGTATTTTCGTATTGTTTATTGAAACATAATTTCTTAGTCTCCTCACTGGGATTAAATTCACTTTCTATCTGTTTTAAAATCTTACTTTGAACGATATTTCCATTTGTGTCTATCTGGAATTTTAACATTTACTTAGAGGAAAGATGGTTCAAAATTTTATCTCTATGATTAGCGATTAAGGTTACGAGAAAATTTTACTAAAAAAAACAAAGGAGAAAATGCAGTAATTATTGAAATTTATCTGCTGTAGAGATTCATTGATAAAAACTATGGAATAAAAATACAATAAATGACCTTCACCAACTTTTTCTCATAGGAACAGACCTAAATGTTATAGTAGATAATTACTAATATATTGGGTTGGCAACTAAGTACTTTCGGTTTTATAGTATAAAATAAAACAGTTTTTTTTTTAAACAAAGAATAGTTTTTAATCAATTATATATTTTCCATTTTGCTCAATGACCTTTTGCCATCTTTCTTTCAGCTGCATGATTCCGCGCTCACGAAATTTCTGGTCCTTATCAGCAAAAAAACTGAACCAGCTGCGAGTGAAGGTCATCGTCATTTGTGAAAGTTTTACCATTCAAAGAATTCTGCAAACTCCGAAATAAATGGTAATCAGATGATGCTAGATCAGGGCTGTGTGGGAGATGTGGCATCACTTTCCAGCCAAGCTCCAATAGTTTCCCACGAGTTGCCAAAGATGTGTGAGGACTTGCATTATCTTAGTGGAAAACTACACCTTTCCGATTTGACAATTCTGGCCGTTTTTCTTTGATTGCTTCATCCAGTTTTATTAATTGCTGACAGTAAACATCAGAATTGATCGTTTGGTTCCTTGGAAGCAGCCCAAAAAACACAACACTTTTGTAATCCCACCAAACTGACAGCATGATCTTTTTTGGATGCAATTCAGCTTTCTATGTGGTTTGAGCTGGTTTATCGTGTTTGCTCCATGATCGTTTTCGAACTATGTTACTGCACAGGACCCATTTTTCATCACCAGTGATGATTCTTTTTAAGAAAGGGTCGGTTTCATTTCGTCTAAGATGCATATCGCAAAAGTTGATTCTTTGTGTTAAATGAATTTCTTTCAATTCGTGAGGTACCCAAATATCAAGCTTCTTAACTAGCCCAAGACATTTTAAATGTTTTTCAATTGTTGTGTGCGATACATGTAGCCTCTACGCAACCTCTCGAACAGTTATATGACGATCCTCTTCAATTATGACTTTGATTTTGTCATCAACTTCAGTAGGCCGACCAGAACGTTGCTCATCTTTGAGGGAAAAATCTCCAGAATGGAATTTTTATACCAATTCTGACAAGTGCGTTCTGTTAAGCAATTAGCACCATAAACTTCACATATCTTTTTGTGAGCCGCAGCAGCTTTCTTTCCTTTACGGAAATAAAATAGTAAAATATGTCGAAAATGTTCGTTTCTGCACTCCATTTAAAATTGACCCACAACTAATAGCTTTAATAAAAGTCACGCACTTCTTACTTCTGAAGTTACGTCAATGTGACTAGTATCACGCGACAAACGGTAAAGTACAGCACTAACATACGTTATACCAAAAATAAAGCAACACTCTCTGTCAGTAAAAACCGAAAGTACTTAGTTGCCAACCCAATAAACAACGTAGTTGTTAGCATAGCGGCAGCAATGCTTTTCGGATTGGTTTAAACGAATGCAAAAGTGCATTGATTTTCAAGGAGAATATTTTGAAAAGCAATAAAACTATTTTCGATAATAATTTTTTTTGTCTGTTATTCCCGAAATATAAACGGCTACCCTCGTATACCGTTCTCTCCCAAGAAAATACGACGGTGGTTTTGACAGTTTACAGAAGATGTTAGTGCAAAAGGCAAAATTAAGGAAGAAGGTCGAATGCGAATTTCGAAGAAACAAGTGGGAAGAATTTACCGAATGTGATATTTTCTTATGAGGATATGCAAAAGATCAAATTTGCAGTTAAATGACGTTTTCGAAGAATTCTCATGTCGCTTAGATGTTTGTTCGTGGTGCAGCGGCAGCCACATTGAAAACTTCTATGAAATAGAAGTTTATTATGAATTGAACACCTAAATATTGTGCTATGAAATCAGTTCATTCTTTTAGAATAACATGTACAGGCTGTTTCAAATTTCGCGGTTTTTTTAAGAATAAATAAAACACATAATTTGCATTCACGTACAAAAACCTTTTATTGGTAATTGAAGTAACAGTTACGACATTTATATGCGAAAAATAATATCTGCCGAATGGCCTCCTCTTGCATTTCCACAGAGGTCCACTCTCTTGTTAAAATTTTCAATGACATTTTGACATAATTGAGGTTCTATCTCACCAATGACAGGAATAATTTCACCTTTCGAAACAGGAATTGATTGCGGATTGTTTTTATAAACCTGACTTTTCCCAAAACTCCAAAGATAATAGTCTAACGGTGTCAAATCACATGATCTTGGTGGTCAATGAATCACCGTTTCTTCAGATTACACGTCAAGGAAATTTTTCTCTCAATAAATCAATTGATTCGTGCGCAAAGTGAGGTGTAGCGCCATCCTGTTGAAACCACATATCCTCTGGATCAATATTCATTAATTCAGGCCACAAAAATTCGGTTATCGTCCGACGATATCGATCACCATTAACAGTTACAGCTTCACCAGCAGCATTTTCAAAGAAATAAGGTCCAATTACACCACCTGACCATAATGCGCACCAAACAGTAACTCGTATAGGATGCATAGGTTTCTCATGAATAATTCCTGGATTTTCCTCACCCTAAATACGGCAATTTTATTTATTAACATAGTCACCAAGTTCAAAATGTCACTCATCGGAAAACATTATTTTTTAAAAAAAATCAGCTGGTTGTTCATTGATGAAATTGACAAATGAACCACATTTTAAATGATCTAATGGCTTCAGTTCCTGTGTTATTTGAACCTTATATGCCTTCAGAGCTAAATCCTTGTGTAAAATACGTCAAGTTGTTGCTCCACTAAGTCAAAGTTCTTGTGAACGTCATCTAATGGACAGTTAAGGATCTTCAGCAACACTTCCACGAACCAATCCAATTTTTTCTTGTGAACGACCACTACGACTGTATTTTTCACTTTTTTGATCTTCCACGGAACCGGTCTCTTGAAATTTTTTAATAATTCGACTAATAGAGCTTTCAGATGGACGAATATGTAAACCATAAAATTCACGTAATTTTCTAAAAACTCTTTTCACAGAACGTTGATTTTTTTAAAATAATTCAACAATTTGAACGCATTGTTGTACCGTGTACGAAACCATTTTTATAAATGTCATACATCACACTTTTTAATGCCCACATATCCAGACAAATTCAGTACGCCATCTATATTTTATTTATTCTTAAAAAAAACCGCTCAATTTGAAACACCCTTTATATTTAATCTAAACCATTTTACAAATATTTGATAAAGATCTTTTATTTCCTTTTCAAAATAAATTATTTTCCGGCACTAATTGCATGCAGTAATAGATGGTTCATCTAGCACAAAATAATGAAACAAAATTGGATCAATTTTTTTTTTGTATTCCCGAAGTATAAACGGCTACCGTCGTACAATGACCTTCTGACATTCAATCTTGTGGTTGCTTTATAAACTCACCTGGTCATGGATTATCTCATATTTTCTTTTTTATCTATTCACAAATGTGTAAAAATTTATATTCGAAGTTTGGTGCACTGGAGAGATTTTGTTTATGGGAAAATTTTGTTAAATCCTGACAAATTTATAATTATTTAAAACATTGGAGATTATGGGATAACTCTTTACAAATCAACTGCTACCAACCTGATCTTTTTATGTACCGTGAATGATTAGATATCAATTGAATGAAACAGTTTTAATAATTACATGCTTAGAAAACATACCAGTTCGAACTTTTTGCTAAGACATTCCACGGAACAATATACCACTCGGGCTCCTTTTTCCAAAATTTCATGCATACTCCAAGTTTCAGGTAGTCCATCATTTACAATACATGTCGCCACGCACTCATCTTCCGAGACACTCTCATTTACAAATAACGTTTTGTGATAATTGATTTTCTCGTAGCAGCATGACGTAAAAATTGTGCAAAGTGGCATGAATAGTGCGACGTACGGCTTAACAAGAATACCACTACCTTCATTCGAAGTCATTGCAAAATATATACAGAATAATCCTGGATTGCATTGTTGGAGTTACTGCGTGATTTTCAGATGGTTATTATTTAAAATGCGCAATTAAAATTTAATTGAACCATTGTTCAAAATATATTTCATTGTTCATATTACAAGCTTAAATAATAATAAACTTTCGCGTGTATATGTAAATACACGATCTGGTCATTAAGAAATTATACACGGGACTTTACTTTTCGATTTTAAAAATTCCCCGTGACAGACTTCTAAAGCCCTTAGAGTTGTAATAGTTGGCCTGTTAGAGGATATTAACACACCAAACACAACACAAAAGAAAATCCTATTGCTTCGGAGTTCTCTCCAGGTACTCATTTTTATCAGGCTGAGTTAGTGAGTTAGGTAAGACTGAAAATACTATCGATGTTTTGGTTCAAACCCAATTCTTCAAATACGCGATATTGCTACTTACATTCTAGAACAACGCGAACTCTTAAACTCAAGGCTTTACTTTGAATGGAACTTTATAGATTTGCAAAGTATCGCGACTCATTTAGAATGTCATTTTCTTTCTAGATATTTTTTTTCTTTGTTAAGATTGGAGTACTAAGGTGGTAACACATCTAGCACGACATAGAAACTCCACATTATTGCCTCAGAATTACTTCCAACTGCTCATTTTTATTAATATAAACCGAAGGTAATTTTGAAGGAGTCTGTGGATGATTAACTTAATCACTGAAGGTTGATATACATATAAGCCCTTTTCACATTAATTTTCGTATTATGTACACGTATTTCAACAGCAAGTTGTCATCATCAGCAGGTAATTAAACAGTGTCGCACCTGGAAAACAACGGCAAAATACCCGTACGAACACAAATTCCGCACACGATCTGTACCGTCGAAGAATAAAGGCTATGTGTTGAACACTAACCTGGGGTACAACCATAACTCATCTCTCTTTGGTCTCTTAAAGACTTTAATTATTACAATGACCATAAGACAAAATAGCAATACGCCAACATTAAAAGAAGCTATTCAATCACGAAACTAAATGCTTTTACGAAAACGACCGAAAAAAATTTCCATAACAGAATGTTATCAAAAGCGGACTATAAGCGTGAGCATTATACTACTCAAAACATCATACGATAAAATCTAATGCTATTTTAGACAATAAACTTCCTTTCAAACATTTCCAAGATATGATTTTGGAAGATCAAGATTATCGTAAGGTCATATTTAATACAAACAAGATGATTCATTAAACTCCATTTAAGCCAATACTAAGATGATTTAATGGCAATTGAAATTGGTTTACTGGCACCATTTCAAGGAAAAATTTAGTATTATATTCTATTCTGGCATCTTTTTTGTGCTAACACATGAAATCTGGTTAAATTGGGGATACACCACCGCTGCCGTAGACAACGCAAAACGAGATTGTTCCACAAATGAATGAAGATTCAGAGAATTACATTTTCCAGTAGAAGAAGCTCCACCCCCATGGCCACCTGAATCTTCAACGTTTCTTGAATGAATCTACCACAACGCTGGATAGGTGGGGAATGAAGATGGCAAAAAACCTCAAGTAATAACTTGAAAATATTTACCAAGAACCAAACTGATTCTTTGAAGAGATTTGTTACGGTTAATGAAGCCTGGTCTCAGAACTATCTTCCTGAATTCAAACAGTAATCTATTTTGTGACTTGGCGAATGTTCCAAGAAGAAGGTTCTCCCGGATGAAGAACGTTACACCAAAAATATATTAAGGATCTCACGATCGTTACAAAAATAGCATAAGAAAGCTTCAAACTTGTTAATCCAAGTTTATTGAAGTTGAAAAAAAATATGCTCACTTGTTTCCTTTAGACTCTCATTTCCCATTAAATCATATTCACATTCTCTTCTAGGAATTCTGTCTATTATGAGAGTAATCAATAAGACCAATTTAAATTAAGTCCAATTTAACGCAAAAGCTTTTCCCTTAAGAATACTATTTGAAGAGTCGGTGAGGGCTAACACAAAGCAATAACTCGCACAATAATTAATGATGTAATAAAGTGGTGCGATATTGGCGAAATTAGGGTAGAATAATCTATTAAAATGGGGTGGTGGCTTAGGGTCACAAAAGCATATGCGACGTCCGTATGTTGACACAGAAGGGGATAATTTACATTTATATGCGTTGAAGTGTCCGCACCACACCCCGTAAGCTTACATGGATGAGTTGGAGATCATTTCCGAGAGTGATAAAGTAATTTTTTTCTGGAAAATTTGACGATTACCTTTCTGCGAAAGAAAAATAAAAAAGGTGAAAGAAGTTTTATAGGGCGGAAAATGAAATTCATTAGTTTTTTTTTTATGATGTGGTGTTAGAATTGCTAATGATGTATATGTCACCTAACATATTTTTTTTAAAATAATGAATAAGAATTAGGCTCAGAGTTTAATGTAACGGGAAAAAAACATTTACATTTCAATAAAAATATCAGAAATACAGCCCTCCACAAAAATGTAATTTATTCCATCATTCTGTCCGTTAAAAAAAGCCGAGAACGTTTAATCCGTCCTTCACTGGCCTTTCGAATTCTCATTCATATGGTGGGAGTCAATTATCTTGCTTAGAATGACTTCAATTCATTTGAATTTAAATTTCTAACTGACGTATCTTAAGGATCATCTTAGGATTTACTTTTTTACATCTGTATGAATGACAAACTTCAATCAATTACTTTCCCTGCGTTGGAGCATGCAGATTATTTAAAGATTTCGTTTAAGATCTCATTGGAGACTCTTCGAGAAAATATCAATGTAATCTCTAATCGATCCTTTGATAGTATATTAAAACTGGATATAGGTAATTGTACCACTGTAACCTACACTCTCAAATTGGATCAAATCCGGTCCGTCTACTTTGTAAATAAACAGCTTCTAGTCAGCGCAGAAACAGCCACCAATCTTGAAGGAATTTTTTATTATAAATTTAGTTGCTCATAGTAAATAAACTTGCTTCCTTAACGACTTCAAAGCGTTTATAATTCATTACGCAAACTTCGCGGGTCTTTACTTTTGATAAGAATAATGCGAGAAAATTTAAAGTAATTTTGATGAAGCCTGTGGTTGATTAATCACTTAAGTTTGATATATATATAACCCCTTTCCACATTAATTTTCGTATTCCGTATACGTATTTCAACAACTGAGTTGTCATCATCAGCAGACAATTAAACAGTATTGTATCTGGACATCTACGTCAAAAACTCGCACGAAACAAATTCCGCATGCGCTCTGTACCGTCGAAAGCGAAAGCGATCGTGTACGGAATTTGTTTCTTGCGAGTTTTTATCGTAGTTTTCCAAATGCGACACTGTTTAATTATTTGAATACAGAATACGAAAATTAATGTGGAAAGGGGATATATATTAATCTTAAGCGATCAAGGAAATTTAGAAAAACAAATGAAGACCTCGAGAAAAATAACGCGGTTAAAATTGATGGAAAAAATAAGGAACGTAGAAATAATCACTTGAGCAGATGATTGCAAAAAGGTTGGTGAAAAGAGTTTGGAAAATTGGAAGGAAAAAAAGAAAAGAAGAGATCGACCATCCAAGAAGAAGTGAAACAGCGAAATAAATAAAAATCTAACCGACAGGGGACTGGCTTGGAAAAATGCAGAGAAAATGACCATGGATAGAACAGTATGGAGAAGAATATTAAGAAAAGGTAAATAAGCCTCGATTATATATATATATATATATATATATATATGAAGACTTCTGGAATCTTTGGCTATCAAAACTTATTGAAAATACCTTTCTACGTCCGGTATCTGTATTAGAACAAGGCAACGTCGTTCTCTGAAGTTTCTAACGCTTCGACTTGATGGAATCTATTTGCATAGAAGGATAGACTATCACAACCTATTAGAAAGATATATATATATATATATATATATATATATATATATATATATATAGAAGAACTCGGGTTCTGGGCATACCACTTCAGCATTTGGTACACTATCAAGAACGAAATAATATTTTTTGACAACAAATTGTTGCCAGTGATAAGTCTTGATGTTATCGTTACGAAATAAATCCAAATGCCAGAGCATGCAGTGGTACTACTTGCTCATGAATAGACCTACAACATATAAGGAACTCTTACAACTGCCACTTTACTTAACTAGTCTCCATGAAATTTCCACGTGTTTAGTTCATCAAAACAATTGCCAAAGGGATGATGGTTTAATTCGGACGTTGAGGCAGATTTTGATAGTATTTCCGCAAATCGTCGCAGAAAATCTATTAATTGGGACACCAATACAGTATCTACTGATGATGACAACTTAGTTGTCGAAATGCGTATACAGAATACGAATATTATTGTGGAAAGGGGTTTTATTTATCTTTTTTGATTAATTCAATCAACCACAGTCTCCATTAAAAGTTACGATATAAACGTCATATTTTCAATTGTGTGCTTAGGCAATTTTAAAAACTTAGAATAAAGCATACAGTGCTGAGATCTTAAAAAAATATTATTGCACATTAGTCCACTTAATGCAATGAAACATAATTTCGAAATAGAATGTTTTTTGACGCACAAAATTATGCTGATGAGAGGTAAACATCGAAACTATGTTCTACAAAGTGGTGATTAGCTTGCTTTACATTACTTTTTATTTCTTTAGGCCATAGACTTGATAAAATATCTCATTTGCATCTATTATTTTTATTGTTGCTGTCGCCACATAGTCTAACATGTCTATTACAGTTCACACTGTATATACACTTCCCTAGAATTCAAATTACACTTTCAATTCGCAAAACCATTCATCTTGTTCACATTCAAACAACAATAAAAGTAATTGTGGCCGTACACATAAACAAGAGCCACAGAAATGACAAAGTGCATTACTTTCATTTAAACAGATGAATCGCAACAAACAGATGACATCTGAAATACAAACACGACAAAGAACCACAATATGTAATGTATATAAACGTTTCTACGGTTAGGGAACGTATTCCTACGGCAGATGACACTTCAACATCTTTCCTTTGTCATGGAAATGCCATTACGAATGTTAAAATTAATGAAAATGCATTTGTTGCACTTCCGCGGTGACTAAAGCTCGTTATCTAGCAGATTTTCACGGCGATTCGTCCGTTCGAACGGTAAAAGGAATTGATGAGTGCGGTCTGAATGTGGAAGTGCACGTTGACAGAGGTATATGGACAGACTATGTTTTGATGGTGGTTTGTGTTTCTGCAATTAAAATGGAATCTTAAGCGATGTTTTTTAGAAACGAATAGATGTCATCCTCTTCGAAATGAACCACTTCAGATTTCGCTTTAATTAGGAAAACGTTATACGCTAATTTGTTAGAAATGGATCGTGAAATTTGCGCCATGACAACGCCTCTTTTCACAATGACGCGATTACGAGGTGTGGCTAGAAAGTAACCGGACTATCTAATAATTTCTTTATTCAAATGGTTACATATATATATATATATATATATATATATATATATATATATATGGGTGCCATCTTCACGTAGAGGTCGGAAACATATATATATATATATATATATATATATTGGGTCTGGGAAAAAGTTCGTGGCGTTTTTTCAGTAAAATTCAACTGGTCCCCGCATGGCGCGTGGACGAATTCATTTAAACCGAATATGCTATTATATCGACAATGTTTCGCCATAGATCCATGATATGAAAAATCGAAAAATATATATATGAAACCAATATTCCATGAGAGAGTTCTGCAGAGATCGAAACAGATGATAGTCAGAGGGTGCTATATCCGGACTGTAAGGTGGGTGCATCAAAACTTCCCAACCAAACTCTCTCAATTTTTGACGGGTCATCAAAGAAGTGTGTGGTCGGGCGTTGTCATGATGGAAGACAACACCTTTCCTATTAATCAATTCGGGCCGTTTTCTTTCAATCGCCTGGCGTAATCTCTCTAGTTGTGCACAGTAGAGTTGAGAATCAATCGTCTGACCAGTTGGAAGTAGCTTGGACGATTCCCCTCCAGTCCCACCATACACACAGCATCACTTTTTTTGGCGTCAATGTTGGCTTAGCGAACGCTTGTGACGGCTCACCATCCTTTATCCACGATATTTTACGCTTCCGATTATCGTACGTAATCCATTTTTCATCTCCGGTTATTAAACGTTTCAGAAACGGCTCGATTTCATTCCGTTTCAGCAGCGCATCGCAGATGTTAATTCGGTCCATCATGTTTTTCACGCTCAACTCATGAGGAACCCATACGTAGCTTTTTTTTGTAACCAGCTTTGTGTAAATGGTTCAAAACAGTTTTGTGGTCAATGCCTAGCTCCATGCCAATATCGACACTGCTGATATGCTTATCTTGTTGGACTTTTTCAAGAATTTCATCAGATTTTTCAGTGATTGGACGACCGGAGCGTGACTCATCTTTCACATTGAAATTTCCAGAACGAAAGCGAGCGAACCATTTCCGCGCAACAGATTTTCTATAAAGTACCTTCACCGTACACAGCACAAATTTTATCACAAGCCTGCGCAGCGTTCTTCCCCTTATCATAATAATATTGCAGAATATAGCGAAATTTCTCATTATTCTTCTCCATTTTCAAGTGCGAATAACTTTCCAACCACTGCACCGATTACAATGTTTCTACGCTCAAACTAACGTTCGGAAGGTCATCTAAAAAACGAACCGTCGGTGGTGTCGCTGTGACTTGTTGTTCTTTAGTTATCGGCAACCGATGCCATCTATCGGGAAAAACGCCACGAACTTTTTCCCAGACCCATATATATATATATATATATATATATATATATATATATATATATACGAATATAGTCTGAAAAGTTTCCGACCTCTCTAGGGAATGCAGTTGTGATCTATTGTCAGGTACTAACCAAAGCTTCAGCCATTTTGGACGCGCAGTTGTTATTTGATAGTCGTTTGAGTGAGTCGATGTAAGTGTCGAGTATCGAGCTGTCATTAAATATTTGTTTTTGAAAAGCAACACGTCGAATGAACTAAATGCAAATGAATACGTTGGAGAAAGTATTGGATGTCCCATTAAATGTCAGAGTCAACATATCTTATATGTACAATGGTAATGCAAGAATTACAAGAACACGTTGAACAAACGTTTTCCAGATAGGTGGACTGGACGAAATAGACCTATACCATGGCTTGCAAGGTCATCAAATATGAATTCCAGTGACTTCTTCGTTTAGAGTTTTTTGAAGGACAAAGTTTATGCGGCTAATAAACAGGAAGTAATAAATAGAACTAATGCCATAATACAATTAATTATTCCAGATATGTTACAGCGCGTCCTATGTTAAATTCCACAAAAGCTACAGCTTTGCCTTCAAATTAACAGCTACCAGTTCCAACATTTACATTATTATCATTACTATTGTTATTTTCATTCAACTTGAATAAAACTCGTATTTTGTCGTGTCATTTCTACTGATTTATTGATGGTTTTATACAATGTTGCCACTTCTATTCGTATGACTTAACTAATAGCAATACATTTTTGTATTGGAATTGTGGAATCATAGAATCCCCCTACCTGACGATTATCCGTAAATTTCTGACTAGCCTGTATAGTACACAATAAATCTTAGAAGTTTAAATTAATTTGTATACAGTTAGTGTAGATATAGTTATTGTAGTGACAGTGAACAAACCAACGAACAAAAAAGGAGGTTACTTGTGTTCACTGAAAAACTGTAAAAGCCATTCTTTTTTGCGTAAAAGAGTGATCGATTGGTCATTAGATTTCCTAAAGATCTAGAAAGGTCAATTGCAAATTGTAATATCATATGTGCATATGTGTTACTTTTTTAGAGCCAAATATTGAGCTGTTGCCTACAATCGACCAGATTTATTGAATAAGGATTCACTTTATTTATTCAATAATTATAGAGGATGCAGATGTCATTTTGAATGTCAAGCATTTCTAAATGATTTAAGAAACCGGTTGCTGTTTCTACTTTACATATTAACGGCACTAGTTATGTATATTCATTCAGTTCGACCAGTAGTCATACATTAACTAACATTTGCTTAAGAATGTGAATAACTACCATAAATTAGATATCGATGCAAGCATATATATTACCAAAATCAGAAGCCATGGTTCAATCCCATATTCTTGTCCCTTTCAATTCATTGAAAAGTAATATACGACCGTTAAAAAGGTTCGCATATGTTCGGATAGTTTTTAACACAAGAATACAATTTAAATTATGTGAAACGAATGTAGACTGCGTATTTGTTTCTGTGCGAGTTTTGCCGTGTATCCAGGTATAATTAATTAATCTACTGATGCTGACAACTTAGTTATCGACGTATGTATACAGAATACAAAAATTATTGTGGGAAGGGGTTTTATTAACCTTTAGTTATTACAATATAGTAAACTAACGAAACAGTTTAACAAACTGATTGCCAGGTCGCGTAAGAACATAGTAATTAGGTTCCGATTTATTTTCTTCAAGGATGTCTTCAGCAACTTCTTTGTGGTGCTTTTATTGAAAAAAAATATGCAATTTTCAAAAAGGTGGTCCTTCAAAAGCAGAATATAATTTCTCGTCAGTGTCTTAGTACTTATACTTTGTTTGAACTTTGACCATATTCACCGGACCTCATAACATTTAATTTTCTTTTGTTCGGTCCGAGAATACGACGTCGGAGATAGCTCATGCCAATCACAAAAAATGGTTTTCACGATTGAATATTTAATTATCTTTGAAAACTGTGTAGAAAAAATATAAAAAAATGAATTTATCACCCCTTACACTATGTTGCTATATAATAATTATTAACCTGCATGTATTATTATAACGTTGTTGCAAATGAATCAATCAATGTTATTGCTGTTATTTATTTATAACATAATCAGCAGCGGTGACAATGCTTACCAGACAGGCGCGATATTATCTAGATACTTCCAACCCCTTACATGTAGTGTGATTATATTTTTATTACGAAAATAAGTTTTCCACATAAAACAATCGATATTTCATTGTTGATATTCGCAGCCCCTTCCACAGTATTTCGGAGCGTTCCGATAAACTTGTCGACCGGGGTTTTCTTAATTAATAAAATTTAATGGACGCTTTGTCGAGATTAATTATTCAATAATAAATTACATTACTTTCGTCGAGGATCAAAAGGGTTTAACACGCACATTCACACGGACACACACACCTTTAAAATCATATCATCCCGTCGAACACGAATAATAGCTCATCTATCAATATTAAGCGCCCAGTTTTTTTTTAATCGTACCCCGTTTAGTTGGCTGCGAGTGTTTTTCTATTGTTTCACTTTAGGAGAGGGAACTTGTATACATCGTTACCATTCACGAAAGTTAATGGCTTCTTGACAGGAAATTTTGCTGTGAAATTTGATAGAATTTCGTCTTCATCTACGCGAATCAATTAAAAACGAACTATGCTTTTCATATGTCTTTTTAAATAATATTATCTCAATTCTTACACGTTGGTGGATATACGAGGTTTGTTCAAAAGGAGAGGTGAATTTTGAATTTTTGCGCGCTGCGTACATTCGATTATCGAAATTTTTTTTGTTATGTTGGTACACATGTGTTAGTCATATGTTAGCATTATCAGCCAATTTGGATTAGTAGTTTCTTGTTGACAACTGAAAAGCTTAGTCACGTTTGTGTGTGTTCTTCAATTTTTGACTTTTGAAAAAAATGGATCGAAGAATATGTATTAAATTTTGCGTTAAAAATGGAATAAAGTGCTCCAAGGCACTTGAAATGTTGACTGTGGCATTCGGGGGGTCCACTTTGTCTCAAAAAAGTGTTTATAAGTGGTACAAACGCTTTACAGAAGGCCGAGAAAATGCACGGCAAGTTCGACCAAATGTGAAGGTTTTGCTCACTATTTTCTTCGATTACAATGGCGTGGTGCATCATGAGTTCTTGCCAACAGGTCGTACGGTTAATAAGGAATACTACAAGGAAGTTATGCAACGTTTGCGTGAAGCAATATGTCTCAAACGATCGGAATTGTGGAAAAAAAATCATGGATTCTGCATCACGATAATGCACCAGCTCACACATCAATGCTTGTTCGTGATTTTTTGGCCAAAAACAACACCCTCATCATGCCTCAACCACCTTATTCACCAGATTTAGCTCCCTGCGACTTTTTCCTATTCCCAAAACTGAAGAGACCAATGAAAGGAAAGTGTTTTGCCACAATTGATGAGATAAAGTCAGAATCGAAGAACGAGCTGATGGCCATACCGAAAATCGCATTTCAAAAGTGCTTCGAGAATTGGAAGAAGCGCTGGCATAAGTGCATTATATCTGAGGGGGATTACTTTGAAGAGGATAAAATGGATATTGATGAATAAATAAATACTTTTCAAAAAAATTTAAAATTCACCTTTTCTTTTGAACAAACCCCGTATGTGTAGTTACGTGTAACATTTTATTAATTCCAAACATTATCGACACATAAATGAGTTAATAAAACATTTAATTTACATTAACTTTTGGTATTTGCTTCTGTTGTGGCAATTATACCTGTGTAGGGGACGTTTCTGCTATCGTGTATATTAAATGTTGATACTAGACTTAAAATTGAGGCTGCAGAAACGAGTGCTTCGAGTGTTTTCGCAGTAGCGTACGGCTCAGTAACTATCAATATTAAAAATAATAAATGTAATTACTTACTACTTTAGTTTTCTTTTCGTGTTGTTGATGGAGAGTGACGCAAAAATTCGCTGTAGTATTGTGTCATTAGTATGCCTCCCACTGCTGACTCAGTCATACTCCTACGGCGAGATGAAAATATGTTGGTGTATTTGGAAAAGGAGCGTTCTGCGTTTAATGATGTGATTTTCGCGAGTTTAAAAACAACGTTCACATCATATTCGCACTCTTGGTCTTCTGTTAAATTGTCTACACGCACTATAGTTTGAAAATCGGGATTCTTATTTATAACCGCACACAATTTATCGGTTGTTAATCTTCCTATACTATCTGTTAGATTTCCTAGCGAAGCTTTGAGGTAATATACTATATTTAGCGCTTCATGTAATGACAGCTTGGTGTTCTCTAATTTGGAAATAGTAACTAAAAGAATTGAATAATTTTCGAAAATTTGCCCTATTTTAGTATGGATTTCGATATCTAAAACCAGCCGCTGACTTACTGAAATTGCTTGAGCATCTTGCGGATTTAAATTTAAATTACGAGGTTTAATAATGTGTAAAAATTTCTGATAAAACAAAACAGCTTTAAGCCACGTCACCCATCTCGTCAATACCGGTTGTGGTGGCTGAGGAATGTCCGGACAAGCCTGTTTAAACTCATGAATGCGTTTTGAAGATTTATTAAAAACTTTTTTGAGAGAAACTACAAATTGGTCTACTTTTGGATAACTGTTTCTAATAAATTCAACTACAAGATGACATGCATGGAACAAACAGATTACATGAAGCAATTGAGGATAAGATTGTTTTAGTAACGTTCCAGCTTTAACCATATTTGAACCCCCATCTGTAACCAATATTACAAGTTGAATTGCCGATATATTGAACTTCCCAAAGATATGTTTTATAGTTTCCTCTATCCTTTCCGCGTTTGTCTTCTGTAATATTCTACTACGTAAAGGAAGAGCCAATGAAATCTCATCATTTTTTTAAAGTGCGCACTAACACATTTAAAATACTATTCTTTCTTGCATCCGTTGTTTCATCTACTGTCAGCCATATTTTTTGATCTTTTAACTCTGCTTTTATTTGACCCGTAATCGTATTTTTCACCCGAGAAAAATCATACTGTAATTGACCGCTTGTTGGCAATCTCCATTCTGGAACATATTTGCCCCAAAAGTTTCGAAATATTGTCTACAATATTTTGTGGAATGTTGCACACACTTAACATAAAAATAAAGTCAGATAGAAATTTATAATATGGTACAACACGTTGCTCATTTAACCGGTGTTGTTTGCTATTAACACGTCTTTTACACACAAAAATACTGTACGGTAAAATGTTGATATTGCAAACAATACATTTAATAATACTGCCAATGTATTCTAATATCGAAAATCGGTTAAGAAATCTATTAACACTCGTCGAATATAATAAAGAACGCCGTCGATTCGCCATCATTAATCCCGCATTCCATACGCATATGAACCTCGACTTCGGATATATCCGACCGCTTTCGACATCGCCGCTAATGAGTGCGCACTCGTTTCTGCAGGCTTAGATTTAGTTTAACATTTGCTGGGATATGCTTTTTTGTTGGGATTTTTTTCAGTTTTCTATTTATGTTTCGTTTTTTGTTTTATTATTTCGTCGTTATTTTTAGTAGTTTTTTGTGATTTAATAAAGTCTGCTGTAGTTTATTCTGGAAGAAATGTTTCTGTAATACGTTTGGATCTCGTTAGTTCGTTTTTAATTTTTTTTTTAATTGTAATTAATTTTAACAATACAATTATTAAGTTGTTTGCAAAATTTATTTAAAATATTGTTACATTTGCTTGTACGGTTTTCACGATTGAAATTAATGTGTTTATCTTTAATTCGTAAATAGTCTGGAATGATAATTTAATCGTCTGCATCTTAACTGATATATTAGTTAATCACTAAGGTTGATATATAACCCCTTTCCACATTAACTTTTGTAATTCTGTATACGCATTTCGACAACTAAGTTGTCATCATCAGCAGGCAATTGCAAAGTGTCGCACTTGGTAAACCACGGCGAAAAATACCTGTACGAAAACAAACTCCGTACGCGATCTATACCGCTGAGGACCAAGATGTACATCTTGGTTCTCAACGGTATAGATTCTCAGCGCCTACAAAAATCAACCATATTCCGCTTATAAAGGTCTATATACTCATTGGAAATTCGCACACGAGTGAACTTTTGATCAGTCGTAAGCAATCGCGGCACCCATCTTGCCGAAATTAAATTCATTTACCCATCTACTTATTGTGGCGGATGCTTTTTCCATTTTTTTGCTTCTTTTTCAATCAGCTGTCAAAAATAAACTAATCAACCGATTTATCTAAATATTGGAATGTAAACATATAAATAGGCAACCTAAATTACAGTGTATTTGTTTTACCAATTAGAGCGCCACCTATGTGTCATTCTCACTACTTGTCAAACTATCCTCGTAGTTGTCGAAATACGTATACAGTATACGAAAATTAATGAGGAAAGGGGTTATATATCAACCTTCAGTGATTAAGTTAATCAACCACAGGCTCCATCAAAATTACCATTTCCTTATTTACATTTGATGTTCATCAATATGTTTTTCTTGTAGTCTGTGTTTTTACCAATGTCCCAATAAAATCCACAAGCAGATACATACGAGTATGTATGTATACACGTTATTTACTTTCAAAATTCACCTATAAACCTAACAAAGACAAATTGGCAATATCACTGATAACACACCAAGTGTTTAATGGTGTATAACAACAATTCACTGCATAGAAATACTAGGATGTAACGACACCAACCGTGCTATATAATAGGTGTCGCGTAAACCCCAAGATTCGTCCTGCCACATTGAAAAGATCCTACGTAACATGTATCGACAATCACCCTGAAGTAAGGTAAACAATAATCTAACACTACCCCGACACGGGTGTCTCTAATACGTATATATTTTATTACATTTTTGCCAGATTCTCCCTAAAAATATGTTGTGTATGCTTGTACATAATACCATTATTTTTTTTTTGGTCTTTAGGCCCCAATTTTCCGGCAATTTTACGTCTGGATGATTTTTCGAAAGCCAGGTGGTGATCTATACCATATACTGTTAACAAAAGACAAGCGCGAGCGTTAGTCTTTTATCATTTTATTGAATAAGTGGTAGGTTATGGTCTTCAATATAATATAATGTGAATGATGTTCTGTGCGATGGAGTGTATAAGAAATGTTAAGTAATATTAACAAATTATGTGTAAAATTTCGTGCTCGTACTGCGATGTTTCATTGTCCTTTTCAAGAATTCTTTTCTTTGAATTTTTGTTCAGGAGTTCTTTTGCATTAGTGTTAGTTGCCTATTATTTGTTTCGAAAGAAAGGCATATTTACTTTGCTCACTTTGTATGATTGTTTGAACAAAGATTATGAAGGGTCATCCAAATTGAACTTCAGAGTTTACGTTCCGAATAAAAACTAAAATATTGGATAAATTACAATTTTATTGCTATCAATATAAAGTACAAACTTTGACATTTAAATATGGAAAATAATATTAGCAAAATGTCTTCCACGATTCCGCTGGCATGATATAATTCTTTACTTCAGATAGCCTCACAAGAAAAAGTCTAGTGAGGTTAGATCGCAAGACCTGGACGGTCAATAGTTCCTCTAGGACATATGCGGGCAACAACGGGCCCGCGGGCCGTGTCCGGCCCGCTGTAAGATTTGATCCGACCCGCGAGACATTCGTCGTATTATTTCATGTCTGATATCTATCGCTAAAAATTATAAACACTACTTTAAAATGCACTACTTTTAAACGCGGCACGCGAACGTATTTGCACATTAAAGTTTGGCCCACAATATGTCAAAGGTTGCCCATACCTGCTCTAGGAGATAACACGGTCAGGAAAGGCATTAAGCATTACCTGGTAGCATAAACCATTGATAGTTATAGCTTTTCCATTTCCATCCTGGGCCAATGATTCCCCAGAGTATGGTGCACATAAGATAGTGTAATTCTGGCGATGCATTGGTTTTTCTTAATTAATGTGGATTTTCGCTACCCCAAATACGATAACTTTAGCAATTTAGCAATTCACAAAGCCACTCAAGTGAAAGCGATTTTTATCGCTAGATATCAGTTATTTTGCAAAATCAGCATCAACTTCTGTGTTCTCCAAAACTCACTTCACAAATGTATGGCGTTACGACGTTTCTAGTGATTCACTCTTTTAAGTTTTTGAATTTTGTACTCATTTAATTATAGATCTTAAAATTTATTGTGCAGTATTATATGAAGGGGTCAATTTCTATGCACGGCGACGTATTGACGTGGTTGATCGAGTGACCCGAGCAATATTTTCCTTCGAACGACCTTTGCACCGGTACCGAATCCTTAGTGTATCAATAACTACACCATATTTCAAACTTTTACACTAAATAAAAAATAGCGCACTCATTTGATATATTATTGCGCCCAAAAAGTCATCAAAATTTTCTTAGCGTACTCATAGCTGGTCGTTTCATAATAAATAAATGTGTATGATTCAATAAGATAAAATGTCAATCTGGCAAATCGATGTCTCATCACCAATAAATATGCGTCGAATAAGGATATTTCTTTAGCATCACCAACATATCCATCTGTTACACAAAATTTAATTATTTTTGATATCAGTTTTGCCACAAAACTTTTCAAACCCAAATCATCATTAAAAATCTTTCGATTCTGAACCATAATTTTGTATGCGTTAGTGCACATTGTAAGACGCCATGATTAAATTGCCATGTGTTGTTATATTAACTGCCAAAACATAAACTTCCCAACATTCTCACAGAACAAATGGACTGCAATTCAAATTCTGAAATTCAATTTGGATCGCCTTTATAATGAGAATTCAAGAAGACTCTGGTCAAGCAATGTAATATAAATTGCATAAATGAAGTTTTACACATTAGTACCTTTGAAAAAGGAATATATAGTATGTTTTTTACAATAATGCCATAATATAATTCAATCCTCTTCGGAGATTGTAATTATAGTAATAAAAATAAAGTAGACGCTTAATGTCGTAGACACAAACGAATTAATTCACACGAACGCCTCATTATATTAATATAAGTTAATAGAAGTTCATAATGCACAAAAACAACACAAGGCCAAGCTTGTTTTTTACTTGACTTTGACGAATTAACTTTGTTAAAGTGTTAATCTAGCAATCCAATATCTCATCACCAATAAGAATATTTCGTAAGAGTAGTAGCATATCCATTCTTTAACACAAAATTTAATTATTTTCGAAATAAATTTCGCCGCAACCTTACATTGCACACGTAGCATATATAGATTCTTACTCGTGAAAGTACACTAACATTTGCCTATGCATATAAAGGGCTGCCACGACCGCATCTATAGCAACAAACGCCTTCCGGGGCCTCTTTCTTTCCCTGTCACGGCAACAGATGAATGTGAAACTCACTGATTCGAGTTGTATGCTGGTAAAGTTATTGTACACAATCGTACAATATATATATATATATATATATATATATATATATAATGTATACTCGTGATTAAATTTCTACTAGGTATTATACTATTTCAAACTTCTGAAAACTGTAAAAGAATTCATGAATTTTCCCAAAGTTAGTCTGTAAATTTTAATTTTAAATTTTAAAATATAATTGAATAACTAAAAAAAACCGCTACGTATTTTGAACTGTTTTCTAATTCCATCAAACGAGGTAATAAAGAAGATAAAGTATGTATATGACGTCAACAATTATAAAAATACATTACAAAATGTAAGGTTAACTCAAGTTAAAATACAATTACTACATGACCAAATTCTACCTTACATTACAAGAGTCACGTGAGCTAAATTGTCAGGTTCAGTTCCAAAGATTCTCGTTTATTATATGACCCTAAAGTCCTCTGGCGCTACTACCTCGTACATCAAAGCTACTGTAATAGCAATCTTAAAATATTTACAAGATGCCATTAGAGCGGTAACAAACATTCTCATTAAAGCAACATTCGTTGTACCTCGATAATTACTCAAACGATACCTACACACAAAGTGGACATATCGATTTCTGGGGAGTACAAATAACATGCAGTGTCCATCCGAGCAAAATAAATCATTTCACATTCTCTTGAACACACCGTTCATTCGTGCACATTTATATGTATATATATATATATACATGTAAATAAAATTGTGAGGAATTTTCAATTGTGAATTGAACATAGATATATGGCCTCCTTTTTTTTTCCACTGTGTAGCTCGATGTGTGCGTGTGTGTGTATGCGTGTGCTTACAACCCCTTTCGATTGTGCATTGTAACGAGGCAATTGTGTACTTTTTAAAGTTGGAACGAGTCTATAAAGTCTATACAATATGGATTCATTCAGGCGAACCTTTTTTTTACAATTATTGAATTATACAGTACAGTGGCGGCTGGTCAGGTGAGGCAGGTGAGGCAGTGCCTCACCATCTAAATCTTGGAATTATAACAAGAATAATATGTATACTTTTAAAATTCTTTATAAATTAATTATCATCTTTTATTCAGAATTTATCTTATAAACAATAAGAAAATAGTTTTAAATAAACCGGCATTACAAGCAAAGTACAAATTTATCATTTCATTTTAATTCCGTGCGAATGTACGAGCGCGTATACTTGCCCCGACCAACTTCATGCTTGATCTATGTATATCCCTACTAAACACGAATATTTGAGGCCCGGCCACTCATTGCCTCTCATTGAAAATTTATAACGCACTACAGCAGTCAAAAAAATTCTCAATTTCTATGGAAATTACAGTAAAGTATTAGCTACATATTTAAGATAACAAAGAAGAAAAAATATTCAAAAAGTTAATAGATTTTTCTAACTTTATTGTGAGATTTTTGAATTTTTTAATAATATAGAAAGCATTATTAATAGGATAAATTAAGTATTTATTTAATGATATAAAGATGTCTAAAGGTTTACATTCTTCTTGTACAGTTTCTCAATATTTCCTCCACGCAAATAATATGTTTTAAGTTTTAACAGGAGTATTTTTATTGTTTCAAGTAGATATTATTTAGATATCAATGTATGTATGAATGTATTATTTAGCCTGAAGCCAATTTGAACTGAGCCTCTCATCGAATCACAATCGCCGAACTACCGAATATACTCGAGGCTGACATTCTCGGCCCGAATCGCAAATTACAGCAGTTAGGGGAATAACAAAGTTAGGTTAAATATTTTAATATTTGTTTAGTGATATTTTCAGTGATTTAAAAATTGTGAATATGGATTTAGAAAATGTAAGAAATACACAAGACATTGTAGATTTTTTAATAAGAAATACGTTCGTTGTTCTATCGGTAGAAGATCAATTATATGTCAAAAACCTTCCAAGACCAAACCCTGGTTTATCAAAATCTCTTACAATACACGGTAAGTCTAACAGAAATTTCAATAATAATAATAATAATTACGTTTTTTGCTTGATAAGTTTAGAGAATTTCGGTAGTGTGATACATATTTCAGTACTGTATACGAAAATTCGATGTCTGACGAATCTGTTGCACATAAAAGGCGTAGAATTGATGACGTTCCAGATACTACACAAAATTATAGAAAATTATTTTTCGAAATTCTAGATACGTTTATTAGTCAAATTGAAATTAGATTTATTGATTTAGAAAAACTTGCTTTTTTTGATTTATTAACAGAAAGTAAATTTGAAGAATATTCGAAGGCATTTCCTCAGAGGCTCTTAAATAATTTGTTGAACAATATAAATTTTTTGATCAAATTCAATTAAAAAATAAATTAGCTGTTATTTATAGTGACATGCAACTCCTTGGTAATTCTAAAACACCATGTGAAATGTTAAGATTTATGCACGAACAAAAGTTAGCCATCTGTATGTCAGAACTTTTTAAATTGCTAAGTATAGTAGTTACCATATCGGTAACTTCCGCGTCCGTTGAGCGAAGTTTTTCCACATTGAAACGTATAAAATCGTATGTTAGAAATACAATTGGACAACAAAGACTTAGTAACTGTGCACTAATTGCAATCGAAAAGGAATTGGTTAAAACGATGACGAGGGATGAACGATTTTATAATGATGTAATTGATTATTTTGCTAACACAAAAAACCGGAGGATACCTTTGCTATACAAGAAGTAAAATCTATTAAATGTAATTCTACGTGCAATGCCAATAAAGGAAATTCTCTGTATTTTAAAATATTTTCATTTTGCATGTAATTTTGAAATTTTGTTATTGGATTGTTGTTGATTTATATATATATACATATATATGTATATATTTGTTATATTATTAAATTTTATATTATAATAGGAATGTATTTATTTTTTATTTTTAAATCCTAGAAGATTGAGTTCTTATTTTCGATTAATGTTTTTAGAATTTATTTGATTTTTTAGAATATTTATTTTCGTTTCACAAGGGTTTGCTTTGAAACTTCGTTTTCCCTTAAAAATCGAATGGGGCGCGATATAGGGCTCAGTTCACGTCTGGCAGCCCTGTTTGTACTGGAAGCCCTATATATATATAAATATATATAAACTGTTTTTATATGTAGTAGGTATATAGAGTTTATTAATCAATTGTAAACAATTTTGAATATTTATTATTCTATCTGCCTCACCATGTCAAATACTCACGAGCCGCCACTGATACAGTATGTTCAACTCTTGTTTTCTTCTCCATCGTCGATGTTATAATTGATTAAAATTGAATGGTTTAGATATGTCATATTTTACGTTGACTTCAGGTTGGTGATATTAAAATCAATAATTCATAAATAAAAATAATAATGATAATAATAATAATAATAATAATAATAATAATAATAATAATAATAATAATAATAATAATAATAATAATAATAATAAGTAATTAATAGTCATTCTTATAGAGGCATAAAACATCATAAAACTTGTATTAATTTGATGTTTTACAAAGTAAAGGGTAAATAACTGAAACAGGTTTCAGTGCGACAGACAGTAGCAGTAGTTGAGCCCTGAAGATGTCCCATACGAGTGGATACAAAACTTCGGCAGTTATACCAATGACGCGGTTCCAACCCGGAACCCCAGAAGCAGATAGTATGGACCACGACCGCGAAAGTGTGCGTACCAGATTATAAAGTCTTTCTAACAAAATATTTAGAAACTTTCTTGATAAAGCCTAGGGATCTGAAAGCTTAGAAACAAACACTGATAGCACAAAATTGTAAACTAAAGCTATAATAAAATGCAACCTCCAAACCTTTAAATTCTGTTTTATCTATTATTAAATCAGATAAAAGACGAAGGAGAACGCGTCTAAATAACCACGCGGCATTTCTCAATATTGAATTTAAAATTAGATTCTTTGAACCACATCCAAATTCTGTTGAACTTTATATCCATCACATATAGAAGAAACTAGAAAATATATTTAAATAACATTTGCATATCCAAACCAATGATAAATGAAACGCACAGTAAAGGACCCAGATTAGGTTATTGAGGGGTACCAAAAGTAGGAATAAAGTTGTGAATATATTATAAGTAAGACTCTACGAGATGAGTTTTCTCAAAGAAAATTCTAGGATCAACGATCAAATGCTTTACACAAATCAGTGTCAATATCGACTTTCTCAGGCTTGTCTAAAATCTCACAAATATATTAAGGTATTATAACCACATCAATGATAGTAGTTATTAGGTGCGCAACTAAGTTCTCGCTGTTTTTCAAGAGATAGCTCCAGTAGTAAGTGCTAGTCGATTGTGAAATAACCAAAACGTCATGAACCAAGCTTAGACATATGGTAAACAAACCGCTTTGACACATTAATGATTTTGTTTTTGCGTCATATACTTTCGGTTGTATGAAAATGTCTGATTTTGTGCCAAATAATCGTCATTTGCGGGAAGTGTTGCTTTTCTTCTTTCATTCGAACAAAACGGCGGCTGAAGCGCATCGAGAACTCCAAAAAGTTTACGGAGATGCTGCTCTAAGTGGAACAACGTGCCGTGATTGGTTCCGTCGCTTCAAAGTGATTTCGATGTGTTTCGATGAATTGGAGGCATTGCTCGATGAGGATCCGTGCCAAACGCAAAAAGAGCTTGCTTCAGCATTAGGCGTTACCCGCCAAGCCATTTCCCAGCGATTGCATGCGTTGGGAATAATTCAAAAACAAGGAACTTGGGTTGCTTATGATTTGAAGCCAAGAGACGTTGAGTGTCGTTTTTTCGCCTGTGAACAACTGCTCCAGCGGCAATAAAGGAAGGGTTTTCTTCATCGCATCGTTACGGGTGATGAAAAATGGATTCATTACAGCAACCCAAAGAGAACAAAATCATGGGGACTGCACAGTCATGCTTCTATGTCGTCGGTTTGACCAGGGCGGTGTTATTTATTATGAGCTGTTGAAACCGAACGAAGCCATCACTGGGGAAAGGTATCGAACTCAATTGATGCGACTGAGCCGAGCACTACGCGAAAAATGGCCACAATACGAGCAGAGGCACGAAAAAGTGATTCTACAGCATGACAACGCTCGGCCTCACGTTGCCAAACCCGTTAAAACCTACTTAGAAACGCTCAAATGGGAGATCCTACCCCACCCGCCATATTCCCCAGATATTGCGCCGTCCGATTACTATTTGTTCCGTTCGATGGGACATGGTCTGGCTAATGAGCAGTTCCGCTCATATGAAGACATCTCAAAATGGCTTGATTCGTGGATAGCCTCAACAGACGAACACTTCTACCGTGACGGTATTCGAGCTCTGCCAGAAAGATGGGGAAAAAGTTGTCGCTAGCGATGGGCAATATTTTGAATGATTCATTTGTAAACATTTTTTCACAATAAAGTTGCATTTTCATAAAAAAAAACAGCGAGAATTTAGTTGCGCACCTAATATAAAACATAATAAAACCATTTTGATTGAATGAAATAAGTAGTAGAGTGGTAGATACATACGTTAAATAATTCCACACCTTTAAAATCTGTAGAAACATATATAATAAAGTCGAAATCTCCACAAGAGGATATATGCTGGTAGTGTCCAGTTGTGGTTAAAAAAAATTCTAAACCAAATATGTATTATCGACTGTTAAATGCGATGGTATAAAAAATTTAGAGCGGATTTAGTTTAGAAAGTAAGGCTTATTATTATTTAATTCTAATTTAAAAGTATTACACTATCTTGGGATCGCCTTTAAATCATCTTTTATAAAAGAAATATCGTTCAAATTAATTATTTTCATGGTATATCTTGAAATAATGCACATAGACTAAAATTGGAGACGTACATGAGAGAGTGGACAGCAAAATCGTTAATGAACAACAAACGAAACGGTCCTAAATCGGAACCTTAAAGCACACCAGATGTAGCGTTTAATGTCTAAATTTGGAAGCCGTTATATGACTTGAAACCAATACAATTGTTTAAATATTAGTTTATGAAATTCAAAACAGATGGCGCAAAACCAAAGTAGGTTGCTTTATGGCGTGTTCATATAGAAGAATAAGTCCAAATCCTATTATTAGTATTATTCCAACGCAAAGGTAATTTACGATATATTTTTCTTTTAATGCGTATAACTAATATTAATAGTTACTAAGTCAAGTCAAATACATGTAAAATATCAGTGTAAATAATATGAAAACGCCTATATAAAACCTAAAGCAAAAACAAGAAATTTGTTAAAGGTCAACGAAAAGACACTAAACACAAGTTGAATTTAATGGACCCTGTGGTACATTAACTTAATCTCCAAGGTTGATATATAACCCCTTTCCACATTAACTTTTATAATTCTGTATACGCATTTCGACAACCAAATTGTCATCATCAGCAGATAATTGCAATTATAGGTTATATATCAACCTTAGTGATTAACTAAACACAAGGTAAAACATTTAAGACAATTCTTGTAATTAAAAGCATCTGTTCTAGCTTACAACTTACACCAAATATTTAAATATAAGTTCCACTTTTACTTAAGTAAATTCTAAATTACATCCAACAATAACATATGTAAATACCAGAACCGTGTACTATATAATAAGCTTTGAAGCGACTTCCGTGCAGTAACACATGTGCAACATGGACAAAGTTTCATGATATGCTTAGAATATTGTACATTACCTTTAGTTAATCCGACTGCAAAATGGGGTAATACGTGCAGAAAATTACTTTCAAAATGAATACATTACGACGGGGTAATGGTAGGTATTATCGTGTCGCACAGGAAGGAGAAATGAAAGAAAATCACCGAGGATTAAAACGGAATAGGCCTGACGCGCATATTATTGTATTCAGTTTGTTTTGCTGGGTGTTGTGAACACGAGGCCCATACGTCTGCTGTCAAACGAAATCAAATATGTAATATGGCATGTACGGATTTAATCGGTAAATGATATATAATGCCTCCGTAGGTATTGAAAATAAGATTAGCCAGATTATCGCTTCGAAAATAGGATTTTTTCTCCAAAAAAACTATACATTCGATAATGCTGCTTTTGTGTATTTTCCTAAATAATGGGTGTTTATCCTTTTCCCTGCATAGTCCCTTATTTTACGTTGCTCTTTTTTGATATATATACATATATATATATATATATATATATATATATATATATATATACATATATCATTATGAAAAATTTTTATGTATCAAGTGTGTTGAATTGTATTTAAATAAGCCCAATATTAGACTGCGCCAATTATCATGTAAAAATGTTAATGTGATTTTAACGTGTATGCATTTGTAAATAAATTAGCATATAATTTAAGTTAACTTATTAAACAAACCTCACGTTGGAGTGTTGTGTGTTTCAAATTTAAATTTCGTTTTTATTAATCATAATGTAATAATTATCTAAGTAAGTTAATAAATCAAATTAATACTTACTTTACGTGGGATATCTTTTAAATTTTGAATAGTGGGCCATAGAGGGCGCCACTAATCAAATGTCAGTACTAAAAATTAACCTCCATCTTTAGTTAACCTAAATCCAAAGTTTCAGTGCGATACGTGTAGTGTTGTAGCTAGTTAGTTGAAAAATGGAACATTTTCGCGGAACAATTTTTTATAATTTTCGAAGACAATTATCTGAACAAGAATGCCTCGTCGAGTTGGATTCTGTTTTCGGCAATGAAGTACCACATCAGTAGACAATTTCTCGTTGTTATGGAGAATACAAACGTCTAGTCTTAGATACGATCCAAGAGCAGATCCACAAAAAAGGCAGTTACTTAGCAAAACGTCGATGCTGTGCGCAAGATCATCAACGAAGATCGACCTGCAACATATCGCCAAATTGAAGCATTATTGTGGATTTCGAAGACCCCAATTCAAATAATTTTGCATGAAGAATGGTGTGAAAAAAAATTAGTTTCTCGTTGGATATCGTGTCTGTTAGCCGAAGAACAGGGGATCAACTAGGGTCAATTGTTGTCAAAAAACTCGCTTCAACACCGGAAACTCTAAAAACGTATACAATATCGTCAGTGGTGATGATTTACCCATACGAGCCAGAGAAGAAACTCCAGTCGTCTATTTAGGTGTTCAAAGGTGAAGAAAAGCCGACAAAAGTCATCGGTTCGCGTAGTGTTTCCAAAAGATGGTCGCGACATTTGTCTCGAAAGCAGGTCATGTAGCAACAATTCCTCTACAAGATCAAAGAACTGTTACTACCGATTGGTACACAACCATTTGTTTGCCGCAAGTCATCGCTGAGCTTTGAAAAACCAACCCGAACGGTGAATCATCCTCCACCAAGACAATGCAACTTCGCACACACACGCAAGACAATTGAATTTTTAACGCAACAAAGTGTCGAATTTCTGGACCATCCTCCATAGAGCCCAAGTCCCAATGACTTCTTTACCTTTCCGAAAATCAAGAACAGACTACGTGGTCAAAGGTTCCAATCGTTAGAAGGAACAGTCGAATCTTCAAAAACCTAAATTTGACAGTACCTACAAATAAGTGGAACAACCACTTCCAACGTTGGGTCGAGCGCATGCAAAAGTGCATTAATCTTCGTGGAGAATACTTCGAAAAACAAGTCTGTAAAAGCTATCTACTGTTTTATTCCAGTTTTATATGCAAAACTTAAAAGACAAACCACGTATTCGTATGTAGCTAGGTATGTATTTTTTTATATCATTAATCTCTTATTTCTTTATTTCTCTTTCTCTAGAGTACATTCGCACTTCGCTCTGATGATGGATGGTTAAAAACGAGCTTATAAAAAATCAATACATCTTCCAGCTACTATATGATAAACTTTATATTTATATAATTGTAATTTTAAATTATATATATTTTCTAACACAATATATTGAACTTTTCAGATAAGTATTATTATAATCCGGATAATCTAATTAAGATTCATCAATCAATATTTTTTTAATGAAATAGAATTTAAATGTGATATATATTTAAACGAATTTTTTTATTGCATTTACCGACTACTTGTCTAAATTGTAAAACTTAGTGAAATAAAAGATTTTCAATTTTTAAAGAAACTATATATTATAACTTTGAATAAATTCAAACCTTATTTAAATTAACATTGGATATAATACTTATTCTTCTACATAAATTTAATTAAACAACATTGAACTCTTATTCATAATAATAACATTAATCATTTTCTGTAATTTAAATTCTTAATAAAAAAGTAAATACTCAAAGCGATTTCACCTAACTCGTTTTTAATTTAAAGCATCGCAATTTTAATTATATTAACAACACAGGCCGACAATGAAAAATTTTTTTTATAAATTTGGCTCCCCTTTATGTTTTTTGACGTGCTGAATTCGAAAATGAACTTTAAAATACCACAGGACGTAAAGTTTCCTCGCATGTTTACTTTACGTTATATATGCATTGTAAGCGTATACGAGGATAGTTTGACAAATAGTGAGAATGGAAAAGAAAAACGAATTTTTTAAATACAAAATAATTTTTATTTTTCAATATATTCTCCTAAAAGAGCAATACATTTATTCCAACGGTGCTCCAATGTCCTTATGCCATCTCTAAAATGCGATTCCGGAAGGCTTGCAAAATACTCATTTACGAAGATGATAAGCTCGTCGTTAGACGAAAATTTCTTTCCACCTACTGCCGTTTTCAATTTTGGAGAAAGGTGGAAGTCGGAAGGGTCGCAACTGTGCTGGTATGCGAGGGAGCGTTGTCTTGGTGAAACAGAATCTTTTTCTTTGCTATTCCTGGCCATTTAGCGAGAATCTCAACATTTAATTTTTGGAGAAGTTCTGCATAATATTGCTGTTTATTGTGGCACCTTTCTGAAGGTAATCAATGAGCAAAATGCTCTTTGAATCCCAAAAAATTGATGCCATCACCTTGTTTGCCGATAAAGTGGTTTTCGCTTTCTTTGGAGATGTAGAACCACGTTCTAACCATTGTTTCGACTGTTGTTTAGTTTCGGGTGTACTGTAGTTTATCCAAGTTTCATCGCAAGTAACAAATCGCCTACAAAAATCAACCGGATTACGCTTATAAAGGTCCAAACACTCACTGGAAATGCGCAATCGAGTGAACTTTTGATCAGTCGTAAGTGATCGCGGCACCCATCTTGCCGAAAGCTTGGAAAGGCCCAATTCTTTCGTTAAAATGTGGTGTACGCGTTCTGTTGAAATGTTTACCATGTCAGCTATCTCTCTCACTTTGAGTCGTCGATCTTGCGTAATAATATTATGGATTTTTATAATCATTTCCTTAGAAGTCACGATTTTGGGTGCTCCAGAGCGCGCTTCATCAACACAGCTTGTTCTACCACGTTTAAATTCATTTACCCATCTACTTATTGTGGCGGACGATGGAGCAGATTCACCTAATGTTTCCCGTAACTCATCTTTTATTTCGGTAGCTTTCATACGCTTAATTACGAAGTATTTAATCACCGCACGATACTCTGCTTTATCCATTTTAACAAATCGACGTGTTGCTTCTTTTTCAATCAGCCGTCAAAGATAAACTAATCAACCGATTTATCTAAATATCGGAATGTAAATATATAAATAGGCAACCTAAATTACAGCGCAATTGTTTTACCAATTAGAGCGCCACCTATGTGTCATTCTCACTACTTGTCAAACTATCCTCGTATTTGAACTCAGTAAAAGCAGGGAATTGAAAAGATTTTAGTAATACCAGGGATATTATTAAATTTAGGAGATAAACCAATATCAGAGACAGAAAAAATTGCTTGCTCTGCACGTTATCCAGTCCATCTCATTCACTTAGTCTCTCACTACTTGTCAAACAATCTTCATATGCGCACTACCCATTTAATTTCTGCCACTCACCATCTTGGTTATTGTTTCTGTTTGCATATATAATAATTTTGATTTAATAGTTTGTTTCACTTTTAATAGCTTTTATATTACTTATTTATCACTATCACAGGATCAGAGATTGAACGAAACATCAGCGCGTTGAAGAGCAGTACCATAGATACAATATCGGCCCCGTAACTTAGAAGAAAATCTTTACTATATTCATTCCAAGTAACATAAACTTAATTTTATTTTTAAATATTTATTCTATGACTTATGCAGATTTTAAGAAGTTGGCTGTGATTAATTCTTCACGTACGAGATCAAACCAGCACATTTTCCACTAATAAGAAACCGTTCGCATATGGTAAATTGCAAACTTTGATGATATACGACCACATGTCCATCACGTGACTTCGATAGAGGGTTGCTTATACACGCGACCTTTACTAAAACTAATGGGGTTGCTATTTCATCATCATTAACATCGTGTACGGTCCATGCCATTATCTTATTTGCCTAACAGATCATTGCGTTACTAATTTTACAGATACTTGAACTGGATCCGGAGCATTACAGAGACCTACGTTGGTAAACATGGGAAACAGCGCACAAATAAACACTTAATTTATGATGGCACCAATTATAGTTTGATCTGATAACTAGCTGTACATATACAAAGTTTCACTTGTACACAGGACGTTTATGATGTTAGTGTTGAAATTTCATAACCCAACCTTAATTCGAGTTATAATTAATAATTGTTAAGTAAAAATTTAATTGAAGAACGTAAGATGGAGCTGTACATGTATACGAGGCACGTTTCTTTAGTAATATTATATATATTATCAAAACTAGTAATAGACTTTGACAGCTTTATGAAACATCACAATTGTTATCATAGTAACCACATTCAATATTACCTGCTAGAACATTTCTAAGATAACTAGATATCAATGATCCCCCGTATTTTCCTCGCTAAATCTCTTCACAAGAGGTGGACGACGCGACGTAAGCTAAGCCATAGTTCCATCTAAATTTAGTTCACGATCTTCATTGTACTCATGGAATTTTCAAACCGTAGTTTACGAGCAGAAATATGTTGAACTTGATAAATAATTTACACTCTTAAAAATTAAATTTACTATTGTGTTAGTAATTGTAAATATAAGGTTTTCCAATAGGGATGAGATGATTTTGAAGTGACGTTTCGGCCATTTGTAATATGTCATGATCTGTCATTTGTTTTTCATTGTATTCAGTAGTGTTTACAATTTCATCATGGAGAGATATACGCAAGAACAACGTTTACAAATTATTCAGTTTTATTATCAAAATAATCGTTCTCCAATTGCAACTTTTCGTGCGCTTTTGCCATTTTATGGTCGCAATAATCGTCCAAGTGTGCTCGCTATTCGTCGAATTGTTAAAAATTTTGAAGTTATATTTTCTTTACATAATTTTCAAGTGCCAATAAGACAAAGAACCGTTCGAAGTAATGCAAATATTGCTGCCGTTCAGGCAAGTGTTGCTGAAGACCATAATTTGTCAACAATTGCGACTGTCTCAATCCACAACCTGGCGGATTTTGAGAAAGGATTTGGGTTTGCATCCCTATGAAATTGTTCTCACTCAAGAACTGAAGCCATTGGACCACCGAAAACGTCGTGAATTTGCTGATTTTGCCTTAGAATAAGTTGAAAATGATAACGATTTTTTTAAGAAAATCATCTTCTCTGATGAGGCTCACTTTCATCTGGATGGTGTGGTAAATAAACAAAACTGTCGATTCTGGTGCGAAGAAAATCCACAAATTATTTATGAAAAACCATTACATTCACGAATGTTAAAAAGGAATCATTCTATTATTAATAACACCCTATCAACTACATATGTTTCATCGAATTCACGAATCGTCAGGTTGATTTGTGTTATTAATGAACGATTCCTTCAGAGTGCTTATCATATCATTTCGATACAGAAAATAATGAATAATATCATATCTCCCTCTCTCGACCAATACATAAATGTATTGACCGACAAAGCAAGAACGCTTCTATCTCACAGATCGGAGACCATGCCTCCAGTGTGTAATAGACAGAAACTTACATCTAGGCTTTATGCGTTCTTGCTTTGTCGGTCAATACATTTATGTATTGGTCGAGAGAGGGAGATATGATATTATTCATTACATTCACCTAAATTGACAGTTTGGTGTGGTTTTTGGTATGGTGGAATCATCGGTCCGTACTTCTTTCAAAATGAAGCTGGTAACACCGTTACTGTCAATGGAGAGCGGTATAGATTGATGATAACCAACTTTTTATGGCCGACATTGGAAGAAGTTGATCTTGACAACATTTGGTTCCAATAAGACGGGGCTACGTGCCACACAGCAAATGCAACAATAGAATTATTGCGAGAAAAGTTTGGAGATTCGATTATTTCAAGAAATTGTGATATTGAATGGCCTCCAAGAACTTGTGATTTAACACCATTAGACTATTTCTTGTGGGGTTATTTGAAGTCATTGGTCTATCGAAATAAACCAGACTCTCTTCAAGCTTTACAAGTCAATATTGAACGTGCCATTCATGACATACGACTAGATTTAGTGGAAAAAGTGCTCGAAAATTGGGTTCATCGAATTCGTTCCTGCAGAAGAAGTCGTGGAGGCCATTTGAATGATGTTTTATTTAGAACTTAATTGTATCGATTGTACTTCGCATTAAATAAAAAACTTTTGAATTTTCTTAACAATAAGTGTGTTTTTTTTTAAAGAAATCATATCACTCTTATTGGAAAACCTTGTACTTATTTATGTAAAAGTGTTCAAAATTATAGTTTAAAGTTTAGTCGAAGAAAAACTATAAACAAAATTCCATTTAAATCGGCTATTTTATATTATCCAACTTCCCATATTACGCAGCACTTTCCATGGTGTATATTTCGTCAATTCATCCAAGTTAAATGATTCCCTTCATCAACACAACTCGAAACATGTTAAGAGCATACGACAACTGTTAATTATTAATGGTGTCGCTGCCAAAACCAATTCATTCCTGTTACATTGTGTCCAAATCACACCTAATAGTATGTTAGCAATTGCCTGATATAAGTAATAAATGACGCAGACCGATGGCCTAACACCGGAAACGTTGCAAAAATGATTGCGACATCATTCTGGTCATTTCATTGGATATGCAGACACCCTCTTAAATTTTGTTAATAACTCGGTAATTGTTCCGTCGAACGTTAATCTTAATTTTTCTGCTGTTGTCGTTGAAGAGCACGTGCCCGCAACGTCGTCTCACACTGAAACTTTAGCGCAAAATGTTACTTTTACATTTCGACTAACAGGATGTGTACTGGCGGTCACGTGTCGAAAAATAACCTTAATAGTTACAATATATACACGGACACCCCTAACTCAATTGCCTGTTAAAAACTAGTAATTGCTTATAGACCGTTCTGTGAATAGTGTTAATTTTGGCTACACACGCTAAAGTATAATAACTTTATTTCCTGTTCTGAAAGGATAAATTTAAATATACAAAAAAAAGTGCTTTAGACAATGTGTTATAGAATAAATTAGGCGTGTTAATTTAGGTTATTCTTTTAAAAATCCACGATGATTTATCAACTTAAAAGTGAACGAAAACTATCGAACGACTTAAAAAGTAAAATATTGGGTTGGCAACTAAGTACTTTCGGTTTTGTAGTATAAAATAAAACACTTTTTTTTAAACAAAGAATAGTTTTTAATCAATTATATATTTTCCATTTTGCTCAATGACCTTCTGCCATCTTTCTTTCAGCTGCATGATTCCGCGCTCATAAAATTTCTGGTCCTTATCATCAAAAAACTGAAACAGGTGCGAGTGAAGGTCATCGTCATTTGTTAAAGTTTTACCATTCAAAGAATTATGAAAACTTCGAAATAAATGGTAATCAGATGGTGCTAGATCAGGGCTGTATGGGGGATGTGGCATCACTTCCCAGCCAAGCTCCAATAGTTTCTCACGAGTTGCTAAAGATGTGTAAGTCCGTGCATTATCTTGGTGGAAAACCACACCTTTCCGATTTGACAATTCTGGCCGTTTTTCTTTGATTGCTTCATCCGGTTTTATTAATTGTTGACAGTAAACATCAGAATTGATCGTTTGGTTCCTTGGAAGCAGCTCAAAAAACACAACACCTTTGTAATCCCACCAAACTGACAGCATGATCTTTTTTGGATGCAATTCAGCTTTCGATGTAGTTTGAGCTGGTTTATCGTGTTTGCTCCATGATCGTTTTCGAACTATGTTACTGTACAGGACCCATTTTTCATCACCAGTGATGATTCTTTTTAGGAAAGGGTCGGTTTCATTTCGTCTAAGGTGCATATCGCAAAAGCTGGTTCTTTGTGTTAAATGAATTTCTTTCAATTCATGAGGTACCCAAATATCAAGCTTCTTAACTAGCCCAAGACATTTTAAATGTTTTTCAATTGTTCTGTGCGATACATGTAGCCTCTCCGCAACCTCTCGAACAGTTATATGACGATCCTCTTCAATTATGACTTTGATTTGGTCATCATCAACTTTAGTAGGCCGACCAGAACGTTGCTCTTCTTTGAGGGAAAAATCTCCAGAACGGAATTTTTTATACCAATTCTGACACGTGCGCTCTGTTAAGCAATTAGCACCATAAACTTCACATATCTTTTTGTGAGCCGCAGCAGCTTTCTTTCCTTTACGGAAATAAAATAGTAAAATATGTCGAAAATGTTCGTTTCTGCACTCCATTTAAAATTAACCCACAACTAATAGCTTTAATAAAAATCACGCACTACTTGCTTCTGAAGTTACGTCAATGTGACTAGTATCACGTGACTAATGGTAAAGTACAGCACTAACATACGTTATACAAAAAATAAAGCAACGCTCTCTATCAGTAAAAACTGAAAGTACTTAGTTGCCAACCCAATACTTTGAAACTACACTATCCTTTCTTGCAAAAAGAGAGAGACAAATTTCTAAACATACCCAAATGATAGGTAATTTTCATTGATCGAGAGCAAGGTAAAATCACACAGTCGTACACTATCGACTGTCGAATATTTTGACATCATTAACTGTTTGTAAATAATGGGTGTCCCAAAACTAACGCAAGATTTGAATTAAATAGAAAACACAGTTTTTAGCCTTTTGATTGTTATTTTTTTATTGAAACATAAAGTACATAGGATAGGGTTATTTATGCAATAACACATCGGGCAAATGGCCTCCACGGCTTTGCATGCACATACGCACTCGTTTGTCCAAATTTCCCATGACCATTATACATAAATGTGGCTGAATTTGGTTGATGCAGCGTTGAATCTCCTACTTTAATGCACGGGTGGTTGTGGGCTTGTTGACGTAGATCTGTGGTTTCAAATAACCCCATAAAAAGAAATCTAATGGTGTTAAATCACACGATCTAGGGGGCCAATTCTGATCACCGAAACGAGAGAGTACACGACCTGGAAATGTCTAATGCAGTAATTGAATTGTTTCGCTGGCTGTATGGCATTTGGCAGCGTCTTGTTGAAACCACATATTGGCCACATCAATATCAACCAATTTCGGTAGAAAGAACTATGTTATCATGTCGCAATATCGAGCACCAGTAACAGTCACTGCGTGACCAGCCCCATTTTCAAAAAAGTATGGTCCAATTATGCTTCCAGCCCGAAATCCACACCAAACAGTGACACGTTGTGGGTGCATTTGTTTTTCGACAATCACATGTGGGTTCTCAGAACCCCAAAAGCGGCAATTTTGGCGATTAACAAAGCCATCAAGGTAAAAATGTGTTTCATCGCCTAGGATGATTTTGCTCGAAAAATCAGCATCCATTTGTTGATGTTCAATAATCCATTCAACGAACTCTCTTCGCTGTGCATGGTCATTAGACTTCAGTTGTATTAATTGAATTTTGTAAGCATGGAGACACAGATCTTTAGTAGGTATACGCTGTAGAAAGCTTCTTGAAATTTGCAATTCTTGTCCACGACGCCGAATTGAGGTTCCTGGATTATCACAGACACTCCCACGCACTGCTTCGTTATTGACATTTGAACGGCTTGTTTTTGGACGAACAGTATGTTTGGCGTCTGCAACGGATCCAGTCTCCCTGAATTTTTCCATTAGTCTCTTCACAGTTGACGAAGTTAGAACACTATTCCGACGGTTTTATTTTTTACATGTTCTTAAATTTAATTTTACCGCGTAAAATTGATTTCAGAAATTTTGTAGGTTGTAATTTGTGCTTGGGGGATCCGTTCAGAAATTTGTCGCTCTCTTTTTGAAACAGAGTATAATGTCGTCAACTCTAAATGTAAACAATCATAAAAACATAATAGAATAGTAATGATTTGTAAAAACAATAATGTAATTTTAGATGTCTCCATTTCCATTTTTTCTTTTATTAATTACTTATAGACTCCATTTCAATGTATTATGCTGATTAAAAACATGCAGCACAATAAAATACACTAAGAAGAATTTTTGTAAAAAAAATTAGAAAATACGTCTAAAATTTCTCACTAAACGTTCTTTAGAAATTAATAAATGATTTAGTCAAAAACTATAGTATGAACGCCGTTTATTTATCATTTTTTCAATTTATATTATTTTCATCTTAAAAACACTATTTAAAAAAATGTGCGATAGCGCCACCTATTCAAAAAGTAACAATATGCACAAGCGATTAGGTTTGAAACTATGCTATCATAATTTTACTATGAGTAATTAGATGGCGCTCAGATATTTTTTTATAAAATTAAAATATTGAGTCAGATTATTTAATCAAACAATTAAATAACTGAAAATATAGAAATAAGTAAAAAATTAATTACATTACTTCGTATTTGACATACATATATCGACCACAAACATTTACAAAACATATCGACAACATAACTTAATCGACAATCAAACATTAATTTTAAACCCATTTGCTAAACTAATCAGCAACTAAATGATATGATTTATATATATATAATTTAGCAGTAAATTGATGTGTAATGTTAACATGAAATCAAAACATAGCAATATAATTGGGTTTGGAACTATGATAGAGCAGCAATTTTACTACTAAAAATTAGATGGCGCTTTAAGACCTTTTATTTTATAAAATTAAATAAAATATTAAATAATTTTAAATGATTATTTTTTAAAAATTTTAAATAACTTATAAGAATGAAATTCTAAAATCAATAAAATCAAATATTTCTTATATTACAGCAGGCTTAATTATATTGTTTTGTATTCGACACATACATTCACTGAAGCGTTCACAAAGCACACTGACAATATGGTAGCTTAATTGACTAATAGAAGTAATAAACATTAATTTAACGCTTCTTTTAAAGCGATCGGTAACTAGATAAAACGTTCTATGTAAATTAGTACTAAAATTTTTATAAACACAGCTAATTTGATGTCAAAATGTATATATTTTGTTGTCGTTTTGAGATTTAATTTGTCTGTTTGGTAGGCTGCACATATTTCCGAAGAAATAATGACAGATTCGTGTTTTAGGGTACGACTTACAAGGAGATATTGTGGGAATTATTTGTCCAATTCTATGTTTTGAAATTATAATTATTTCATTATTTTTTTTACCATGACTTATTCCTTGTCTCTGAATAAGGAGTGATTCAAATATCCCGCTAAAACGCAGAAACATAAACAGTTGTGAATGTAGTAGTTTGTCAACAATATTAATCTTTTTCTTTATTATATAAAACTCATTTTATTTTTGTATTTAAAAGTACATCTTTTATTAAATAATACAGAAAAATATAATAAAACAGTGCAAATATATAATTAAACGTTTACAGGTTATGAAAAATGGCGGATATCTGGCACTCGTTTATCCATATTAAACTTCATGAACCCATGAAATCTCTTAAAAATATGTACTATTTTGGCGCAATATTTGAATCACTCGTTGTTATTCTGAGACAAGGTGTGGTTACTGAATTTTCAACGTTTTCGTTTCATTATATATATATTAGTCGAAATAAAACAAAAAAAAAATATGATTTTATTTTATTTTAATTTTAAAACCTAACTTACAATTACAATAATTCACATTAATTTACATTTAAAAAGTTTGAATGTTTCACTTCATTGTTTACCACAACATGGATTCCACCTTCGCATTATGGAGATCATAAACGTAGCTCTGTTTAGGCAAACATTTGCCTTTCAGCCACCATCATGCCTTGTCGACCAGCTTGTAGTTTTGACGGAAACTATTGGTCATCGTGTAAACGTTATTGCTGTATGACAGGGGAGATCTCTGGAAGTTACTGGTGCTTGTGCTACACATGGAATTCTTTGGTATGTTCATCATTTCATGACTATTGGTTTTTGTATCTTTGGTATGTTTGGATTTGTAAAGTTTGGCGCATGCCAATACTGTACAAAGTAAGACTGCGAATTCTATTAAAACTACTAACAAACCTACAGCTAGGAAAATTATGTACTGCTCTTTGTACCATTGTTCCAGATGTTGGGAACATCCCTGGAAGTAGGTTAGTGGGATTACAACTTAAGTGATAATGTATATTTTTATGTAACGTTAGAAATAATTAATTTAAATAATTGTAATAATGAAAAAACATCTTTTATCACCTTTTACACTAAATGCTTTAAATATGGAACTTTTTCTTAAAAATTAGATTCGTTGTAATCATAAAAAGGACAATTAAACTGTCGCTGTTAGAGTCATGTCTTCAATGGGTTGGTAGTTTTATTTTTTTATCAAAAATTATTCATTTTATTACTAAAATACATTTTTTTTGTTGTGAAAATCAGTAACTTAATCGTTTGTGGCAAAAATCAAAGCGAGTTTACCTATTACGACGGTTAGAAGCTAAACACTCAACGATCCGAAACTGCGCGACTCTAGATGCACCAGTGATTTCGATCGTAAAGAACAATTCATAAATACACTCGTTTTGGTAAATATTTAAATATTGGGAAAAAAAACGCACGAGAGAAAAAGTTCGTGGCGTTTTTCCCGATAGATGGAATTGGTTGCAGATAACTAACGAACAACAAGTCACAGCGACACCACTGAGGGCTCGTTTTTTAGATGACCTTCCGAACGTTAGTTTGAGCGTAGAAACATTGTAATCGGTGCAGTGGTTGGAAAGTTATTCGCACTTGAAAATGGAGAAGAATAATGAGAAATTTCGCTATATTCTGCAATATTATTATGATAAGGGGAAGAACGCTTCGCAGGCTTGTGATAAAATTTGTGCTGTGTACGGTGAAGGTACTTTATCGAAATCTGTTGCGCGGAAATGGTTCGCTCGCTTTCGTTCTGGAAATTTCAATGTGAAAGATGAGTCACGCTCCGGTCGTCCAATCACTGAAAAATCTGATGAAATTCTTGAAAAAGTCCAACAAGATAAGCATATCAGCAGTGTCGATATTGGCATGGAGCTAGGCATTGACCACAAAACTGTTTTGAACCATTTACACAAAGCTGGTTATAAATAAAAAGCTTGACGTATATATATATATGAGTTGAGCGTGAAAAACATGATGGACCGAATTAACATCTGCGATGCGCTGCTGAAACGGAATGAAATCGAGCCGTTTCTGAAACGTTTAATAACCGGAGATGAAAAATGGATTACGTACGATAATCGGAAGCGTAAAAGATCGTGGATAAAGGATGGTGAGCCGTCACAAGCGTTCGCTAAGCCAACATTGACGCCAAAAAAAGTGATGCTGTGTGTATGGTGGGACTGGAGGGGAATCGTCCACTACGAGCTACTTCCAACTGGTCAGACGATTGATTCTCAACTCTACTGTGCACAACTAGAGAGATTACGCCAGGCGATTGAAAGAAAACGGCCCGAATTGATTAATAGGAAAGGTGTTGTCTTCCATCATGACAACGCCCGACCACACACTTCTTTGATGACCCGTCAAAAATTGAGAGAGTTTGGTTGGGAAGTTTTGATGCACCCACCTTACAGTCCGGATATAGCACCCTCTGACTATCATCTGTTTGATCTCTGCAGAACTCTCTCAATGGAATTAAGTTGGTTTCAAAAGAAGCCTGTGAAAAACTTGATTCAGTTTTTCGACCAGAAACCACAGAAGTTTTTCACCGATGGGATCAAAAATGGATCTACCAAAAAAATGGCGAAACATTGTCGATAATAATGGAGCATATTCGGTTTAAATGAATTCGTCCACGCGCCATGCGGGGACCAGTTGAATTTTACTGAAAAAACGCCACGAACTTTTTCCCAGACCCAATATTTGATAATTTCATTTTTATATTTTAATCTATATTTCGTGGACGTAATCTTTAATTTTAATTTCTAATAAAGCGATTAACCTTAAGGAAGGTTTACATTATGCATAGATTACTGGCGCCAGTAATAACGCCAGTCGTATTTGCATGCCAGTACAGGTTTACACTAGAATGTTCACAATATAGATTTTTAGCACGCCAGTTTCATTTTAATGCCTTTGCGTTAGAAGTCAACATGTCGACTGAACTTCGCGAAGCTTGTTAAAAAGTAGCTTTATTATTAGTAAAGAAAAAAATACGCGATATAGAGAAGGAAAAAAGTCACAAGCGAAAAGGCCGTGTCTGGGTTAAGAACTGGATTCGTCATCGGCGTAATTTGGGTGATTCTGAGAAACTTCTAGTAGAACTATCAGTAGAAGATCCTGTGAGCTACACAAACCACCTTCGAATGGAAAAACAAAATTTTGAGACTCTGCTGGATTGTGTGACACCACGTATTATGAAAATTGATACCCATACCCATACCTACTCCTGAATGTTGGCTTTTCTTAATTTTTGCTACTTCTAGGGTATATGCGTTCCTTATGGAACGAATTTTTCCTTTTACGTCGGCAATACCAAATCCTTCAATACCCATCATTTCAGAAACCATTTTATAGGCGTTTTCTCGGTCATTTCTATTTTTGTAGGATTTACTATGCACATCCCATAAGCATGGATGAGATTCATACCCTTCAAGAAATTTTACTGTCAATTCTGCAGTCCACATCTTTTTCGCCATTTCACACTCCAAATTATTACTTTAATTATACACCGTATATTGAATGTACCTCCAACAAGTCCCAAACTAAACTGGTAACTGGCGACCTTACCTGCAAGTGCTTGTTTAGAAGTGCAATATATGTGATATTTCGCTTTTGTAGCGGTATGAATCATCACTGGCGCACGTGAATTTCAGAAGCGGGCAGACTTTTTCGGTCCATGCATGCAAAGTTTTGACTTGTACGCCAGTTGATGTTTATACACGCAACTTAAATTTAATGGCGCGACAATTGTTACTGGCGCCACTAATCTATTCATAGTGTAAACCCGCCTTTATAGATTGTAGATGTACTCTTTTGGTTTTTGTAAGGAATGTTGAAATGAATTATCGTCTTTTACCGAAATTTCGATTTCATTAAAACATTAGCGAACCTATTTACAAACGTTAATATTTAATTTAAAAATAGCACACCGATCAACTAAAATGTTCAAATTACGTTAAAAGTCTGCAACATCAACGGCAATATCTTCAAAATAGAGCTTTATATCACGATATAAACCAATACAAAGCTAGTTAGAGAACAAAATAAATCATTGTAAAGGATAAATAGAAGTGGGCCCAAGTTAGAGCGCTGGAGAATTCCAGCAAAGTGTCGAATGCACGGGAAAGGTTTGTATAAATGACATCCACCTGACCTATACTTAAAATTTCGCAAGCATTTTACAAAAAACAAGCAAGATTAATAATAGTAGATCTATCTGGTATGAAGCTATGCTGTTGAAGAGATAAGGAAGAACATATACTTTTATAAGCACCAGAATACATACAATTAATTCGAAAATCTAATAAAATTAAATGAAATTGAAACAGGCCCACCTTTTTGGAAATTAAATAAATTCTAGTAGATGAATACAATGAGTACAATGACGCTCTTAAAATAATATGCTGTATACGAGTAATAGTAATTTTGCTCACACAAAAATAAAAATAACTAAGATCTAAATGTAAACTGAATATTTTCTATTCTAAAAAAACAAAGGCAAACGTTTATTCTAGATATTTACCGATATTACAGGTGCCTACTGTACTTTTACTTGTTTTGATTGCATCGATAAGATGGCGCATTAAAATCCGATCTATTTTGTTTTAAAAATGACAACTCTTCCTTTCTTTTCATATTATATTGACCTATATAGTAAATATTTCATTTCGTCTTTAAAAAATATGTACTTTAACGTAAAAAAAACATTTTTATTACTTACCGGAATATGTCGAAAACCTTGCTGGAGGTCTTTCTCTAATACTTGGCATAATGTGGTATTAATAGGTTTAGGATCTAAGTAAGCATTTGAACTATTTAAGTTTTCTAATCTGCAGCATGTTAGTGGCACTGCTAAAGAAGGGCCCAAAGACTGTAGTCTCCATAAGGAAGTATCGTATTCATTGGCTGATTGTATACCACAACAACTAAACTGAAATTTCAAATGTACATATTTTAAAAAATAAACAAAAAATCATTTTGGTTCGCATAAAATATAAATTTAATTTATTAAGAAAGTGTGAATAAAAACACTGGCAATTTACTTCGGTGTGTTGCTCTTAAATGTTTAGAAATCATCCAAAACTCTTCAAATGGACAATTCCATTATTTTTTATTTCGTTTTCTTTTATACTTTTAATCGATTTTAAAACATCTTCCGATGCTGACTCGCGTTTATTAGAAATACTTTCTATTTCGAAGATTTCGGTGTTATCAAAATCGAATTTATATTTTTCTCTAAAATATGTTTCGCTAAGCCTGCTGCATTTATTTTGCAATATTTTAAAATAAACGTATAATTAAATAAATGTTGCACATAAAAAAGAAGAATAAAACACAATAAATAATAAAAGAGACATTATAAATCTCGATATTCATCTTGAAAAAAAAGTTTTGGAATAAATTGCCTGTGTCTCCCTGTACATACAAGCATCCAACAATAGAAATTTACAAATACACACGCAAATATACCTATACCTTGTCTCAGAATAAGGAGTGATTCAAATATCCCGCTAAAACACGGAACACACAGCTTAAAAATGTAACTTACCATAAAAAACAACAACATAAGCAGTTGCGAGTGTAGTAGTTTGTCAAGAATATTAATCTTTTTCTTTATTATATCAAAATAAATGAAAAAGAATTCATTTTAATGGAAGTATGATTGTACGAACGTTACTTTTTGGATTAATATGTACAACCTATCCAATATTAAGATTAAATATTATTGAAATAAAACAATGCAAAAATGTAATTAAACGTTTACAGGTTATGAAAAATGGCGGATAGTTCAGGAACCAATGAAATCTCTTAAAAATATGTACTATTTTGGCGCAATATTTGAATCACTCCTTCTTATTCTGAGACAAGGTATAACATGAGATAAAAAGGAAAAGAAATTACCAGATGTTGCTTTTAGAAAGCATCAACTAAAAACATTTAGAATTAAGAAATCTTTTGGCAAATACACAAATTAAAAAAATAGTTAATTTAACAATGCTTGTGTGTTTGTAAAGTGAATATTAAATAAAAAATATATATTTTGAACAAATATAAGTAATAACAAATTGTTCATGATTGGAATGTATATGTACATGTAACTGTAAAAAGTATTGCAGATTGAAGAAAATAGACATCTTGAAAATGCTGACCCCCCCCCCCCCCCGAAACGTCGTTAATACAAATTAAATATTTTGTTAACTCAACGGTTGAAACTTCCAATAAAGAAGAGTAAAGATTATGATTAGAACAAAATGGCGGACATATTAAAAAAGAAAAGAATACGTATAAGAATAAATAAAATCGAAAAAAAGAATTACTCTATCTGTAGTATGGACCACGACCGCGGATGTCTACGTACCAGATTAAAAGAATTATTCGTTTATTAAGGGCATTACTATATCTACACGAATCTACATCTTCGGAAAATAAGGTGTTTTTAAACTTTTATCTCATAAATCATAGATATAGTGTAAAGACCATCCTACCTGAACTCGGCAGATATACTACTGTGGGCAAAAAATAGTAAGACTTTTTAATTTAAATTTCGCGCGAAAACCCATTCATCGAAATATTTTTTTTCTAGGTTGGTATGACTGTCAGTGACATCTGTGCCAAATGTCACATCAAAATAATCATTAGTGTTTAGTATACGCTTGTCTTTCTGAAGTACAAAAAGTGCATTCGGCGATTTTTACAATGAGTGAAATTATTCAACAAAGAAGTTCCATTAAATTTTATGTACGGAATCAAATTTCTGGTGCCGAAACGCTCAGAATGTTGCAAAAGGCCTTCGCTGATAATTGTTTGTCGCGAGCAAGTGTTTTTGATTGGTACAAATTATTCAAAGAGGGTCGAGAACGCGTTGATGACGAACCACGTCGAGGACGGCCATCAACATCAAACGATGATCAACACGTCTATAGAATCAAGGAATTGGTGCTTGAGAATCAACGATTAACAGTCAGAGACCTTACTGGCATCATTGGAATATCGGAAGGATCAGTGAAAACCATTTTGAAAGATCACTTGGGCCTAAGAAAAGTGAAAGCACGATTTGTTCCAAAATCACTCAATTTTTTCGAAAAACAGCATCGCGTTGACGTCTGTGAAACAATGCTTTCCGGCTATCAAGACAAAATGAAAGGCATCATAACTGGAGATGAGACTTGGATCTACGCTTATTACCCGGAAATATCGGGTGAGCCGAAGCCCAAAAAACCACGTCAAAGCAAGTCAAAAATCAAGGTTATGTTGACAGTTTTCTTCGATTATCGAGGTATGGTGCACTCCGAATTCCTTCCGACCAGCCAAACTGTCAACAAAGAATACTATTTGAGTGTTATGCGTCGTTTGCGCAATGCTATTCGTAAAAAGAGGCAAGAATTATGGGCCGACAACTCTTGGTCTTTGCACCACGATAATGCACCGTCGCATACTGCATTAATTCTTCGTGAGTTTTTCGCCAAATTTTCAACCAATATCGTGTCGCAACCACCGTATTCGCCTGATTTAGTTCCGTGTGACTTCTGGCTATTCAGCAAACTCAAACGACCGCTTCGGGGAAACCGTTTTGAGTTAATTGAAGACATTAAACGTGAATCGCTACGCGCATTGAAGGCTATTCCTGAAATTGACTTTAACAACTGTTTGTAGAATTGGAAGAAACGTTGGCACAAGTGTATTGGGACCAGAGCGGGAGGATTACTTTGAGGGGGACGAAATAGATTTGGAAGAATAAATTAAGAATTTAAAAATTATGAAGAAAGTCTTACTATTTTTTGCCCAAAGTAGTATATTCTTTATTTTATCTCTAGCGCTCCCTGCAATTACCTTCAATGTTTTTGTTTCTATTTTCAAATACAATTCATTCATTTTGTAAAAGTCTCAGCTTCGTTTATCAAACAAGTCACATAATTATTTTATAATTCTTCGCTTTAACACCAAAACTTAGCAGAATTTGGAGAAGATAGCATAATTATAATAAGATAGAGATAACATAATTTACGATATTCATATTATTTCATACATCAATGCCACTTGAATTACTCATGATGAGAAACTATTATAGATAACAGTTTGCGTAACGACAGCATTCTAAATCGTCAAAGTGCTGATACATTGCAACCGTTAACAATAAAAAAAACGTTAGGCCCTTAAAAACAGACGGTGTTAGTTCATCATTTGAGAATAAATCAGTGTTTTATATAGCATTGCCTTAATGCGAAATAAATGATCAAACCTTGTATATATAATGTGTTAAATATTACAGTTACCACAAACATTATATGCTTCATAATGTAACTGTTAATTATATTAATTTAGCAGATGTAAAATTAGACCAAGGATCAACAGTTTATAATTTTTTCGCTTAGTTGGGACAGTGTATACAGGGTATATCCAAAATAAAACGACATAACTTTCGTAATCACTAAGGTTGATATATAACCCCTTTCCACATTAACTTTTGTAATTCTGTATATGCATTTCGACAACCAAGTTTTCATCATCAGCAGAAAACCGCAAAGTGTCGCACCTGGTAAACCACGGCGAAAAATACCTATACGAAAACACACTCCGTACGCGATACACACCGTTTGAGAACCTAAATGTACACTAAATGTTCGTTTCACAAGATTTTTAAAAATTGTTTTACTTAAACTAAGATGAATGACATTGAATGTCATTCATCATTTCAATGTCATTCATCCTAGTTTAAGTAAAACAATTTTAAAAAATCTTGTGAAACGAACATTTAGTGTACGTCTAGGTTCTCAATGGTGTGTACCGCGTACGGAGTGTGTTTTCGTATAGGTATTTTTCGCCGTGGTTTACCAGGTGCGACACTTTTCGCAACTTGGTTGTCGAAATGCGTATACAAAATTACAAAAGTTAATGTGGAAAGGGGTTATATATCAACCTTAGTGTTTAAGTTAATCAACCACAGGCTCCATCAATTTCAATAACTTTCGTAATTACTATTAGATGCGGCTGCATTTTTTACTCACCAATGTTTGTGCCAAATCGACAGCGGCAGTGAATTGTTCTTGCCCTGCAACTCCATAACTACGCTGTAACGATTTTGCAAGTTCTTCGGGTATTAAGCCCAGACCTAAACACTGTGGCCAAGCCCAAGCTGTTGCATAGATAGCGCATTCTCCCACAAGTACCAACATTATCAATACAAAATACTGTAAATTAATGTATTTTTATTAATCTTCCGGCTACGAAAAGCTGCAAACACTTCAAATGCATAATCCGAAACCGCAATTACGTTTGTACCAAGTTAATAATTTATTTTCAAAAATACATATTTCACGATGTTCTTACCAAACTTAACATGCAATAACTGTGGAGACAAGAAGCCCAACATCCTATAACGCCGGTGCCTGTCAAAATTAACCCTAAAATTACCAATCCCAGTCCGAGGTAATACAGTAGGGGATGAGATAGGGTAGTTAAAGTTCCTGAAGACATCAATCTTGAAAGCAGAACCCTTTCTGGGTCGAAGAGTACCAAAAGCCCTCCAGATACTAGTGTACAACCACATGCCTAAAGTAATTGAAATAAAATAATTAAACTTCAATTAATAGAAATAATTGCTACAATAGAAGCAAATAAAAAAGTTAATATAAAGTAAATGTTTTACTAACTATTAGACTAACTCAACACTTATTTGTCGAAAATGTTTAGAATGTCGTAGAAAAAAAAGCCGAACAAAGAGCAAATACCAAATTCTGTTTTAAACTCGGTAAATCGTTTACTGAAACGTTTAATTTGATGAAACAAGTGTATGGTGATGCGTGTTTATCAGGTACGAGTATGTATGAGTGGTATAAATGATTTAAAGACGGTCGTATGGAAATAAATGACGACGAACATCCTGGTGCAGAAAAATCTGTGGATACGGAAAGTAAGATCCAATTCGTGCGTGAGTTTATTAGAAACGAAAACCCAAATCCTCATTGCGATACGTGGGAATGGAATTAAATATTTCCAAAGATTCATTTCATCGCAATTTGGTACAGCATTTGGAACTCAGAAAGATTTGTGCAAGGTTTGTACCACACAAGCTAACTGAATTCAACATTGTTCAGACTTGATTAAAGACTCAATAAGGACGAAAACTTCATGTATTCTATTGAAACTGGTGATGAGACGTGGTGTTTTCAATATGATCCAGAAACCAAACATCAAAGCTCCGGATGGAATCATCTAAACGAAGAAAGACCGAAAGGAAAGCCGTTTGGAGAAGTCAAAAGTGAAGGCAATGTTGATTTGTTTTTATGACTCGAAAGGCATAGTGCACAAAGAGTTTGTACCAACTAGTCAAACAGGAAATGCTGTATATTATCTTGGTGTTATGTAGCGCCTTTTGGTGCGTATTCATCGTGTGCGCCCTCAATATCGTGAAAATAGCAGCTGGCGTTTGTTACATGATAATGAACCATTTCATCGCTCGACGCTTATCACTGATTTTCTAACTACAAATGGCATTTTAACCGTTAAACATTCACCGTATTCACCCAATTTGGCCTTCTGCGATTTCTATCTATTCTCCAAACTACATTTCCTAATGAAAGGACAGCGTTATGCCGACGTCGAAGACATTAAAAAGGCGTCGACAGCGATCTTAAAGGAGATCTCTAAAGATGAACTTAAAAATTCATTCGACATGTTAATTGACCGTGCAAAACGTTGTATTGAAGCCGAAGGCAACTACTTTGAATTTAAGTTTTTGATTTTATTTTAAAAAAGTTTGGTTTTCTTTGCGACAGATTATGCATTAACATTAATATATCTTCCAATCTTTGAAATATTTATCAATTGTGGCACAATCCCCGACGTTTCTTTTACTAATATTTCAATTATACATATACCAATCACCAAAAATTTATTAAAATCACAAAGCACTTTATACTTCTAAACTAAAGTGTAAATTACGTGTTATCTGAACAACGCATGTACATACTTTAGAAGAATTTATAAAACAAATATTCAAACTTTTAAGCACTTTAAAATTACCTCAAAATTATTAACTGACAGTTACATAACTAATATAAAAGTATAAACATCTACGAACTTACCAATAATAAAAAATTACAAAATGCCAACAAAGCTTTACTAATAACTAAAGACACACCGGCCATTTGTGTCAAAACTAATTAATTTCCAAACAAAAAGAATATTTTACTATTCGAATCGTTAAGTCTTATTTACACTTCATCTTCGCGTCTAAAACGTAAATCAAACAATCGTACGTACGGAACAGAAAGTCGAATTCTAATACCGCTGCAAAACTAAATAGTACACAATAGACATGTTAAAGAACTCGTCTTGAGACCGGAGAAAAACTGGAAATATTCGCGATAATACGTGATTTTTCGCGTTATGCTAACAAAAGTGGTTGAAAACTTGAAACGAGAAACAGGAAGGAAGTAACAATTAGCAGAGCATGAATATGATGGTGGGGCGATTATAATTCTGTCGTTTTTGAGGATGGAAAGCCAACAGTGGATGCCGATCATACCATTACATATACAATATACATACAAATAGCGTGATAATAAGGTTAAGTCAATTTCACATGCCTACACACATGCATATACATTTGCTTCGTATAGTAGCTTTCAAAACTTTTGTGACATGTCGAAGATAAACATCATTAAGTATATTAAAATAATAAACTTTATGGACACAAATTATCCCCCAATAAAAAAAACACAATTCTTACCTATTAAATTGTCCCATAAATATTTTTCATTTTAGTGAAAAACTATAAAAAGAAATTTTCGAAAGTGATTTCATTAAATGTACTTACTTTTGTGAGGGCAAATATTCCTCTCAATTAAATTGATTCCAAAGAATTTTATTTCCTGATTTTCTCAAATACCTTCTATATTTCCCTTTAAGTACTTTTTGCAACACGACAGATTTTAAAATAAAAGAAAATTTCTACGTTGCTTATTTCGGACAGTAAAATATTTACATTCTTGATTTTGACATCTAAAAATTTGATATATTAACCTAAATTTATGAACATATTAATATAAAACAAAATCATTTCAACATTCATAATAGTAAAAATATTTTAAAAAATTGCATTTACAAAATATATTCAGGCTTGCGTTTGATTACTTGAAACTTGTGTTTACCGACAACTTTTAAATATGATTGTATGCGCATAAATCGCATTCATAATTTATAAATAATTTAAAATTACAATTACGACCGTACAAAGTTTACATACAGAAACTAACGGTAAATTATACGTTATAATTACTGTTAATACATTTATTATCTTCAGTTGACCATAAATCAGTAAGTAAAAGTGTTTTCATAATTTATATATTCCGACTTTGTACACTGGTATCTCAAAATGAAGACATTCATTGAATACAAAATTTTTTAGAAAGTTTCGTTTATAGATAAAGTCATTAGATACTTTCCTATTTTAATTAGGATCTAATACTATACAAATCCATCTTAACAACAGATTCAAGAAAAAATTACGAAATAATTTATAAACTGAATGCACGAGGGAGTGTTTCTTCATGCTTTCGTTTGAATTAACAAAGGATCTAAGCTTGAGCGGACATGCTGTATAATAACGTATTTAAACACAATGGGTCGTGGTATAATAGTTGATTCATTTTTGAGAAATATCGTCTTGTAAATGACTTAAAAATATACACATAATAAAAGTTTTATCTCAGAACATAAGCATTACATAATATTTAATTTCTATAAAAAACATCGTCCTAATATTTTCAATTTATAAACACAAAAATACAGTTTCCTTTTTAAAACAGCCATTAATTTATGTAACAAATTAATGTAGATGGGGTAATGTATTGTACTGCAAGCATGTGCTCTAATGTGTTGACTTTGTGAATATAACCTGAAAGAAACCAATAGCTACATCAAAGAAACATTTTAATTAAATACATTTAAAAATGGGTAAACGAAAAAGGGGAAAAGGACGCAGTGTTCGAAAAAATACAAATGTACATAACGAACCGAAAGAATTCGTTCAAGCACCACATTCTTTTGTAATACACAGAGGTATACCTGGAGGCTATATAGAAGATTTAACTAAAGATTTTCGAAAAGTAATGGAGCCGTTTACAGCAACTTCCTTAAAAGTAAATCTTGACTACCTCTATTCTGTATTTCTACAATTTTATACCTATGTTTTTTAGGAGAGGAAGAAAAATGCTATTAAAGACTTTGTGTCAATAGCAGGTATATTACGTGTGACTCACATGTGCATTTTCTCCCGTACAGAATTTGGCATGTACCTAAAAATTGCACGATTACCAAGAGGACCAACACTTACATTTAAAATACATGAATTTTCTCTGGCAAAAGATGTAATTTCTTCTTTAAAGAAGCAAACTGTAATTGAAGATGCCTTTAAACATTCCCCCCTGATTGTCTTGAACAGTTTCAGTGGTACAGGTATGCAGATGAAACTCATGGTGTCTATGTTTCAAAGTATGTTCCCTAAATTAAACTTAACAAATGTAAGTCACTTTAATTATATTTAACATTAATTGAGCAATTGTACTTACATATTTTTAGGTGGACTTGAATACAGTTAGAAGATCTGTATTACTAAATTATGATCCCAACACTCAGCTAATAGATTTCAGACATTATAATGTAAAGGTGGCTCCTGTCGGAATATCAAAAGCAGTTAAAAAAGTCGTCCAAGGAAAAGTACCTAATTTATCTAAGTGTAATGACATATCAGATTTTCTAACCAAGTAAGTAGTATGAAAATTGAAATTGTAAACTTGTAGTTATACGAAATATATAATTTGCATTTTTAAATTCTCAGATCTGGCATACTGTCGGAAAGTGAAGCAGAAGATGATCCAAATTCGCATGTTACTCTCGGACAGAGAATGATAGCGAGAGGTAATGTTGAACAAGGTAAATCTGCAATTAAATTAACGGAGTTAGGGCCAAGATTGACATTAAAATTAATGAAAATAGAGGAAGGTTTATTTGATGGAGAAGTTTCATACCATGATTTAGTTTTTAAGTCAGAAGAAGAAAAAGAAGAAATACGAGAAAAGCGAGAAAAGAAAAAGTTAGATAAATAATATACTTTTCTTTTATTAAACTAATATTGTACTCCACAGGAAACTAAAAGAGAATCGTAAACATATACAAGAAGAAAACACAAAGAAGAAAGAGGATGTTAAACAAGAACTAAAAAAAAAATCCTTGAAAGGCATGCAAAAAGGTAAAACAGAAACTGACAGGTTGTTAAAGAAAACTTCTGAAGAAACCCCAATGGATGAAGATAACGATGCAGAATATTATAGACAAGAAGTGGGGGAAGAACCGGATAAAGGTATTTCTTTTTCTATCAAATATATAAAAACTAAATAATTACATATCCTTTTCTTAGATTTATTTTCAAACTCTCGGAGGGGTGCAAAAAGACCGCTAAGAACAGTTCATAATTACAAAAATAAGAAGAGAAAACTGGACAAATCTGATGTTAATAATGGTGGTGAAAAAATTGTAGGCCGCGCATTCCGAGTAAACAAAAAAGTAGCGAAAGGAAAAGATAAAACAAATTCACAGCAGAGAGATTTTCGACCTATTGGCGGTGTAGCTATGAAATCCGGAGTTAAAAAATTTACTCCAAATAAAAAAGTGAAGAGAAAATAAACATACATTTCATTGGTTTCTATATTAATTATATTTTTGTAAATAATTACAAATATTATAATAAATTATGTATAAAAATTATGCTATTTTTAAAATTTTTATTTTTGTTTTTTAAGATTTAATGCCTGTATTCTATTTTGTTCCCTTTCAATGGCTTTCCTCAATCTTTTTTCTTTCCTTGTTTCTTCTCTAACATCGTAATATTTTTCTCTAAAGTCTGTAATGTTATTTGTGTGTTCAAAAGTTTCATGAGGTTCAGCAATCTTCTGATAAGTTAAAAGCCGCCTTGAGGTATGTTTGCTAAGTATTTGTTCACTATTAGCAACTAATTTCAAAGATTTGTTTTTTGGTAGACCTTCTTCACTATAATCTTCCCTAAAATTAGGTAGTACATTGAGTAATAATATAAAACCTTCAATAGAATTAAAAAAGAGTATTTTGATTATTTAAAAAAAAGAATTAACCTAAAAACTGGAAACCAACAAACTAATCTGCCTGCTAAATTTAAGTGTTTTGCAGAAAAAGCTAAAAGATCATGATATAAATGTGAAAGTCCATATTCTACTTTAGCAGGAATGTGTGTAGGCAAATGTTCTTCACTGATTGTATAATTTTCCTTACTCGTACCTATTTTTTCCGTAGCTTCTCGGATACCATATGGTGCTAAAAACACACATAATAATATATGTGAAACCAGATAAAAAGTAAATACATACGATCTGTTATAATTGCATCAAATTTTAAATTATCTCTCCATAGTGGTTTAGAAAAGTCACTAACCAGCACGTCTAAATATGTATGGTGTAAATTATATTGTGTCATATTTGCTTTAACGTTTTCATCCTTGTCTCTTTTCTGAAAAATATTTCTGGTTATAAATAATTTGCAGAACAAGCAATATAAACTTCACTTGTTGTGTTATTCTAGAAGGTCTAGTCCTAGCATGTAACATTAAGTAATCGATGTCAGTACCAAAAACATAACCTCCAAATTGTGCTGCAGCTACCAATAATGAACCTGTTCCAACAAAAGGATCTAGAACAATATCTCCTACTTTTACTTGGGCCTGATTTGCCATTAATAATGATAACTGTGGGTCCATACTTGTATTTCCTATAAATTTCCTGGTCTTTAATGATAACTGTTGTATTAATTGCCTCAAACCATTATTAATCTATAACAAATAATGATTAAAGCATTTAAATCCATGTAAATATTAACGATTTTACCCATCTTCCAAAAAAGACCATATATGGATTTTCTGGGGGACATTTTGGGTCTGTACCGTAATATTCAATGTACTGAAAAATTACATCTGGATCTTTCAATTTTACTTCACCTTTAACTGGTAAATAACTAAAAGCCTATCTTAATTTAAAATATGTCTATGTTCAATCTTCAATACCCACCTCTAATTTATTAACTTTCTCTTTTTGTGAGAAATGTTTACAAAATGTTTCTACATGAATTTTGAACGTTTGTTGAGGTTCCATATATGGACTCATCATCTCATAAGGAAAAACTTTCATTTTCAAATGAACACCTTCGATACTATCAGAATAAGCCCACAGTTCCATGCAAGATCTTAATGAAACAGATCTGCTGGCTAATAACTTTACATCATCTTCTGTGTTAAATTCTACAAGCCAATAAGGTTGCTGCAATTTCATGAAATTACTGCGGGTTTAAGTAATATGTATTTACTAATTATACCGTATTATTTGGTTTCTCAATAAACTTCATAGGAATGTTGTATATGGACAGAATTGAATGTATTTCCTAAAAAAATTAATACAGTTTATAAATGTTAGGTTATTTTTTAAGTATTTACCTCGAATCGAAAATCTAGATGCTCTTGGGCAAACCATAGCAAATATTTTTTGGGTGAAGTATTCATTGCTTAATTCAATTGACAAATTTTTTGAAAATTTTAAATTAAAATATAAAAATTTGAGGCTCCTTTATGTTTTCACATTTCTACACCAGTTAATGTAAAAAAAAGCGCGCTGTTTAAATTTAAAAAACCATGTTTAAAAATATTATTTGAGCTTGAATAAATAGCAGACTGATTTTTAAAAAAAATGTAATAAAATTTCAAAATTATATGAAATAAAAATCTATCAACATTAGAAAATAAATTATAATTATTATATTCTAGCAATATGGTTTTTCATCATATCTAATTCTAGATTTACATTTATACTCATTAGATGTAACAGTATATTAAATAACGAGTGTTATAGGACAAATATTATCAAATGAGACCAAATTAGATCTTAAAAAGCAGGTGTGGGAAGTTCTTTATGTTATTTTTTATAAATTGGCTTCTAGAATCCATTTAAAATTTAGGAATTTTTATGGTGATTGGCACTACGTGATGGTATTCGTCAATTTTTATTGAATATTTTGTACTTATTTAATTTAATGAAAAACGAATTAGAATTTCTCATGTATTCCACATAAAATTATAGAAATTGTTGAAATCATAATAAATAATTTATTTCTCATTACATCTTACATCAATTATGAAAAGCAGTTAATGAAATTTCAAGAATACTGCAAAAAGTAATAAACAATTTATATTAGAAAATTTTACCTGCAGATTTTCATTGGTAATATTCTAAATATATCATTTATTACATGAAACAATTATTATATTAAATCGTTCCTGATAGAATTTGCTACTTTCGACGCTTGGATTTTATACGAAATTTCAATTGACCATCCTTGAAACCCTTGAAAAACTAAATTACACTAGACTGAAAGAATGCTTTTATAATATACAAATGTAGTGTTTTAAATGATTTAATAGGTAGTTATAGAAGCAAATTAGAAAAACATATGAAATATATTGGGTGACATCTAGAGTTCAAAGGATGATTTAATCGATAACTTCATTATATGTAAAGCCATTAAAAGAAACATTTATTACAACATAAATATTTATTTACAAAAATACATAGAGTTTTCATATTTATTTTCAGTATTAGATAAACGATAAACGCAAACAAAGCACTGGAAACGTTCTTTTTGAAGATAAATAAATATAAATAATTTCACTTTTGAAAAATACTTTTACAAAATCACATCAATTCCTTCTCATAAAGTACGATCAAATAGATACAATTTGACTTAAAAATCAAGTATTTTTTATTAAAGAAACTTTATTTTCTATGCGTTTTGAAATATAAATTAAATAGTGCCTTCTATTGAAATATAAATAAAATGGTATTTTCTACAAATATATTGAATACATTAATTTTCGAATACATTATCTAAAAGATAAATTGCACTTTAAGCAACTCTCGCTAACCATAAATCAGTCGTCCATGAAGCAATTATGTTGAAATTTTTTAAATTAATTAAAATTTACCAACAGTTAGTCAATAATTGGAATTTTAAATTGACCGCATTTGAAAGCTGAAACCCAGAGCAGCCATTTTATAAATGTCATCAGGATTGTTAAGAAATTATAAATACGATTGTAAAACGTGAAATATTTGAATTTTTGCACTTTTTTTCCGCGATAAAATATCAAAACATGGGACTGCAAAAAAACTTAAAGAAATGAAAAAAATAGATTTTATTTTAGTTCATTTAATTGAAAATATATTTGATGTGAGCGAAATTAGAGTAACGAAATATTTCAAATTATATAGCTCAAAGTAAGTGCATTTGTGTTATGTCCGCTTATGTTTAATAACGAAAACGATTACTATTCATTCTATTGGGTTGGCAACTAAGTACTTTTGATTTTGTAGTATAAAATAAAACACTTTTTTTTTAAACAAAGAATAGTTTTTAATCAAATATTTTCCATTTTGCTCAATGACCTTTTGCCATCTTTCTTTCAGCTGCATGATTCCGCGCTCATAAAATTTCTGGTCCTTATCAGCAAGAAACTGAACAAGGTGCGAGTGAAGGTCATCGTCATTTGTGAAAGTTTTACTATTCAAAGAATTCTGCAAACTTCGAAATAAATGGTAATCAGATGGTGCTAGATCAGGGCTGTATGGGGGATGAGGCATCACTTCCCAGCCAAGCTTCAATAGTTTCCCACGAGTTGCCAAAGATGTGTGAGGCCTTGCATTATCTTGGTGGAAAACTACACCTTTCCGATTTGACAATTCTGGCCGTTTTTCTTTGATTGCTTCTGATGTTTACTGTCAACAATTAATGTTGACAGTAAACATCAGAATTGATCATTTGGTTCCTTGGAGCAGCTCAAAAAACACAAAAACACAACACCTTTGTAATCCCACCAAACTGACAGCATGATCTTTTTTGGATGCAATTCAGCTTTCCATGTGGTTTGAGCTGGTTTATCGTGTTTGCTCCATGATCGTTTTCGAACTATGTTACTGTACAGGACCCATTTTTCATCACCAGTGATGATTCTTTTTAAGAAAGGGTCGGTTTCATTTCGTTTAAGGTGCATATCGCAAAAGTTGATTTTTTGTGTTAAATGAATTTCTTTCAATTCGTGAAGTACCCAAATATCAAGCTTCTTAACTAACCTAAGATATTTTAAATGTTTTTCAATTGTTGTGTGCGATACATGTAGCCTCTCCGCAACCTCTTGAACAGTTATATGACGATCCTCTTCAATTATGACTTTGATTTGGTCATCATCAACTTCAGTAGGCCGACCAGAACGTTGCTCATCTTTGAGGAAAAAATCTCCAGAACGGAATTTTTTATACCAATTCTGACACGTGCGCTCTGTTAAGCAATTAGCACCATAAACTTCACATATCTTTTTGTGAGCCGCAGCAGCTTTCTTTCCTTTACGGAAATAAAATAGTAAAATATGTCGAAAATGTTCGTTTCTGCACTCCATTTAAAATTAACCCACAACTAATAGCTTTAATAAAAATCACGCACTACTTGCTTCTGAAGTTACGTCAATGTGACTAGTATCATGAGACAAACGGTAAAGTACAGCACTAACATACGTTATACAAAAAATAAAGCAACGCTTCCTATCAGTAAAAACCGAAAGTACTTAGTTGCCAACCCAATATATGCATTTGTGTTATGTCCGCTTATGTTTAATAACGAAAACGATTACTATTCATTCTAGTTACATCCATCTGACGATTTTGATTTAGAACTCATTAAAAGGCAAATTCATTAACAGATAATTGAAACAGAAAATTATTAAATTCTTTTCAATAAAATCTTGAACAGTTTTCCACTTTTACTTGCGACTATTTGACCGTACCACATGATGAAAAGAAAAGTTTCTGCAGCGTTAATTTTAATAAGTTAATACATGGGTACGAGGGGATACATTAAATGTCTAAAATACAGATAAAGACGATTTTTTATATTGTGATTTGGCACTTTTCCTTAAATAAATCCGGGAAAGATTGATTTCAAAAATCGAATTGTTTTTTAAGTCGTATAAAAAATCGTCCTCGTTAAAGAAGAGATCATATTTTTTTAACACGAGCGATTTTACAAGAACGCCTGCTTGAATAGATGGTGTTTCGTCCTCATGTGACTCCTCAGAGTGTCGATGCGACTGTAGGTTGCCGGACAATACGGACAGAACGATCTCTGAGGCGTGTGCGAGTGATAATGGTGCCATCGATTCGTCACTTCTTTGCTGCAGGTTTTGCAACGGTACAGTAGGGAATTAATGGTGGATACTTCGAACATATCGTTGTAAGACGAATGTGACCCTCCATTTACGTCTGTTAACAAAAATTATTCAATAGAATACAGAAATTTTTTAAGGTACTAAACGAAGTTAAAAGTGTATCAAGAAACTTACGTTAGAAACTTTAATGCCGCAAGAAAATTTTTATCTAAAAAGTAAAGAAACAATCGATATATAATATAGTAGGTGAGGACATTCCCTTTTCGTTTGCAATATAAACCCACACAATACTGATTACATATGACATACTATCAGGTTGTTACATATGAAATGTCCGATTTTGTAAGGAATAAAAAAAGTCTAAATTTAAAAAAATATAAATATTTATTCTGCAAAATAGTCTCCATTTACATCAATAGTTTGTTGCCAACGGCCTGGAAGCTGAAAAATTCCCTTTGAAAAGAAATCTAGGTTTTGACGGCTCACATATTGCTCAAACACTGCTATTACAGACTCCCGGTCAGGGAAGTCCCTATTTTTTAAGTGATTGTCTAAACTTCGGAAAAAATGAAAATCAGTTGGCGAAAGGTCAGATGATGGGTGAGGGAGAATTTCGTAACCAAATTCCGAAAATTTTTGGATTGTCTGTCGTGCAACATGAGGTCTTTATTATCATAAAGTATGGGTCCATGTCTATTGACTAGTGAGGTCTGCAAGCGGCTCAATTTTCCATGCATAGTTTCCAGTTCGGCACAATAGAACGCTGCCGTGATGGTTTCACCAGGTTGCAAAAATGAATAGTGAATAATACCCTTACTGGTCCACCGTACAGTCACCATAATCTTTCGCGGGTGAAGTGATGCTCGTGCATGCTGTCTTGGTGTTTCACCTCGATCTAACCATTGTCCTGACCGTCTCCGATTATCATAAAGTATCCACTTTTCGTCACACGTTACCACTCAATGAAGAAACGGTTCAACTTTCTGTCGATTAGCCAAAGAGGTAGCCACCTCTAATCGACGGAGCTTATTGGCTTCCGTTAATTGGTGCGGCACCCATCGATCGAGTTTCTTCACTTTGCCAATCGAAGAAAGGTGACGACTAATGGTGGCAATGGACACTTGAAATGTTTCTGCAAGGCTACGCACTGTTGTCGACGGATTACTTTCAACTTCTACACGCAGCTCGTCGTCATTAACGGTGCTACGCGCATATCCGCGAGGCTCATTTTCCAAATCACAATTTCCCTCGCTGAATTTTTTAAACCATCGCCGTAATGTGCGTTCATTACACGTGGTTTCACTGAACGTCTGATTAATTTCTCGCGTTGCTGCAGCTGCATTTAATCCCTTTTTAAATTGAAAGAGGTAAATTGCCCGAATATCTCTTGCCGACAGCATTTCCATAGGCAAGACAAGGGCACTTCAAAATAAATACCCTTTTCTACAAATACAATAATAATTTTCACCAAAAACATACACGTCTTCACACAGGTGCGATTCAGTTCAGACTGAAGGAAAAAACGGACATTACATTTGTAACAACCTGATAATGAGGTTACAAAATGCTTTTTTCTTTCCTTCCTAATGAAAGGTTTGCAGCAAAGTTTGTTAAGGGTTCGATCCTCGACGTTCCTCTACTGGATTGCTTCTCTTAAAAATTAAAACAGATTTCTCGTCCATAGTCTCCGCTTCTGGAATTGCACATTGGACACTATTGTCCCTGTTTTGACAGCGCAAATGTCTTTTCTTTCAATTCTTTAATCTGCATCTATTTATAAATTCATTTTGCTAGTAAATTTTTCTTATTTCTTTCTTTCCCAATGAAGTAATATACGACACCTTAGATTCATTCGATATTTTTCTTCCAGAAATTCAGCAGATTTCTTGTCCATATTCCTTTGCTTCTGGAATTGCACATCGTATACATTGTCATCATCCTTGCATTGACAATGCAGATTCCTTTCTTTCAATTCTTTAATCTGTTTAAAATGATTTTACCCTTAAATTTTCCTCATCTTGCCTTCCCAATGAAGTAATATACGACACCTTACACTAATTCGATATTTTTCTTCTTGACATTTGGACCTAGTTGATTTGCTGCAAAGCTTGTTACGAGGGCGATCCTCTACGTTCCCCTACTGGGTTGCTTCTCCCAAAAGTTTAACAGATTTCTTGTTCATATTCTTTGCTTCTAGAATCGTACAACGAACATTCTCGTCCGCTTTTACAGCACAGATTTTTTTAAAATTTCAATTCATTAATCTGTGTCTGTTTAAATTCATCTTGCTATGAAATTTTCCATATTTCCATAAGTTTTTAAAAATATACGGGGCAATAAAAATACATTTTCTTCAATATGATTTATTCTCGTATATTTTCTTTTACATATTTAATCCGATATAAATAAATAAATCTAGTGACCTATGTTTAAAATTTAATATACCCTGATAATGATATATATTTCCGATTTTTTTTTCACTTTCCATTTCACATTTAGAAAATATCAAAATTGCACAAAAAAAGGTTAGATTAAAAATGATATTTTGCACATATTTACTTAAAAATTAGCTGTCTAATATGTATGAATATATACCGAGTGATTGTCAAAAAAGCCCAAGAAAAGTTAGCATAGTTACATGGTGATATTTAAGAATTTGCCAATGAAATACTTAAATATAAACAGCACCGTTACACTGTGAAGTATACCAAAGGATAGTTAATGAAGAAAATTAACATAAGAAATCGGCTATAAATTAAGAAATTATTTAGTTAATATCGTATGGTATATCAGGTGTGTATAAATTGGTGCAAAAGCTACACGTGGTGCTACCACTTGTCCAATTCTAAATCGAAAATCTCAACATCAAATATTGTACCATGCCTTATACGTCTTCACGAGGTTCTCGAACTTCGGACTTTTAGTCCATAAATAATTTTTCGATATCTGTTGATAAGGGAAGCTACAAAAAAAAGAATTTTTAACAGAACCTTTTTCTTTTTTACTTTACTTTATCTTGGCTTTCAGGTTGGAAGCGCATCCTCGGTACTTCAATTGCCGAAGTTTCTTCCTCGCTTAAAGAAGACATCTTCAAGAAACTGGTGTAATTCTATTGCGAGTGAGTTTATATAGAGGTGTTGTTAGTCATGGGTTAATGGAGCGTTGGAGCTACGCTGGAATTGTTTGAAGATAAGGGATTGCAAGGCATTGTGTATGAGGTGGATTTCTATTGACTCACGGATTGTTTCGGTTATAACAATGACTAGTTTGGGGTAGGATTTTGAGTAGAATTGCTGTGAATATGGTGCCTGGTTTCAAGCCTATCCTCAGCAAGTGCAGAACCAGCTACACGCAACAGCCTATACAACTCTCAAGTTTCGAAACACGAGTGTCGACAGACCGCTTCGTTTCGCCAGTATTATACACACCAGACCCTACTTATCTCCAAACAATTTCACAATAATCGCAACGCTCTTATGACTCGTGACGAACAACACACGTATATAAACCCATACGTAACGGACTTACACCAATTTAATTCAGTGCAACAACGGCAACAGTAGCAGAAGTTAAACCTTGAAGATGTCTCATATAAGTCTAGAAGCCAGGTTCTTTTTGACAACGTTGTAGAACAATGAAATTGTATTCTGATTTGGTTTCGATGAAAAACAATACTGTCAATTATTACAGTACCTACTTTTACAGTAGAACACGGGTACAGTGTTGCCAAATGTACATTTCCTTCAAATGGTTCCTGAAAAGATACAAAGCATTTTAACATTGAGATTTTCGATTCAGAATCGAACGAAAGATGTCGCTGCGTGTCCTTCTGCACAAATTTATGTACACCCTGTATAGGCGACGTTTTTTATTGTAAGATTAGAGAAAAGTTCTTCGAAATAAAAATAAATAAATGCAAGCATTTCATACGCTACTTTTTATAAAGAATAAAAGAAGACGTAAAGTACTGCGAAGAAAATTAAATTATTTCAACAAAAAGTAAAGTCGATGCAGTCTTATTGTCGTTAGACAACATATTATCAAAGTTGCTGAAATGCACTATTTGAAAAAATGACACATCTGCTTGCATATTCGGAAAAAATTGGAAAATTTCTGAGTTAAGTGTATAGAATCAAATGGGAATTATGTTGAAAAATAACATGTACGTATTTTAACCTTAAAAAATATATTTCATTGCAAAGTTACCTGTCAAATAACATTTGTACATAGCCATACCATATCTGCTTTTTGCTTAAATAAAATCGAATTATAAATAGTATTATTACAACTTATTACCCTTTTTAAAAATCACTCAGTATATATACAGACGTAAGTATAAATTACAATATATTAATTTCATAAAGTTGGTAGTATTATCTGTCATTTTACACAGTAGTACCAACTTTACTCTTCCACCTGCTTTAAAATTTTAAGTCGTGCATAAAATTATAAAAAATAGAATTTATCCTAATTTTACTCTTCACATTGGAGCTGCATTAAAGTAAAAATATAATAAAAAAAATACATTAAGTAAAAGATATGGTAACTTGAAATGATTAGCATAGTTTTTTTTTTAAAAATTAAAGTACATTCACCCAATCCCAAAGCTATTCTTCAATCTGTGATAAAATTCCTTGCTGTCGAATTTTTAGTCAATTTTTTTCACGCCTTCTCAGACATTTTTGGCACATTATTTTTATTCAGATGCTTAAATTTAAAGATTAAGTTTTGGACACAAAACAAAAATAAATTAGTTCTTCAGGTACCAAAGAAGAGGAGGCTTTGTGATAGAAATAGATTAAATTTTTGAATGATAAATAAAAAGTGGTGAATTTTCAATTTTTTAATAATTTTATTTTAATATTTGCAAAATATCATTGAAAAGGCAAGGAGAGAAACAATAAGTGTCCTGGCACTCGTCATTAGTACTCATTGAATAACTGTGGTTAACATTTTTTCGAATTACTTGCGTTTAAATGGTTGTAGTAAATAAAAGAAAGCTTCATTAACTAATATCCAAGTCAATTCACCATTTTTTAATTATTTTACCGTCAACATAAAGACTGTTAAGTATGGTTGATATATTTTAAATCTTGTATTAAAGATTAAAGTAAGTATATATCATTTTTATATGAATATGCTTAATAATTAATATATTAATGTATATTATACATAAAAAATGAAAGTCTATCTATATTTATACAAGGTTTGGCATATAATCACAAATTATCGTTTATACATATATGTATCGTCGTTTTCTAAGATAGTTTTTGTTTTTAATAATTAAGTAACATTAAATTTAGAAATTTTAGAAATCAAGTCACAAATGAGCAAATTTTTCTTCATTTCTGCGTGTCATTTTAGACGGTTTTGCTTCAGAAGTTTAATCGGGACTCCATTAGAATATATAATTTTTAATTATATAAAAATGTAAAGTACTGCGCGTTGGAAACTAGAAAACACATTGTATACGCGTGAATATCATTAATCATTCGACGAATTTAGATTTTTGAAATGAAAACCTATAGAGGAGTCTGTTTTCAATGTTTGACCTGGCTCTAGTTAGATGTCTAGACTGTGTAATGAATTCTTCGTCTGGTCCAAGCTTTTCGCTCTGTTAGGTTGCCATATTTTATTTGCAAAACTTCAATCATACAGTCCAAATATATAATTTTTAATTATATAAAAATGTGAAGTACTGCGCGTTGGGAACTAGAAAACACATTGTATACGCGTGAATATCATTAATCATTCGATCAATTTAGATTTTTGAAATGAAAACCTATAGAGGAGTCTGTTTTCAATGTTTGACCTGGCTCTAGTTAGATGTCTAGACTGTGTAATGCATTCTTCGTCTGTTCCAAGCTTTTCGCTCTGTTGGATCGCCATATTTTATTTGCAAAATGTCAATGTTTCAGTGAGAATATATAATTTTTAATTATATAAAAATATAAAGTACTGCGCGTTGAAAACTAGAAAACACATTGTATACGCGTGAATATCATTAATCATTCGACCAATTTAGGTTTTTGAAATGAAAACCTATAAAGGAGTCTGTTTTCAATGTTTGATCCGGCTCTAGTTAGATGTCTAGACTGTGTAATGAATTCTTCGTCTGGTCCAAGCTTTTCGCTCTGTTGGATCGCAATATTTTACTTGCAAATCGTCAATCTTGCAGTGCAAAGAGATCAGCTTTAGATGGAATCTTTTTGATGGTTTTGCTCGCAAATTATTTATAGAAATAAAGTAGGATCAATTATTAAACTTTATAGGAGCTGTGCTAACAATCTCCGATAGATATTATTCTTCTATACCATCAAGTCATTAGACATTAACAGCTGGTGATTTGATGGTGTAGAAAAACAATATCTAAAGATTATTAGAATAGGTTGAGACTTCCTACAAAGTTTAATAATTGGTTCTACTGTATTTCTACTTTATGCCAATAATTTTAAAACGCATGTCTTTGGTATTTCATAATATGTCGTTCAAATTATCAAACGAATAGACGGCTCTAAAATACATATGTGAGTTTGCAAAGAGAATTTTTAAATGACCAGTTTAACACTTTAATGGCTTTACAATGATGTGGACTGCCTTCATACAACTTTAAGAGATTTGTTGATAATTTGAAATCACTACAACACTTTGTATTTAACCTAGTACAACACCTCTGTAGTAAAAGAACAATAATTGAGGTCAAAATATTGAGTTTTCTTTATAAACTTATATCTAAACGGTAATTCACAGAACGATTTAATAATCGAAAATTTCCCAAAATATAATTACCTAACATAAACGAAATTCTACAGTAGCATTGCCGGATTTCACAGACTATTACAAGAAAATTTTTTGAAAATATATATAATTATCCACGTTTGCATGATTGATTTTAACATAACCTACAATCAAATGTCAAATCCAAGGAACACATGTCTCAGCTTCTGAAATGAACTTTCCGTAGAATATAGATATAAACCCTAACTTTGGTTATTGTATTTTGCGAATTGGTTGAAACTGTTTCTTTTCTTCAGTATTAACATCTAGTTTATTAATGTTACAGCAAGAGTACACGCTAATCGCCGAATAAGCTAAATGGGAAATCCTTTTTGATGGTACACCGGACGAAATTTCTACATCATTTCCACATAGACTACATAATGAAATTGTTCATTTTTTAAATGTTTGCAAATTATGAATTGAAGCTGATACTTAAGTATAAAGAAAGACTGGTGAAAAGGGAAGAAACATTAGAAAAACCCCAATAACACAATGCACAATTTAACAGTTTAAAGTTTTGTAAGGAGCTTTAGAATACACCATCTTACGACCTGGGGTATCAAATTACTTTTCGTGTGTACTGATTAAATAATAAAAACAGTTTTCGAGTAATAAGAACCAAACTAAGTAGTCAAACAATTAAAACTTAGTAGTACAGTGAAACCCGTTTATTGGAAACCCTCTGAATATAATAGAATATATCGGTTAAAAGAATTAAAATATCAAGAACAAAACCATTTCCCTTTAAGTATTAACAAAATTATTCGGTTATAAGAATATCTTTTAATAGAATATATTGGGTAAAGGAATGGCTTTTCTAAAAACATTAATGTGATTTTGTCTTTATAAAAGAATAAATTTCTCTACCTGCTTAACTAAAGGTGGATGTAAACCAAAAGTTACTATGAATGTTTACTTTTAGAAAGCTATTATGTACATAATTACAGATAATCTTCGGATAATTACGTATTGCAATAAAATCTTGTACCTAAGTGATTTTAAACAGTATTTAGACAATGGCTAATTCTGTGCGAATTACATATATACAATAAAAACTTTTTCGGAGGTTTTAAAAGCAGGAAATTTCTATATTTCTGGTCAGTTTGTTATTTGACATAGAAATCGAAAGTGAGTGAAAATGAGTGAAAAATAGCTTCTTCGACAAACTTGAAAAGAAAAGACCTTGCTCTGAAGTAAAAAGTAAAATTGCTTGAGTTTTTAGAAGAAATAACTTGCGGTCAGTTGGATGTTGCCAAAAACAAAAAAATTTGGTGTGTCTCAAGCACAAGTGAGGAAATTGTTAAAAAGAAAAGACAGTATTTTAAGTGATTGGCGTGATAATTTTAAATCTACTCAAAAACGAAGACGCAACGGGAAGAATGCTGACGTAGAAAATGCTTTAAATCATTGGTTTATGGAAAAAAGAGCGCGTAAAGTTCCACTTAGCGGACCCATTTTGAAGGAAAAAGCCGAACAGATTGCACAAAATCTGGGTAGTGTAAATTTTCAAGCAACAAATGGGTGGCTTACCAGATGGAAAAGAAGTTCCCAAATTTCTTTCAAAAAAATTGTAGGTGAAAATACATATTCAAAGGATATTCCATCAACCGCGCCATCATCTCAAGAAGTGAAATTAGCGTGTGACACTATCGTCGTTTTTTAGAATCAAAAACTGACTGTAATTTTGCACATTTCTATGCATTAGATAACCAAATCACCGATATTTTGTGTAAAGAAAGAAAACAAAATAAAATTATTTTGTTAAGGATGTGTAGAGTTTGAAATAAAAAAAATAATGTCAATTAAAAAATATGTATTACGCTGAAATGTGTTTTATTTCTTTAGTATGTACTCTTAAATACATTTTATGAAAATCGCTACATAAATTTTACAGTATCATACTGAAGTCAATTTTATAGTTATAAAATCGCAGATATAAAGAATACGAAGTATGTATGTATGTATATACATACTTAACTTACTAGTAATAAGAAAAAATAAGTTAAAAACGAATAATGGAATAATCCGCATATAGGAATAATTTTGGCGGACAATATGAGTATTCCAATAAGCGGGTTTCACTGTACTCGAATCCACTCTTCGCGTAAATTATAAGACACAGCCAACTGTTATTTTTGCGTAATTTATATGAACGTTCGTTATAAAAATATCTTTAAAAACAAAAGCTATCTTGTTAAAAAATCTTTCTTTTTTTTACAGTGTTTTATACAGTTTTCGAAAAACAACCTAATTATTAAATATACTACGTCTAACTTAATGAATGAGCGATAAGGAATTTTAAATATTTATTTGAAAATTTTGTATTAATTATTGATAAAATGTTATTGTATTAGGTGAAAATAGGCGTTTTCTTTTGACAATTTTTAACTGATAAAACGCAAATTATAACAAAAAAAGAAATAAAATTCTCTTCGAAAGTTAAGACAATTATTTTCGAAAACACTGTATATCTTTAAGTCTATTATCCCAAGTACATTTCGTTTCTTAAATTTCTTAAAATTTTGCTTAATAATTAAAAAAATTACCTAAAAATTACATACGTATTTATGTATTGTGTATGTATAATGTATATATCGTATTTTACATAATATACCTACAGGGTGAATCATAAGGGGAGTAGCGAATTTGGTCAATATCCAGAGACTTTTTTTTAGTAAAAAGAAGTTAATGGCCAACTGTATTTTAACTTATTTAATTCGGGGGATGTAATCAACTAACTTTTTTTCATGAATAAATTAAGTTAAAAATACGATGTGGAGTAAATTGCGACTAATATTTTGTTAAGAGCTAATAATTCTTTAATTTATTTTAAGTAATTAAGTTATTATTTGGAAAGTTTTAAAGATTATAAAAAGATGAAATAGTTGCAAAAATAAATGGATTCGTTAATGTGAATGCAAATCCTTCAACTAGAAGTAAAGCCCACGTGATCTAGTGTCACTATTGTAATATGTGTCGCGTATATTGCTACGGGGTGCGTTTAATGTAATTAAGATGAGTCTTGACTAAAACTTTTGACAAATGAGAAATAGTGTGGTAGTAGTGTATATGCTAATAGAGTCAATTTTCGTACTATTATCGTTTGCAAATTGGATGGTGGGAAATAGCTATGGAGGATGAGCAAGGCAAACCCGTCAGAGAAGAGAGGAAAAACATGAATGGATATATAGCATACATAATGTCAGTGAAGCAAAGATGCCTCGCAAAGGCGTTAGAAGGGTTTGGGAAGCTAAAATATCGCGACGTAAGAAGAGGAAGGAGACCCAAAATAACGTTTTGGAAAATATCTTGAAAAAGAGGGGACAAGCATGGATGGAAGCAAATAAGGTTGTGCAAAATAGAAAGGATTGGTAACTTACCTAAAGATTTAATTTACACTCCTATTTACACCAAGGGGAGAAACGAAAGTTGAATAATCTCATTCCAGGTAACCAACGACAGAAACCGGGGCAACGTGTGCAGGCATTGCACACCGACAGCAAACATCATATCGGTGATGCAAAGGTGCCCCGCGAAGGCGTTAGAAGGGTATGGGACGCTAAAATAACTCGGTGTGAGAAGAGGAAAGAGACCCAAAATAACTTTTCCGCAAACATCATGAGAAAGAGAGGACAAGTATGGATGGAAGCAAATAAGGTTATGCAAAATAGAAAGGACTGGTAACTGACCTAAAGATTTAATTTGCACTCCTAGTTACACCAAGGAGAGAAACGGAAGTTGAATAATCTCATTCCAGGTAACCAGCGACAGAAACCGGGGCAACGTATGCAGGCATTGCTCACCGACAACTTACATCATGTTAGTGACGCAAAGATACCTCGCAAAGGCGTTAGAAGGGTTTGGGAAGCTAAAATATCGCGGCGTAAGAAGAGGAAAAGGACCCAAAATAACATTTCTGGAAATGTCTTGAAAAAGAAGGGACAAGCATGGATGGAAGCAAATAAGATTATGAAAAATGGAAAGGACTGGTACAAGTAACTGACCCAATGATCTAATTTACACTCCTACTTACACCAAGGAGAGAAACGGAAGTTGAATAATCTCATTTCAGGCAGCCAGCGACAGAAACCGGGGCAATATGTGCAGGCATTGCACACCGACGGCTTACGTCATGTCAGTGACGCAAAGCTGCCTCGCGGCGTAAGAAGAGGAAAAGGACCCAAAATAACATTTCTGAAAATATATTGAAAAAGAAAGGACAAACATGGATGGAAGCAAATAAGATTGTACAAAATAGAAAGGACTGGCACAAGTAACTGATTCAATGATTTAATTTACACTTCTACTTATACCAAGGGGAGAAACGGAAGTTGAATAATCTCGTTTCAGGTAGCCAGCGACAGAAACCGGGGGCAAGGTGTGCAGGCATTGCACACCGACAGCTTACATCATGTCAGTGATGCTAAGATGCCTCGTAAATATGGATTGTTAACTGAGACGGGTGTAAATAAATTTTTAAATCGCTTTCTTACGTTCGATAAAAGTTTTTTTTCAATATACACTTATTTATGCACATTAATAAAATGTTTATATACATTTTATTAATTTTCATAAATGTGTATTGAAAAAAAAAACTTTTAGATCTTGTAACTCATAAACAGCAAATCAACAAGTAGGTTTACGTAGGCAAAAATATCAACCTGTATATTAACAAAATTTTCTTTCACCAGTCATGACTCACCCTGTATACTATAATTAAAAAAATCCCAAGAGTAATAATTAAATATGTAATTCTAATAATATATCTTATACACCCGTAAAATATACACAAGAATTAAGTTTTTTGGCTTTGTTTTAATTTTTTTTAACATTCCATTCTACAATGGATCATAAAATTAAAAATTATGAATTTATAAATTTCTTTAGTATTTATTTGCACCATTTGCATAATCTCTTTGAATATTTCTCCTTTTCCTACAAGATTTGTTTCTATATTTCTTACAGCATGAAGTCTTTGATCTATCATAAACAAACTTTAAAATTATAGAATACGTTTTAATACTCAATGTTTTACGTGCTGTGTAGATTTAGGCAAAAAATTTACAATTCTGTTAGAGCAGATATAGTTATAAAGAGAAATGAATTTATGTATAAATTTAAAGAAATATATATACATATATATGTGCAGACGAAGGTTCTTGCGGTTGGAAGCATGCGTAGATGGGTATGAGTAGGTTCTCGGGCTCTCCGCGATATTGGACAGAGGTTCTCAAAAGAATCGGCGTCTCGACGTTTCGATGACATGTCGAGCATCTTCTTCAGGAGTTGTTTCGTAGAGAAGCGTCAACCTGAAACTGGCTGTGACTGAACCCGAAGAGTTACAAGGAGCCAGTATGTAAAGCAGCAGTAGAAGCAGTCACAGCCAGTTTCAGTTTGATGCTTCATTACGAAACAACTTCTGAAGAAGATAATTGAGATGTCATCGAAACGTCGATTCTTTCGAGAACTTCTGTCCAACATCGCGGAGAGCCCAAGAAAAAGATATAGTAAGGTAAGTATATGTAGTAAGGACTGTATAATCGACCGTACTCTTAGTATCTTAAACGTAACTATATGTTTTACGGACGGACAAAATAGGTTAAACTAATTTTGCTATAGTCGAGTTTTATTCTATTTTACAATGTATTTTAAAATTAAAATTCAGTGTTATTTATACAATTAATTTGAATCAGCCAGTGTATGACTCCTTTTAGTTTCACACTCCTGAGGAAGCTGCAAAGGTTTGGCAGCGAAATATAGAGTATTGAAAACTAAAATTGTTTGTCTTTGTTCAACAGACCGATACACCTGATAATAGTTACGTTTAAGATATATGTATATATAATATATATATATATATATATATATATATATATATATATATAATAGATATTGATATATCGTGCATTCATTTTACCTCGCTACGAAAACTGCATTATATTCGGGTCTAGCTGCCGAATACCGATCAGAATGTAAAGCTGTGGGGCGCGAGTCATTTGACTCACGACTATAACTGACTTCTGATCGTACTAGCTGCAGCCCCACCACTAATTTGACTGTAGGCGACACGAACAACTACTTAATCTGTAATCTGTAGTCAGTCGTTGTTGTGATTCGACTGACTCGCGCCCCACCACTTTACATTCTGATCGGCATTCGGTATCTAGACCCGAATATAATATGATACGGTGTTTGTAGCATTTTAATATGAAAGCACGGTATATATATATATATATATATATATATATATATATATATATTAGATATTGATATAGTGTTTTGATTGGAAGTAATCCAATATATATCAAAATGTTGTCGTGGTTGAGGCTCTTATACATTAAGACAAATGATATCATCCTTTTAAATTATGTTTATGTCGGATCACTTCGCTAAATAAAACTTTTTCAACTGTTTTTTTAATTTTTTTCGTTATTAGTGATCTATTTGAATTATATTTCTTATGATCTTCAATATATTTTCTTTACTTTTATCTAACCTTTTAATAATAAAAAATATTCCATTTATTAAAATTTGACCTATGGCGCGCCTTTAGAAAAGTTCAGTAAGGACACCGCGAATAAAACGAGTTTGGTAACCACTGGTCTAGGTCATTAATTTTTTACTATTTTTACAATTTTTTTTTAAACATTTCTTTTTATTATTATTTATTTATTTGTATATTTATAACAGCGAAATGAAATTTTTGGTCAAATCTACTGCACACAAAACATTAAGTGATCAACTAAAAATGAAAAGCTATTTGTAAAAATATCAAAAAATAAAATATATATTTACAACCTAGTGTTGTACAAGAAATATAATCTTAGCAACAACACCAAATTAATAACTTACTTTATTTAATTATTCATTATTTTCTAGATTTCTAAAGAATATCAGAAAATATTTTTAAAAATACCTTTAAATTAATGGTAAGGAAAAAACTATTTACCTATGTGATCATCACTTTTGAAAATGTATAAAAAATCATTGGGATATTTGAAAATTTCTTTGGTAGTAATCGTTTCGATTATATTTTTAATCCCTTTAACTAAATCTAGACTAGATTGTGGACTAGAATTCACTTATGGTATCCTTTTGATTTTTTCCTTGCAAGAATTCATGCTGTTTGCGTACTTTTTTTTTTACAAACTTTACAAACTTGATAGATACGTATGATAATATAGAGTTTTGTATTTTCGGAACTAATTTTTAGATACTACAAAAGCAAAAAGGGCAGTGACGTATATTTTTTCCGAATTATTAATTTGATGTGAAAGCTTGGAAGCCATTTAAAGGAGTTTTATTACCGACCTCGTGTACTTATTAATTTAATGGTAGCTATTTCTAGCATCAATTGAAATTTCGTAAATACATACAACAGATAACACACAGCAAGCACTACAAAATAACAAAACACGTACAAGCCTAGAAGCAGAGAGAATTTTGAAAAGAAAAGATTTATAAGAGCTTCAAGCAACTTGTAACTTAAAAACGCATCTAGAAAAAGAGAAAGCAAGATACAGTGTGTGGAGTAGAAATCGGAAAACTGATCCAAGATATTTATTTATTGTAGCATTTAAAACAAAGATAACTTTATAAGTTACAGTTAAAATTAGACCTAAGAGTTGACATTACAAACGATCGTTCAACGGCGCGTGTTACGAAGAAGTGCAAGGTATTTCCTCGTTAGATGCCGAACGATAATTCTCTGCATATAATATTTATTCTTCGGCGAACACGGTTACATGAAGAAACAGTTGAAACATATCTGATGCCGTAAATATTTAACCGATCCTATCCACTTTTTGCATCTGTAAACTGAAAACGCTGCTTAAAAGAGTAAGTGTTTAATCTGGTACGTAGACAGTTATACAATGACGCGGTTCCAGCCCGGAAGACCAGAAGCAGAGAGTAAGTGTTTATTTACATTTATTACCAAATCTCTTGCACTTCTTCTCGCAACTAATAAGTTCGCGCAATAAATTTTAAATCAAAATAGTATTGCATATGTAAGAAAAAAAAAACTTTTTTGAATCTGCTTTTATGGATTTTTCGCTTTTGTAATATATAATTAGAAAAACCTGGCATATATTTTTGGAGCACCCTGTACATATTTTCGATCAAATTGGTCTATTTAAAGAAATATGGTTATTGTAATATATCATTTGAAAAAATCACTGGAGATTGCTACAATGGTTACTTATTTGTTGTAACAGAATACATATCTATCAAGTTTTCCCATTCCACTTACGTGTTATAATAATCAAAATCCTGTTATAATAGTTTAAGTATAATTGATTTGTTTTCTTTTTAGAAACAATCTCCCAATTTTAATTGCTAGGCAACCGTAGGATGTTTAGTACGCATGTGTAAAAGTAAAGTGTCACTGCGCGTATAAACGGCAGGACAGTGGGAACAGCTGTACTGCCCCGGAAAGTGCACGTAATAATGATTCCTAGTATTGCTCACGATTTTCCCGCACAAAACGCATCGCCTTCGCTCGTCCATCGTGCCGACTCTCTCGAACAGTTGGGAGACCTTGTAGCATTTCACATCTGAAACAAAAAAAATTGCACCAGCTGTAGTTCGTTTTGACAGGTTTGTCCTATGTAGATAGTTATTACCGATTGATCTAGTAGCAGTAGCAGTACTAGATGCGATATTTTCTGCATTTTGCGGGATGGATGATCTATGATGGATTTGGCACGTTTATTTCAGAATGTCTTTTTTTATACGAACAACACTGTATATATTTTAAATGGCAATTTAAAAGATATAAAATGGTGGACGATATCGCGAATAGTTAAAAAAATGTTTTATATATTTATAAAATCATTGTCGAAATTATATGGTTGCGTTATAGTATTTTGTTTTAATGATTGGTTTCGTAAAGGCCTATGTAGTGGAGCATATTCATACAGAATGCGATTATAACGCGCAAAATTTAGAAAATACTGCACTACAGAGGTCTGCACAAATAAGTATCTAGAATCAACATTCACTAGAATAGATTGACAATGGCTGGAAAAACAATAGGCTGTTTGAATGGCAGACTATGGAATAAAGAGATTTAGGTTGCAGAAACAAACATGAGAGCATAATTAACAGCACAATTTATTACAGGTCTGAAATATGGAGTTTCACAGACTGAAATATAAAAAAGTTTGAAGTGGCAATATCGAGAAGAGGCAGAACACGAAGTGAGAAAGTAATTAAAAGGGTGCCAGTGTGGAAAAACAATCTTGAAAGATAATCTGGTACGTAGACTTCCGCGGTCGTGTTCCACACTATCTTCTTCTGGGCTGTAACCGCGTCACTGGTATAACTGCCGACGTTTCGTAAGTTTCAGTGCGACAAACAGTAGCAGTAGTTGAGCCCTGAATATGTCCCATACGAGTGGGTGCGAAACATCGGCAGTTATACACCAGTGACGCGATTTCAGCCCAGAAAGAGATAATCTTAAAAGATATTTAAAATAAACAATTGATATGTGTAACCAGATGAAATGCATGAGTAATAATTTACCGTCAAGACAAACCCTACTGTAATACCATTTAAAAGATTGTAATCAAACGTTAGCAAGCTGGTGACGAAGATGAAAGGGATATCGCCGAAACGTCAAGATTACATAGACAAGACTGTGCTGAAGAACAACCGAAAGAATTACAATGAAGTAGTGCATTATATTTTATTTCAAGGCAATTTTCTGATTCTGTATAGTCTTTTGTATTATTCTGAGGTATTTCGATACAACTATGATGTATGCAGGGGAAACATTCAGCATGACGAAGAAACAGGAGGAGGATCTGAGAATAATGAAAAGAAAAATATTGAGAGTGATACTGGGACAAGTGAAAATAGGAGATGCTGAATATAGAAGAAGAACTAATCATGAGCTTTCACAGGAAATAGGAGAGGACATAGTGAAAAAAATTAAACAACAGAGAGCTAAATGGTTAGGAGAGAGGACTGAGGAGTACGTGGAAGCGAGAAGTATTTGGGAAGGACCGGAACCAGTAAATGGAGGCAGAAAGTGGGGAATAGAGAACAATGGAGAGAAGTCTGTGAAAAGATATAGGCTGGAAAAGGGGGGTGATCTCCCCAGCATAAAACAGATCTAGATAACCGACAGGTGGCTTAACTCCTTCAGGAGTGTTACGCCATGATAATAATAATTTCGATACAAAAAGCGTCTCTTTTTACTGTATTTCTGGTTTTCTAACGCCTTTTAAGCTCCTTCTAGGACATTAATGTTATAACTTAAGATGAACAATTTTCCGATAATGACAGAAATCGATAGAAGGCGAGCGCATGCATGCATTGTCGATAGCTTGCATCATGTTAGTGATGCGTAGATGCCTCACAAACGTGGATTGTTAATTGTGACGGATGTAAATAGATTTCTAAATCGATTTCCTACGTTAGAATATACAGGATAACTTTCACCTATCCAACTTTCCCGGCATATTTTGTTTATTCTGTATTTTCATTCACCTGCGCAAGATTTGTTGAACCGGTAATACATCCACTAAAAGCGACTTGAGTGAACGACTGCACAATTGCGCGCTATACTTATAAATAAAATCACCTGTCAAATTTCTACCGGGCACGCTATTCTACGCCGGCAAAACTGACCATTTCTAGTAATATTTGTCACGTTAAAATGCGATATTAAAAATGATATCAACGTCTACTTTAAAATGCATCGGAAAAAGCGGGAAATTTAAAATACGAAACAAATAAAACCAACGATATTTAACACACCATTTTTAATAAAAATTAATAAAATACAATATAGTAAATGCATACGTGAATGCAACAAATTTACATATGTATAATATGTATGCATATTAGAAAAAAAAATATATGTATAGAAATAATTATTAAAACTATAAAAGCAAAAAAAAATTATTGACGAAATTATCTTTTGAGTATTATAACTAATTTTAAGGCGATTTTAACTGTAATTTTAAGTATCAACATGTATCTAGTTAAAGAAAAAGAAAGACATGTTATTTTATTAATTATAAAAATTATACAATTCTATATAATCACGAAAATTAATTGTTTATTTAATATGAACAGAAAACATTATGATGAGCAAAATGGTTCTTTTTATTTAATATCTAAAAATCTTTGTTTATTTTTTTTCTTAATCTAAAGCGATGAAATTAATTTTAGTTTGAATAAAACAATGTTTAGTTTTTTTTAAATAGGTCCATAGATTGTAGAAAACTTAATCCTAATAATTATTAATGTTAATTATTATTATTTTACCGCAACCCTTGCATATTTTTGTTTTGACAGAAAAACAAATGAATCAACAGTACATATCAAAAACAAAAAAAATTAAAAAATATGTGTAAATATAATTCGACGTTTTTTGAGTTTGTTCTTGTAATAAGTTTCTATGTAAATATTATTTCAAAATAAACACAAAAACGGCATTTGCCGTTCCATTTTTTCCTATTTAAGTTTGAGTTCATAACCTCAAAATTATTAAACGTCAATGTCAAATGTAAAGTTTGATATTTAGCTTTGAAATGTAAGGTACAAATAAAAACTAAGAAATAGAATTTATATCTTTGATGATATTTATATTTTGATAATTAAATTATCTGTCAAATGAATAAAAAAATTTAGAATTAATGAAAAAACTGATTTGTTAATTTTCGGTTTCCCTTGTTCAACAGTTCTACGTACTTGGTGGGTGTTATTATAAAAACGCTAATGCAAAGGAAAGAGATGAAACTATGGGTCTATTTTTCGGGGAGAAATAAAACGTCAATACGGACAAATGTATATGTAAGTGCTTCCATTTCTATTCGAGCGATGGATGTATAGTTTTCTCTCGTTATTTTGTATTGAAATTTTGAAATCATTTGACTTTTTTTTAATTCGATCAATTTCAAGTGAAGAATATACAATACTAAACTAATAATTGACAAATAATTTATGCACAAATGTGTTAAATCAATTTTAAAATGTTACCAGTTGGCATAGCTTTTTAAGTAATATTTTGAGTCAGGTTCGATGCTATTTGCGTATAGTTTTGAGTTGTATATTCTCCTCGACAATTTTATTGACCTTAGATTCAAAGTGGCATCTTTGTAATTTTGAGGTTAAGAAACGAAATCGTTTTAAAGGTAGGAATTTCAAATATAAACGTCAAATCATATTTTCAAATAAATTTGAAATATATTTGTGTGTATTTAAAACAAGTTATAATCGACATAATTATATTCATTTTTGTAATTTAATTTCTTGTTTAATAATTCATTAAAATTGAATAAATAATAACTTTTATCTATTGTTTTTATTATGAAAAGCGGAGTCAAATTAAATATTGCTTAATCCTTATTTATTATGTATATAATAACCCTATTTAATGCTGTTACGTTTAAGGCTTTTATTTTTAACAAGGTATTCATGTTAGTCTTGCTTACTACAAAAAAAATTAATTTTGTAGAGTATTTGTTCGGGGTATTGATTGACATCATAAACAAGATAGGAAGGGTAACAAAGTATTATTTCTTCAACATAAGATTCTATGAAATTTGATCGTGCCTGTTATTAATTTAATTTCAAGGCTAGTTCTGAGATATTTGAATTACAGTCGGGCCTCGATTATCCGTGATGGTCGGGACCGGAAGCATTACGGTTAATCGAGTAACAATTTTGATTATACAGTTTTTTTAATATTTTTATTATTTAACAAGTGAACATTGGTGTACATACATATTTACATCAATATTTAAAACGTTTCTTTGTCTTTTTACCATTGGTAACGATGCCATACTAAATATACTTAGATATAACCACCCGCACTTTTCAAATTTCAAAATTAAACTAATCACTTGTAAATGCTTCTGACTCATCGTATGCAAACAAGGGAATTCCCCGTTTTCATGTTTATTATATGTATTGTGTGTATGAATTTGAAGTTAATAAAAAAATTCTGCGATCACGGATAATAGAGGTAATCACGGTTAATCGAAGCAAACAATTTGAAAACATTGCTAACAAAAAAACAGAGGCCATCACGGATAATTGAGGCCCGACTGTATATGATTAAATTTCCCATGAAACAATAAATCAATAGTTTCCAAGAATTTTTAAAAATTGGTCAAATCACAGCGACATACACCGATATATATGCTAGTATTAACTAATTATATACCTCGCTTGTTAATTGGTTCATATACTAAACTTCATTGTAGGAGTCATACATGTCACTTTATCTATAAGTGACGGAATTTAATTTATATATCAGAATAGGGTATACACAGTACAAATACCCCTCGACGGCCTTCACATATTCTAATATTTTTTCCTCTTTGCATACTCGACTATTTGCTTTTAGGAAACACGCCCGCGCTATCGCATTCGAAGTGATTCCAAGCAACATCAGTTCTGTAAGCAAATCGGGAAAAATATATGCGAATATATTTAGAGCTCTTGAGATATTACTACTGAGAATTGAATATATTTTAGTACGTACATAGGCTGAACGCATACATGACATTTTACACGTAAAATTCAGCATACTTGTCAGTCAAAGTGGATATCGCGAATCTTGCAGATATTAAAAGTGTAAAGTTTGTTGTAATAAGCCAAAATTAGTTTTGATATCGTGCCTTCTGATATTTATTACATGGTATTTAAGTCACATAAAAATTTTCAGAAACGTAACGCGGACAAAGAATTTTATTGCACTATATACAAATTGCGAAAACAATCAAGTGTTCGCGAAGTTCTATAGAAAACGCGATTAAATATTATTTGGCGATTCTAGCGAAATTCGATCGATTGAGCAGATTGCGTAGAAAAAGTGGTTAAAAACCAACAAAAACAATTTCGGCTCAATTAAAGAAACAACACAACGTTGACATTTTTGCACGTCAAAGGACATCTTTTGATGGAGAGACATAGATGCATGGGCAAAAATATACAAAAACTGGAGCGTAAAGCACAGGGCCAAAGTAATCTGGCCAAGCGAGTAAATGTAATCTTTAATCTGTCCAAAAAATACTTCTTCCTTAAAAAATGAATATCTAAAATTTTTGGTTTACATATTGCACATGTAGTTAATCTGGAGCGTGTTACGTATGGGGTTGGCGAAGAATGAAGCGCCGAATATCTTAATCCAACTGTAACATTTAATGGAGAGCGTGATGATTTGGGGTTGCATGACAGCGCACGGCATTGGAGAGGTGCATATCGCTCAGTCTAATGAAAAGAGCGCGTTATATTGACATGTAGCAACAAATATTGGAACCGCCTACTGTCGATTTTTTCCAGTGTTGATCTAGGACATTACTTTCAACAAGACCAACACTCCTTGTTTTGAAGCACGACCAATTACCAAATGGTTCAATAATCAAATTAATTACTTAGATTTGCCGGAAATTTATGGCATATGTAAAAGTTAAAAACCAAGCACTTAAGTAAGCAATATATCGCGAATTCTCGGCTAAATATTTGTACAAAATTTCTGGCTATTATGTCTCATATAATTTGTGCAGTCATTCGTATAGAAAGAAGCAACATTGAACATTAATTTCCCCTAATAAAAAAACGTTATTGACTTGTTTTTTTATTTTAATTTTTATTGCATCATTTTATAGCAATGTTAGAAATTGTGTGTTAGAATTCGATTATTTAGAGAAGAAACTTCAAGGTCAATGCGCTCGGACGAAATTTGGTTTAGGACGAGTCAATTATGCGCTGAAGGGGCGACCTTGTTTGCAGTGGTGTCCATTATTGTTCGTGTGTTTATAGTGTGTGTGCTGTTTTCGCTGTTTTTACTTGTTAGCTTCATAATTTATATAAAAGACTATTTTTTCAAAACCATTTTATCAGTGGTAAGTGAAAAATTATTACGATTGAAGTAAAAAAATATATACAGAAATATTAAAGTTAGGTTAGGTATTGTTTGGATGCCACCGTGTTACGCCTATGGTAGAATCTCGTCGCGCAGATTTTGATGAGTCATAGTATCTTCTCTAAATAATCGAACTCTATAAAGCGTAAACTATAACTTGTTTCTATACAAATATAATCCAAATTTTTGCCACTACTTTGTTAAATTATTTAAAAAAAAATGAGTTCATCAAATACTTATTTATCTAAATATTGCACTTTTTATATATTAAATATGTAATATATATATGTAATAAGGTTGCTATAGCACCATTTCTTTCAATTCTTGCATAATATATCACATCATGTCAATATATTTATATATTAATTATATATTTTTAAATATATATTATATATATATAGATATAATTTATATATATACACGGGGTATTCAATGTATTTATATTTATATTTATATATATATAAAACTATCCTTAATTTTTTTTAAATATTCTAATGCCAAGAAATTGTTATGTTAATATTATATATTAGAATATATTTAAAGATATTTAATAATATTTAATATATATATATATATATAATATAAAAATTAACAACAAATTGTTTATTTTTTTTGCTTTTTACAAACAACATAATCATTACTTGTTATCAATAATTAAAAGAAATTCTTAATGCACACTAAACTTGACGCTTTTGAAAAATAAGAAAACGATTCTTTTTTTTAATCCTTATCTAATGCACATATCACAGGGCACACATTCTTAATCAATAAAAGAATTCCAAATAATTGCGTAAACGTTTAAGATTGTCGTAAACACAAAAGAAAGTACGAATTATGGAGTTTACAATTATATCAAATATTCTGGAAGGGACAGGCGTAAAAAAATTAATAATAAATTATTTTTTAATAAATTTTTTTTCCATTAAAAACGTGTCCCCCACAATATTACAATTTTTTTTAGTAATTAATCATATATATGTATATTATTTAGATTAACGTTAATAATATATTATTAAAAATAATAAAAAAAAAAAAAAAAAAACAAAACCCATATCTTACCACACCTATAACACCAAATAAAACCAACATTGCAAATATATAATATTATGTACATTTATGTATATATATATGTAAAACTGTAAGGTACAAATGAGATATTAAAAAAAAATCTAATTATAAAGGAAGTAAAAGGAAGCTTAAATAACATTAGCGGAAATTAAATATTCGCAAAAAACAAATGCAAAATATCGTTCTTTTAAAAAATAATGTGACTTTTTAATTGTATTAGGTCAAAAAAGAGAAAAAGTTATATCCGAGTTTTCACATATATTTTTTTCCGAATGAAAAATATATACAATATACAGGAACAGTCAAAATATCTGTACAATAATTTATAAAGCATTATTTCAATAAAATAGTGTATTTAAATTAAATTTATTTCAATTAGAAAAAGAATGATTTTGCGTATTAGTTATTGTATATTATTCAAGTGCGCCCTGTACATTTATAAATAAATATTTAAAATATTTTAATCGAAATAATAGTCCCTTTTGGATTTCTCATATTCTTTTTTAAATTTATTATAAAATTTTCTCTTTTTTAATACGAAATCTATTATACTTACATATCTATTTATATACATCCATTTTACAAATTTTTAATTTTTATAAATTAAATTTTTTCGTTTACATATTCAAATAATATTTAAAAAACTATAAGCATATATATATAGACGTACAATTTAATCGTTTTTTCTTCTATATTTTCGTTTAGAATAATTTCATTATTAAATGCTACAATGATACAAATATACAGTGCGAATCTATTTTAATGCAATGACCATGTTCAACCACGGAATATTGTCCAAAGATTTTATTTAACTTTCGTTTGCCAAGTGAGTATTTTTACTAATATTTATAAGTTTAAGAATTCGTAATGGCAGAAAACAAATAGGGGACGGTGGGGTAAATTGACGTAGCGGATCACGTAATGAAAGATGTGAAAACATTAAAAGGCAAGTAAGTTCCGACAGTTAATATTTACCTCATAAATGCTATAACTATTTGCCATGTTGTTGTAAATGTTGTTTCCTTGTTTGTAAGGTACCACTGACTTCACTGATCACGAAGTAAAAGAAAAATTAATTGTTGCATGTGTTATACTACGTATTTGAAAACTAGTATCTCAAAGAAGTTAAAAATAAGTAAAATAAAAGCGTTTCTTTAGTGGAATCTGGATAAAATATTAAATATGTACATATACAAAAGGTTAGATGGCTTAAGTAGGATGACTAATTCGTTTTACCTCGTAACATGCTTTCCTGACAATAGAAATGATTTTTAAAATTTATTTTTTTCAAGATACCTACAGCATATCGAAAGAAATCGAACAGAGGTATATGGAATGAATACGTAATGATTGAAGCAGGGCATAATGTGTTAAGATGATGTAAAACCAAGGAATTTCAGAACCAACTCTGTGAAGGTATGTGAAAAGAATAAAGCACAACGAAAACGAAAGAATGAATAGCAGCTATAGAAATAAAAGACACAGGAAGAATTCTGGGTATGAAATGAATAGCTAAAAACAGCATGAAGATATAAGGAAGGAACAAAGGGTTTGATCCACAGAAAGAAGTATTTGAAAATAGAAAACAAATAATCAAAGAAGGTAAATAAAACCCTTTACAACATCAATGTTCGTTTTCTGTATGCATATTTAAACAACTAAGTTGTAATTATTAGTTGTCGAAATACGTATACAAAATACGAACATGCGTCAATATTCGTAGTCTGTATACGTATTTCGGCAATTAATGATGACAATTTAGTTATCGAAATACGTATACAGATTACGAATATTGATGTGGCAAGAGATTTTATTTACTTTTTCTGATTAATTCAATTAACCACAGTTTCCAAAGTTTACCAGAAAACAGATAATTTATGCATTTGGTGATGATGTAAAATCGTGGTAATTAGTCCTAGAATCAATTTACATGTAACACCATTAAGTACAGTACGGTTGTACTGTACTTAATTTTTCTAAACAGAATTTAATGAATTTTAATTTTTTCTTTTTTTAGTGTGGATATTTACTAAATTTTACAATTGAATGGACGAAAAATATTGTGAAAAGCATATACCGATCTCGATTGCCCAAAATAAAAACGCAACACAGAAGAATATGGAATTATTCAATTCAAGTCAATTTAATAAAAAAAGGGAGAAAAAAATCTGCGAAAAAAAAACACTACGAATACGTAATTTATCGACGTAATATGCACGTACATGTGAATTAAATAAATTCAGCCAATTAAACGAAATCTCTTTCAGTTATCTAATCGTTAGTAAACGAATGATTCAATAAATATCAAATGTTCAATATATTAACACATATTCACACCTACTACTTCTTACACACAATTATAGATCCATTACATTAAAGTAGATTCACTCTATATATAAGTATATGAACAATGTATATAGTTTCGAAAAGGCCGCCAATATATACCTCAAAGGTACAATAAAATCGAAACGATATAAAACATTGTATTTTGTGTCGTATCATTATACAAGCAACGATAAAAAATTAAGAGATTCTCCAGCAAGACGAGCAAAATAGAAGATATAATAAAAATAATAATTATATAATAATGAGGTAATATCAAAATAAAAGTATATGTATGTCACTATATTTATAATACATATATAAAGATTGCACATTGTGAAAACGTATATATATAACTATTTTATTAGTTTGGCAATATAGTTAGTATTAATTGTATATATATGTTTCTTCAAATATACAGGGTGATTTAATCAATTTGTTATAAATAACTTCCATATTTTCCACGAAATTTCAGAAGAAGAATTCTAAACTTATACCCATTCTGAGCTATACTAGATTACATTTGAGAGTAACTTATACCTTTCTTTTTTATAACTTCTACCTTTTCTTCTTCATGTTCATACCACATGCTTTCCTTATGAGATTGTTTTATAACTTAATGGACCAGAATTATAAAATAAGATTTTTTTTACATCAAATCAATTAAGAATAAGAAATTTCCGTGAAAATTTTAAAATTGAACGACTTATTCATTCAATAAACAAAATAATTTATCCAATTTATAGATGATTAAATAAAACAGAGACATCAAACATAAGAATGAGTTAATATGATCCTCAGAATCTATCTCTCCCTGAATATTACAAATTTGTATGGTTCTAACACGTACTATGCTGGGTGGGATCGAAAACTACTAAACTACTTCTTTAAAAAGAAACTACAAGGTAAATCCAAACAAATATAACCTTTAACAACTTGATGCAAAAATAAAAATATGCAAAAACAAGAATTAACTATCAGAAGAGGATGGGGAGTATTAAAAATTGGATTTTGAATTGATGAAATAACATGTATAAAATATAGTAAAATCTTTTAAACAACAACCTTAGTAAACGACCGCATTTTATCAACTCCAACTTGATACTAAAATTTTAAATTTAACACGTCTAGAATGACTACATCTCGAAACGGCATTTTTCTGGCATCTTCACACGTATTTGACTGCACTTGATTTGTACAAATTTAAAGATAGCAAATATCGGGACATACGAAAGTCCATCTTTATAGGAAAATATTACAAATGTAAAAAAGAAAATTGAAAAAGAATAACCAATTACAAATAAATCACATTTCCGGACGCTGAATAGGCATCTGTCAATCAAAACTAACACAAACATGTTTGAAGTTATGGTTCAACGATGGAGCTGAAGTTCAAATTATAGCAGTAAAGAACGAAAACAATCCATGGAACAAGGTTGTTTCCTTAAGATGCCAGGACACACACGTTTGTGATCGAAGGTGTACAGAAATGCGGAAAATCGTAGCATGAAGATTAATCTCAAACAGTTTTGAAGAATGGAAAATCTATGACAAATGGATTGGAAACGAATATCAATAGGATGTTGGTTATGGATGAACCTACAATGATATCTATCATATAGGTAAAGAATGTAAAAATTAAAATATGGGAAAACAATGAGATCAGGAAATATGTCAGTCAAACTCTTGAAATATGCTCTTCAGAAGTTTTACAAAACGGTTCTGTTAATCAGTATAATGTGTTAATGGACAACTAAGTAGAAAAGAGTGGAAAATAATGTGTATTACTCCTATTTTCAAACATTATCAGAAATGCATATTTTCAGTAGACTCTTTGGTAGAATAAGAGATCTGATAAAAAAAGAATATTCAAATAAAGCTGAGGAATAAGTAGGTTTCAGAGCAGGAAGAACTTAAAATGATAACAGTTTGCACATATAGAAACAACTGTATCTTTCGAAAACAAGAACATTTTACTCTTCCTCGACCTTAAAAAGGGATATGATAATCTACCTTTACCCAAGTTGTGGCCAGAACTTCAAGAAATAAGTAGTCATAATGTAATCAATTTTATAAAGGAAATATACAACTGGAGAAAATCATACATCAAAACAGGAAAGATTTTATTACAAGTAATCAACATAATTACTGAAAGAACTACAGCAGGATTGCGCTTGTCACCTATTTTAAGTATTTGAAGAAGCATCTCTAAGCAATTAAAAAAGAAAATGCACTGGCATGGAATATAATTTAAAACGCAACAATACTATATACCCCGCAACGCGGATGGCCTGATTGCGATAGTTCAAAATAAAAATGTAAAATATAGATGCCAAAACTTACAAGAAGTACAGTAAATTGACTCTCACCATGAACACTTTTGGATATTCCTACAGATTTACGAATATAAAATGACGAATCAATAATGAAGAATTCTAAATATAACTATTTGGGATCAATAATTACTAGTAATTGCAAAGTCACGAAAAACATTCCGAATCCATTAATATAACCACAGAAAATAATATTTGTTTTTAAGGATATATGGTAGTCAGTAAATATAACAAAAAAACCTGGAAAATAATCTACAATAGTATGATCAGAAGCACTCTAATACACGGAACAGAATGATGAAAATTAACTTCCAGATAATAAATGCAAATGAAATGAATAGTTTAAAAAACTTAACTAGAATTTCTTGAGGCGATGGAGATAAGAAACAAGTTTATCAGAAAGATTATGAATGCAGACGATGGCACAGGCTATAACATGAGAAACGGGAAACAACTTAATTCGTAAGGCCATGTCAAAAGGATGCACCTCAGTTATTCTCGACAGAATATATATACTTAGATATCGAAAACAAGAAGTAGGACTAAGAAAAATATGGAAGGAATGCATTAGAACACCTAAGAGTACTTTTAACAAAATAAAGAATTGCGAAAGAGATGGTATAAACACCTCAGCTACTCTTGAAGGAGAATATATACTTGGATATCGAAAAGAAGAAGGAGGGACTAAGGAAAATATGGAAGGAAGGTGTTAGAACGCCTATGAGAAATTTTAACAAAATAAAAAAATTGCAAAAGAGATGGTATAAACACCTCAGCCACTCTTGATGAAGGGGGACTAAGGAAAATATGGAAGCAAGGCATTAGAACCCCTGCGAGAAATTTTAACAAAATAAAAAATTGCGAAAGAGATGGTATAAATACCTCAGCTACTCTTGAAGGAGAATATGTACTAAAAGAAGAAAAAGGGGGACTAAGGAAAATATGGAAGGAAGGCATTAGAATGCCCGTGAGAAATTTTAGCAAAATAAAAAATTGCGAAAGAGATGATGTAGACACCTTTTCTGCAATTATTCCATTATTATTATTATTATCATGGCGTAACATTCCTGAAGGAGTTAAGCCACCTTTCGGTTCTCTAGATCTGTTTCATGTTGGGGAGATCACCCCTTGTTCCATTAACTTGTTCTTATATAATGCACTACTCTGTTAGACCTATATGCATCTAATAAATATAAATATGCCGATTGTGAGGTTAGAACGCAATTTCAAACTTTGTATGATTCTCTGTAGATTCGAAAAATGCCCGATGTAACTTAGTATAGCCAAAATTATTTCAAAATTTCATTCTACACGCACCCTGTATATATCATAGTTGGCAGCCAACGAAAAATTATTTTATAAAAATAAATTGTATGGAAAAATTTATTTTGAAAAGTGAAGAAAAACGTATCAACTTTATTTATAACTATAATTAAATCACCCCATAAATGTATATACAGGTGTGTTCGAAATTCATGTAACAAAAAATTTTCGATGAGATTATTATGAAATTATTGTTTTTAACAATTTTTAGAAGTCTCTTTCTTCTCGATAAATCTTAATGTAGTTCTTCGTAAACAAAAAAAAAGAAATTTAAGTTTTTGATATTTCAAAAACGTAAAGTATGAGTGTCAAAACAAAAAACTCTCCAACACACGAAAAGGGGGAAAATAAAATAAACTCTTTAAGATACACCTAAGTCTTAATTACGACCATATCGATAAAGGTTCTTAGGACGGCTTATGACCATCAAATATATATATATATATATCTCTTTTTTTTTCTGTATACATATTTCTATTTAAATATATACATATATAATGTATGAATAAAAATGTATTTGATACCATAGTATTTTTTGCCACTTTTCTTTTTTTTTTCAATGTTTTTCTCTTTGCAAAGAGCAATAAAAAAGACAATAATTGGGGGCAATAAAATGTCGTCTTCGCAACCGTTTTGAGCGATTGACTGAGTAGAAATTTAATAGAAATCACAGACAGTTTTAATGTTAATTGAAGAATGCTCCTACATATATAATTTAAATTTGCCGCCTTCTTTCTAGGACTAATAATTGATCTCCCAAAGATGGTGATTAAGTATTTTTAAAAAAATTACATGTAAGTGTTTAAAAAATAACCTACAATAGCGTGTTTTGAAGATGCTCCATTTTAAAGATACATATTTTCGTTATATTTAACTTGTCTAACTAGAGACGTACTGTGGAATTAATTTGTGGTGGCGATCAGGTGCGCAGGCTAAACATTCCCACTCTGGGTTGCGATTCGTGTATGTTACTTATGTAGATAATGCATCTTTAAGTATAGAAGTAAATACAAATATAAATATACATACACTGATTGAAGTGCCGACACTGATAGTGTAAACTAAACTGGTTTCAAGAGGTGGAGGGACTTTTGTGGGAGGTGCTTGTCTACTGCGCATAGGGTTTGCCTCGCCATCACTTGTAAATTAGACAGTATGTATATATGATAGCTCAATATTTAACAAACATTGCAATGGTTACATGGTTACATCCCCAGACCATTACATGGTCTGGAGATGGGATTCGTCACCCAGCTTTCTTGGAATTATATTTTCCTATTTATCTAACTCCAGTTTTCTTTTCTGCTTCCTCTCTCACACTGCTTATTTCCGCCTGCCTTATGTCCAAAGTCAAAATTCTAAGTAATTATATGTATGTATTTTGTGACTTTCTTTTTTATATTTGTATAATGTTAATACTTCCAGAAGTAAAGTTAAAATCTTTCAGAATATTTGTAATATATCATAGTAGGCTATGAAATCTAAAACTAAGCAAAACAAAAAAGGTCAGACAAAAAATTCCTTTTGTAAAAAAAAAATTAGAAACGAAGTTACATCGAACGAAGTATAAATTTTTAAATTAAAAATTACGTGTAAATTGGTACTTAGAAAGTTGGGCAAAATTAGACAAATTGAACTTCAGAACTGCAAAAAACAACGATTAAATTTAATTTCAAACACAAAGGCTTTTTATTTTTGAGTCCAATGACATATTATATGTCGCACTTGGTTATAAAGTTAAATTATTGTAAATTAATAGATACAAACGTCTATACATAGAGGATTCGCCAAAATGGATTGTATAATTTATTTCTAAATTTCAAAATTAAATTCCAAAAGTATTGGTTTTAATTTAGTGTTTTAAGAATTAAGTTTTATAGTTGTGTAAAAAAACTCATCAAAGGATGTATCGTTGGTAGTTCTGAAATTGAAAACTTGGGCTGCTCCGCAAAATTAAAACAATTTATTCAAGGATAGCCACGAAAACAGAAATTTAAATGTTCGCAATTCCCCTACGTGCTCCACCATTCCACGCTAGGTTAGAAAATTTCAAAATAGTGGGTCAGTTTTAAGAAATCAACAAGGAGATTTAGGCATGCCTGTAGACCTGTTTCTGTATTCTACTGATTCAGAACTGCCGTTTTGCTGACCACGAAGGCTAAATTCAAAACTTTTCATTTCGATGAAAATCCAAATATTTTCAAAGTTGTTGTACAATAACAAATGTTCGTGTGCTGACATTTTCGACGACCCTAAATACGATTTTGATATCAAAATTTATCTAACTCTTTTGGCTTAATCCTGAGAGAATAAAATGTGAACTTTTGGACGTGAAAAAAGACGTGAAATTTTGAATGTGTAAAATGCATTATTTTTAAGGTGTAATTGATTTGGCCGTAAAAAGTAGTGTCTGTATTCTACTGATTCAGAACTGCCGTTTTGCTGACCACGAAGGCTAAATTCAAAACTTTTTATTTCGACGAAAATCCAAATATTTTCAAAGGGGTGTACTCGCAAAAATTGGTATTTTTCAAAAGTTGTACAATAACAAATGTTCGTGTGCTGACATTTTCGCCGACCCTAAAAACGATTTTGATATCAAAATTTATCTAACTCTTTTGGCTTAATCCTGAGAGAATAAAATGTGAACTTTTGGACGTGAAAAAAGACGTGAAATTTTGAATGTGTAAAATACATTATTTTTAAAATGTGATTGGTTTGGCTGTAAAAAGTAGTGTGTCTGTATTCTACTGATTCAGAACTGCCGTTTTGCTGACCACGAAGGCTAAATTCAAAACTTTTTATTTCGACGAAAATCCAAATATTTTCAAAGGGGTGTACTCGCAAAAATTGATGTTTTTCAAAAGTTGTACAATAACAAATGTTCGTGTGCTGACATTTTCGACGACCCTAAAAACGATTTTGACATCAAAATTTATCTAACTTTTTGGCTTAATCCTGCGAGAAGAACATGTGAAGAGCCTCTAATTTGTTAACTTGTAAGATAATAATGTTTCCATCTTAAGTACGATTCCACAAAGATTATTTTTTTTTGTATTTCAAATAAATCAGTAGTTGTGAATTAATTCCGTCAGATATAAGTTCACATTTTCCACTTAACACCCCTTATTTATTGTTTACCTTTTTATTTCAAATAAAAAATAATGTAATATATTCAATGAGTATTTTTATAAAAATTACATTTTCTAAAAATATTCGTGAAATAGAACATTTTCGCTGTCGCAAGCTCAATCCAATAAGCTCGTCTGAAGCTGCAATATAAAAGAACTTTTAAAATTTTTAAATTATGTATTTGAAAGTACCCTTTTTCGATATCTTCCAATTTTTTTTTTTACAAAAACAAACAATGAAGGTCCCATAAATATTAATCAAAGAAAGGAACAGAATTTTGGTTGCTACTGTAGGTTATTTTTTAACTTACATCTCATCTTCATTTTAAATATCAAATACCTTTCACGCTATAAAAAATTCTCTAAATTCCCAAACGAAATAAAAATATGGGGGAGAAATTTAGTTAATAAAATATCGCAGTTTCTTTTTTTCATGAACAACGCTTCTAACATCTAAAAATATTATAAAAATTTTAAAAATATATATACAAAATTTTTGTGTAAATATCCTCTGTTTCTTATATAATAATTTTTTGTTACAAATTTAATTTTCTTTCTACAAAAAAAAAAAATTAAAATAATCTCGTTTTTAGTCACCAATTTAATTGGTGTAATAGTTTGTCTAAAGCGACTTGCAAATAAGCAATATCTCAGTGATTTCCCGTTGGAAAAGCACATAATAGGTTTTCGAAAATTGGTCCAATTTGTTTTCTCTAATCAAAAAAAAATTCAAAAAATCAAAAAAAAAATCTAAATACGTTTTTTTTTACGAAAATCGTTCAAAGTTGAAGAACATCATTGTGTTGTATTCTCAAATGTTTTTTTTTCTTTTTAGAGATAATAAAAATAGTAAGTTAGACTGGGGGAATATTTAACTAATTTATTTTTTTGTTTTAATTTAGCCACATGTACATTAACACACGTGTTCATTCTAATTGCACAAAGTTATGAATGAAGTCGATTTTTGACAATTTATTGGGCACGTATACAGAGCGAATGTTTATAATCTTGGCCCAAAAATTGTGTATGACCCAGTATAAAACTTTTTAAAAGGCAAAGGTCTTTACTTTACCCTTTTTTATTGCACATTTAAAAAAACACATTTCTAAATGAGAATACGACACGGTATAATCTATGATTTTAAAAAAAAGAAGTGTTTTTCCCAGATTTTCCTAAACAGGTCCACCAGTGACATGAGAATTCTCTGGCAAGTATATTCTATTCCACCTTCAATATTAAATTGTTCATAATTCTACACGTTTCTACTATTCATTCGAATATTACGTGTACGAACGCCACTGGTTGTCACCTGTCAAAGTATTTTGCGATGACGTGATGATAATAGATTCAATTTCTATCCGATTACATAAGTGGTAAAGTATGTTAAACAGTAACAACAACAAAAGAAAAATTAAAAATAAACAACATTATTAGGATGGTTAAAAAATGTTAGGTTAGGAGTTGAGGGACCTGTAGTAGTATAGGTAGTAATAATGGTAGAGTGAGGGCCAAAATCAATCGGCCGCAGTCGTAGGGCTGTTGGTGATCGGTTGGTCGAATTTCCTCGTGTCCGGATTATAGAGCGGATGCTTGAACTTGCAGTGGGTGCGGAGGTTGTCGCTTCTAGTGTAAGTCGCCCTGCACAGAGGGCACTCGAACCGGCCCGGGAAGTGCACGTGATAATGGTTCCTGATATGGGTCACTATTTTGCCGCACAGTTTACACCTGTGCAGGTTGCAGCCGCCTGGCAGTTTGTCGAACGTTAAACGCATATGCCAGGCTTTTGAACCTGCAAACCAAAAGACTGCTTTTAAATTTTTGATCAAAAATTTCAGAGAAAAAATTATTAAAGAGAGAGAAAAAAACAGAATAGAAAATTGTGGTGTGTATTTAATTTCAGAATGATCTATATGCGTGTCATTTATATACAGCCTGGTCATAGTTAAAATAAACGAATTAAGTACTTAGAATTAAAATTAAGCTTTTTAGGTTATGATATTATAGTATAGTAATATATTATTTGAATTAATAATATTTATTTTCTTTAATTACCCTAAATAAGGATGTGGCATTTATATATTTTAAAAAGACATTTTATAATTCTAAAATTTTATTTAAAAATTTAAAAAAATAATAAGAATCAAGTGTTTTAATTGCAAAACAAAAGGAATCTGACAGCATTTAAAAAATCATTTGAAAAGAATTGAAATATAGGGTAGTAACTGATGTTTTTGTAAGATGTATTTTTGAATTTATATTTTAAATTTTGTCTAAAATTCTAGGAACGTGTTTAGAATTAAAACTATTTTAAGCCCGTTTAAATAATATTGAAATAAGGAATTAACGTTCCAACATCAATAAACAGTCTCTGTTCACAATATTAGAGTCAACTCGAAATTTTATAATTTTAAATCTATCAGGTGGAGTATACTGGACAAATCTAATTTAAGTAGGTAATACTACATATTTGAGGTATATTTTAGGCACATTATCGCTTAAGAAATCAACACTTCTATTCTTTCTACTTGCTATAGACACACCGGTCTTTTAAGATGATCGTCTCTTAACTCATCTGCGATTTTACAACGTTGCCACACCTTCGTGTTCAAATTAATTCCTTATCTAGTAATTTGCTTAAGTGATATTTCAAAATTTAACTTCGTATATATGGTAATATTTCGTGTTTCTGCAAAAAATTTTATTCATTTATACCCAAAATTTACTTAACAATCTCCCACTTGCTTGGAGATAATAAATTTTATTTTTTTTGGTTGTGATTTATTACAAAAATTCGCAATATATCCATAGGTGTGATTATAAAGTCGTATTTTAAATTACTTCTTAAATAAACTAGTAATAAAAGATAAGATGCGAAAGATGTCTGTGGCAACACTGTAAAGTATCAGTTAGTATTCCTCTCTCTCTCTTAATATGAGTGTTTAGTATACTTTCAGTTGTAATACTGCGCTTATTTGTCGATAGAAACTTAGTCTATTGTTTCTATTATATTGAAAAGAAGTGCTTCGTTGTGTTGGCTTATTTGTAAATACAGGACATTTACGTTACATATGACTATTCGTCGGGGGTAAAGAAAAAGACATATCAAGTGGCAAATCATGGGATTTACAAATTATTAAGTACACAACGGATTAATCGCAACACTAAAAAAATTAACTAACAATCGATATAATATATTACTCGTTCATATTTCACGCAGTGGATGGTGGTTTTCTTGTAGGGAAAGGGCTAACTACCATTCGAGATTGCATTCTAAAATAACGACATAAAATTGTATGTTAGCTATAGAGGAATAACATAATCTCTATGGAAAAGGGCATAGAATATCTGAACGTCCATTTCTTAAGAACTGTATGATGATGCATAGATGCATAAAGCACCCGTTTGAAAGCAAAAATTAACATTAAGATGAAGAAAGAGCGTTAATAATGAGCAAAACAAAATTACAGTCAATGATCGGACGAAACTAGGATAGAGTCAATATAAATTTACACTCTTTTGTGTTTTTTTTATACTTTTTAGACCATATTCATCGACGATTCAAAATTGGAGCCAATAACTATAAGAACTCAATTTCAAATTAGACAGCTGTTTAAGCGTTTTAGTGAGGATAAAATGGCAAAAGCAGTAAAACACCTACCACTAATATTGTGCATAATAACAAAAAAATTCTGTACCATTGTACTTTTGGGAAAATATTATTGATCAAAAACAATATAAGCATCTGTTGGAGGATCTAATCTCTTATTGAATAAATTTAAATCGCAAAAGAGATCTTTAGACATTTATAATTCCTTGCAATTCAATTTAATCATGTGAAAGAGAGAGAGACGACAAAGGGAAGCATGATATTATTTATTATTTTTCTGTATCGAAATGATATGATACATGCTATGAAGGAATTGTTCATTAACAACACAAATCTGCCTGAAGATCGGTGAATTCCGTGAAACATATGTAGTGGATAGGGTGTTGTTAATAATAGAATGATTCCTTTTAACATTCTTTAATTGGCAAGAAGCCGTGACGCAAGCGTCTGTCTAGACGCTCTGGTAACTTAGTTATCGACATTCGAGATAGACGCGTTCTCGCTTTGTCGTTCAATACATTTTTGTTCTGGACGAAAGAGGGAGGCATGTTATTATTCATGTGTAAGAGTATAGCAATTATGTGTAGTACTAATTTAATGGTAAGGAATTCTATGCACCACATCAGTTTTTGTTGCAACGTAAAATCCATTAAGAACCTTTTTTAGAATCTGGGAACTGTTAGAATGCTCAAACGTGGAAACTCACTAGTAAAAAATTTAATAGAGTTGTGAATATGGTTGCTATGACATTTTAAATAAATTGTCAAAGTTTGAATGGTGATAAAACATTGAATTTTTGAAAACAGTATGTGTGAAAAAAGTTAGATTTTGTAAAAATTGAGCTTTGGTTTGTTATCATTTATTTTGTAAAGACTTATCGGATAAAGAAATTTTTACTGATATGACAGAAACCTTAGATGGTCTACGTCCTTTACATACCATAAGAACTAAGGCTGCAGAGCTTACGAGAGAAAAATCAAATGTTAAAGATGAGCATCGCCAATTTCGGGGAGCCCTCTAGAAAACATTGATTCTCTCCAATGTATTAGTTTTGGAAGATCGACGAATTGAGACCAAGAGTATTGCAGAAGCACTCTCTATTTCTCATGAACGTGTATTTCACATTGTTCGTTGGAAAAACTCCGAGAAAAACTTGCAAAAGGTTTGCTCTTTTTGCAAAACAATGCTCATAAGTTGCTTACTGCACAAAAAATTATTGAAAATAGAATTGGTTAACCATTCACTCGATGTTACGCATTTAGCACCGTCAGACTGCTATTTATTCCAAAAATTCAAAAAACATGTGAAGGGTAAAAGATTTTCGGCGAATGATGAAAAATTCTTTAAGGGCTTAGAATTACTTCATGAAGGCTCTGCTAAATGTGTGTCTACAACGAGATTGACTTTCTCGAATAAATAATAAAATGTTCGTGGGAAAAACTTCGAGAAAAACTTGTTAAAGGTTTGCCCTTTTTTGCAAAACAATGCTACAGCTCACAAGTTGCTTACTACACAAAAAATTATTGAAAATAGAATTGGTTGACCATTCACTCAAATGTTACGTATTTAGCACCGTCAGACTGCTATTTATTCCAAAAATTCAAAAAACATTTGAAAGGTAAAAGATTTGATGAAGAATTTTTTAAGGGCTTGGAATTACTTCATGAAGGCTCTGCTAAATGTGTGTCTACAACGAAATTGACTTTCTCGAATAAATAATAAAATGTTCGTGGGACAAACTTCGAGATAAACTTGTTAAAGGTTTGCTCTTTTTGCCAAACAATTATGAAGCTCACCAGCTGCTTATTGCACAAAAAATTATTGAAAATAGAATTGGTTGACTATTCACTCAAATGTTTCATTTGTCATTTGAAGGGTAAAAGATTTGATGAGGAATTTTTTAAGGGCTTGGAATTACTTCATGAAGGCTCTCCTAAATGTGTCTACAACGAAATTGACGAATAAATAATGAAATGTGTTTTGAAATATTATGCTTGCTCTTTATATGATAGGCTAAATACTTCAATAATCCCACATGGGGGGCAATGACATAAAAAATGTATTTTTGGGGCACAGTTGTTTTTGTCAAAAAATTGTATTGAGCAGCAGTTAATTACCAACATCAAGAATGTGTGACAAAATGACCCAAAAGGACCTATAAAGATAATATGCCAAATACAACAAAATACTCTATAATATATTAATGAGACTTTTGTAAATACAATTTTTACTAATTTGCAATAATTTGTGTTTAAATTTTGCATTTCTTATATTTATATAAAATCATTACATCAGTAAGAGAGGTTTAATATCGTAGATAGGGAGACTGTCTATTGCTTCCATGTTAAAATAATTCATTCTAGTTTTATTATTAAAAAAATCTTCGAAAAAACAAAATTTGAAACGATTACATTACTTTTAAAATAATTTATGTTATTTTCACATAACTGGGAAATATTGAATGGAAATAGTTTCGATTTTCATGTCTAGACTTTAAGTTTCTTTTATATATTATATGAACAACCTAAAATTAACGATTATATAATTCTTTCTATGTACAACAGCTTAAAAATTGTAAATATATTTTAAATTTCCCGCTTATTCTGACAATAAGTTTATGCCACATATCCTTTCATATATAACAGAATTAAATAAACATAAAACTTCAATATTTTACTCTATACCCTACTGTTACGCTAATGACTATTCATAAATAGGTTTATCATGAATGAATATCTCTTTATGACCAGACTGTACATAAGTGTAAATAACCCAAAATATAATTTACAGCAACATAAACACATAAATTACATCTCTGACTTATAGTATTACAAAAATATATTACAACGTTGCTATAAACTTATTTTAGGAAAATACGATTGTCTATGTATATATACAGTGTGTTTCATCGTGGAATATCATCCTGTAAAGAAAGCTTAATTTGTTAATTTCAAAAAAAAAAACAAGCTAAGGTATTGCATTTACAAATTTTAAAGCACAGCCTCTTTCCAGTAGTGAAGAGTTTGCGAAATTTATTAAAATATATACAGGTAGCGTTGTTATTAATAAACTAACATTAGTTAAAATGTCACAGATATCAATGTTATACGTTTATTATGTAAATATGCTTTTTTTACATTAAAAAAGCAAAGAAATAATATTCTCAGATAAAAACACTCTGTATACGCGAAGTACATAGTTATAATAATTATGTAAGAATAGATTTGTTAATGTAATTAATAATAAATCAATTAAATACAGTGACAGCAGAATAGTGACAAAGTGCACCCCATAGCAAGCATCAGTTTTCAGTACCACGCTGTTCAAACAAATATTAAGTCCTTTTCCCCTTTATGAAAAGGAAAAAAAAATCATAGGAATCCTATTATCACCACTTCATCAAATTTGAAAAGATAAAGAAAATAGTATTTTGAAATAAACCACCAGAAAGATATGTATAAATAGGGCTCAAATAAATGTGGGGTTATTTTGAATTTCAACAAAAAAAAAAACAATTTTTAACAAGTTAATTGCAATAATCTCAACAGAGTCAGTTAGCACCAGGTTTTTACATATTTAAATGACATATTAAGAATTAATTTAAAATTAAAAAAAAAATTTTAAATATTTTTATAGTCGTCAACGCCTAATTTATTTGAACCCTCTGTATATAAGTATATTAAGAAATTATATTAATTAATAATAATAATGTTCATGATAATGGAATTTATGAAATAAAACAAAAGACATGTTAAGATAAAATACCCTCGTCCCCCTTTTAAATTAAATTAAAAATATTAATTCGGTTGTTTAAACAGAAGTATAATATCTAAACGCGAGTTAAAAATACGTTAATTTAACACTAAAAAAAACTCAAACAGATTTATATACATTACCATTCCTTAGAAACGGAACATCTTAAAGTAGTAAAATAACAATTTGTTAAAAATTTTGTTGCATAATTTAATAAAAACTATAAACACCTAATGCTTTTATTATAATGAAAATTAATTTTCATGCTATTACATTATTCGTAATTAACGGAAAATTTGACGAAATATTTCTGATTCGGACAGGACTCGAACCTGTATTGTACCGTTCTCCGGACGGCCGCTCAAAAAATTAAGCTACAAGTCCTTTAATAATAACATAATAATTATAATCCCGAGTCATAGTTCCTGATATTTTATATAATTATATGCAGTGTTTTGACAAGGACATATATACTTGTAAATTAATCGTCAATTCATTAACATATACATAATAAATCGATATTTTTGTAATTTCCTATAAATTTTGTTTTTTTATTAAATGTCTTTATTCGTGAAACCGAACATTAAAGCAAATGAATACTTTTCAGAATATTCTAATCAGGTTTGTAAAGGTTTAGGCCAAAAGACACTTATTTTAATTACATATTAGAGTTTTTAAACCACGACTGCCGCAATACATCTTAATATTACACTTTTACTATCTTAGAGATTATAACAAACAAAAATATTGTCAAATAAGCTACCTATGTACATCCAATAGATGAAATTTGACACTGTTTCAGAAGAATGACAGAATCCTTAATCACTTCCCAAGAAAACAATAATAATAAGTGTTAGTACACGTTGACCGACTGACTGAAATTCCTAATTTTATGCTTCCTTTATAAAAGTGTGACCAAAAACAATAAGTATTCGGTTTGGGCGAACAGGTACGTAAGTAGTAAGTTGCTGTATAACTAATTATGCTAATATCTATAATTCGGATATGATAGATAAAAAAACTAGATAAGTTGTCATCTTCAGTAGAAAGATAAGCACTGGAAATATGGACACGAGCCCATATTTTAAAACTATACAAAAAACCCGGTAAACACTACTCGATGTCTGCACACTGCCTCAAGTGATTGCATAGACATCGAGTTTTCTGTGTAGCTTTGTTACGAGCCCGTGCTTCAACACTGTTTAATTTCTCGACTGAAGATGATAGCTTAGTTGTCGAGATACGTATCTGTGATACAAATAATGGCAAAGGCTTTTTTACTTTTTTGATTATTAACTTATCCACAGTCTCCAACATACTTTACGTAAAGGAAAGGGCATTCATCTTAGATTTTTTAACAACTAAATGAGTATGAATTTAAAAATTTTTATTTGTTACTAAACGAATTTATAACGTATTAATAAGTTTTTTAACCTAATTTCTTCATTGAAAACAAATGAAAAATTAAAAACATTAACAATTATTGCATTCTAATGCATAGTACAATTTTATTATAGCCTCGGAATACTGTTTCGTTGGCACACTATATATCGCTGCTTTATAACAAAGTTACAAGTGCATTTTATATTCTTTTTGGTACTGAAAACCAATTTTTATTTACTGTACAAATGAAAAAAAATTCTCTTTGTTATTTTGCAGGAAGAAAAAAAACATTAAAATTAAAGTTATTATTATATGCAGAGATAGTTTAAAAGAATTGACATGCTATTATATACAAGTTTGTTCAAAAGTAAACTACATTTCAAAATCTCTTTTGAAAAATCAGAATGTGACCAATAGACGAAAATTTAGCTTAATTTAGTGAAAATGAGTTTATCAGCATGTTTTTTTCTCAGATAAAAGTCGCAGTAAGGACAAAAAATTGATACAAAAAGCATAGAAATAATTGCAGATATAAAAATGACATTTGTTTGAATAATACAGAGTAGAAAACTAACAGGTCAACTGAGGCACAGCATAAATTGATAATCAAGTTAATCAATGTTAACAAAATGTATATAGGAAAAACTATATACTAAGAGGTACCGGAAAGTCATTACCGGTTTTTCTAACAGATGTTGCTTGGCTTAAGTATGCAATGTTAACTTGACACATGTCATTTTGTTCTACCGACATCAAGCTTCAAAGCTGTACAGGTATTTTTTTTTGCGGAAGTAACACTGTCATAGATTTATGCCTCTTTGAAAATGTCTAGTTTCGTGCCTGACAAAGCGTATTTGCGGCACGCATTACTCTTCTTATTTAATCAAAAGAAAAAAGCTGGAAGTTAATCGTTCGCTGGTAGAAACTTACGGTTAGCATGCTCCAACCATAAAAACATGTGAGGTGTGGTTTCGACAATTCAAAAGTGGTGATTTCGATGTGCAAGACAAAGAACGTTCTGGTAGATCGAAAAAGTTTGAAGATGCGAAACTGCAGGAGTTATTGAATGAAGACCCAATCCAAAAACAATTGGCAGAAGCGTTAAATGTGACCTAAGAAACGATTAGCAACCGATTACTTTAAATAAAAAATTTTTCCATTTTGAAAATTATGTAGTTTTTTACGAAAAAAACGGTAACGAGTTTCCGGTACACCTGACACTTTTATAATACTGCGCTATATTTATTATTGATTTCGTTTTTCATGTTATTTTTTGTTTGCTCTGTAATTAAAGAAAAAACAACGAGGTCTTTGAATTTTAGGAAACCCTTGAGGACAAAATTTAGATGTAATGAATTTTTAGTAACTGGTCGATACCTGATGAGAAATCGAAATGTATTTACAATTGTTTAATGATGTTATTGAAACGATGAAATATGTATATATATATATATATATATATGTATATATATATTAAAACAGAGGAGAAATAATTATTCTAACAACGAAGATGCAACTGCTGAGAGGAAAAAAAGGAATTTTTGTCAAAAGAAACGAAGCTCCTCGTCGTCAATACACCAAATATATTTTATTTAATATTTCACAAGCTTATGTTGAAAAACTAAATCTTCCCAATTATTTCCTTCTGTATTAGGCATAATAATTTGTAAATTCTCACACAGCTCTTTACTTTTTAACTGAACATAGTATCAAGTAAAAAAAAATCAAATTAGTAACATGTTTCAAAACGTGCATAGCAAATATACAGTTTTCATAGCAATATATTACAAGGTATCAATAACAAAAGAGTAAATAAATAAAACCATCACCTTATGTTTAAATAAGTGAAAAAAGAGGAAGAATCCATCTTCCCTTGTAAAAAAATAAATAAAACTACGTATATAAATTTGTAAATATTTTATTATTTTGAAAAACATACAGACAGATTTACAACAATCTAGTTTAAAAAATAATATGGAACTAAACGAAAGACACGATAATAAATAATAATTATAGTTATTATATTTGTCTATATAAGTTTGATAAGACATCGATTCATCCAATTAAACCCTAAAACTAATATGTGAACGTTCATGAATGTGGATGTGGGTTACATAAACATATTACATTCACCTTTTTTTTTTTAGTTACAATTTACACCAATTTAGAAGAGTTTATAACACCTAGCAACATTGTCATAATTGAAAGAATTTCTAACGTATTAAAAAGGATTTTTCAATCATAGACGTGAGAAAAATGTTTATTACTTCGTGCGTTAAAATTTAAAATATACCAGATCACGATAGAAAATAAAAACGATACGCACGAATACGGATAAAGATCGACAAGGAAATAAAAAAACAACTCAAATAATTAAAAAAGGTAAACGAAAACCCTTTCGACAATAATGTTCGTATTGTGTATACGCAAATACGTTGACGTCATGAACAGATAATTAATGATAGTGTCGCACCTGAATTCGCGGTCAAAGTCGCAGAAACAAATCCGTACCAGACAACACAAGCCGGTGTGTTTGGCTTTTGACGGTGAATGGTTGGTATGGAGTTGTTTCTGTGCGATTTTTGCCACGAATCAAAGTGCGACACTGTATTTGCTGATGATGACAACATAGTTGTCGAAATGCGTAAGTAGAATACGAACGTTATTATGGAAAGGGGTTTTATTTATCTTTTTTGATTAATTCAAACCACAATTTCGATTAAAATTTAAACTCGAACAACTTTAGAAATGAAGACATAGGAAGGACTAGCTATTACAAATGTTCAAAGAAACATGGCAAGCAGGAAAAATAATTAACAATCTATGAGAGATTGCAAGACCAATAAATAAAAAAAAAACAATCTGGCTCGTGGACTTCCGCAATCGTTGTCCATACTTCACCTCGAGTTTCGGTCTGGAATCGTGTCTTCGATAATTTTGGTACCGATGTTTCGTCACCACTTCTACAGGGGATTAAGCCTTGAAGATATACAAACGAAACGTCAGTACCAGAATTATCGAAGACGAACTTCCAGAATGGAAACCAAGGTTAAGAAATATAAAAAAAAGATATTTAAAATACCATAACTATAAGACCAATGATGGTCAACTTAAATCACCCTGTAAATGTAGTTCAGTGACGGTTTCCCTTAAGTGTTGCACCCCTCTCCCCCTATTTAAACAAGTGCAGTAATGTATATGCCTCTAACGGGAATAGAACCATGATAAAATTGATTAAATTTAAAATATTTAATGATTTATTCAAAGTGAAATCAATGGTTAATACAAATTTATAATTCTGTTGTTTAATGTTTTAAAGGAGCACCAAAATAGTTCGAACTACGTAGTAATGCAGAGATGGCGCGAACAATTGGTCTGTTTTTTACAGTGACAAAGTGATTGTTTTATGTATTTTTATAGTCTAAACAATAGAAAAAAACTGAATTGCGAGCAGTGATAAAGTATTTCCATTTGAAAGCCTTAATACCAACCATACAATACACAAAGGATGCACTCCGCAGCGTTCTAAAGCAGCCACAGCTCCGAATACGAATGAGTCCAACGTGTTGTAGTAGATGGCTGTTGAGTAAAAGCACACAAAATAGCAAACATAGTGGATATCTTAAATAAGAGTTTGCGGAGAATTTTAACTGAAGAATTGGAATTAGAAACAACTGTCTACCAGTCGTACTGATTTCGCGTAATACCAATGCTCGCAGGTTAATCTGACCCGTTGACAAGTTGAATACACCTTATAGTTGTCATGTTTAAACAATTTGATAATGCCCATGCATATGCACATTGTTCGCACATTCAATAATAACGTTAGCTATTCGTTCTGCGATTTAAAAAGCGATATATGTATGAAAGTGCTCTACTGTACGTCCTTCTTTCGAATAGTTTCATTTCTATCCGAAAGATGGACATAGTTCAATGCAGTGAAGGATTGGAAACGAAAAAATACTCTATGCAATCGCCATGTGCAAAGTTCGTGAATTGGGGTTTGAAGAAGTATTTCATTAGCCCTATACCCCAGCTTTGGCTCCTACCGACCATCATTTATCTACGAAATTCAAAAATTGCTAGTAGAAAAGAGATTTATGTCCAATTTCGAGGCAATCGCTACTGTAAATGGCCATCTTGAAAACTTGGATTCAAAGACCTCAATTAAGGCATTGGTAATTTGGAGTATCGTTGATATAAATATGTTGTTCGAAAAACCTTTTTGTGTAGTCACGTAATTAATGAATCATCCTCGTATTTAGAATACTGCGTTCGGTTTTGAATGTTAAACGATAGTTCTTATGAAGGTGATAGGACTTCCGTATTCGAGAAATAATAAATCTTCAGAAGTTATACCAACATTACAGTTAAGAAAACGAAAATGCAATCTGTAAGATTGTAAATATCACCAACGTTTATACAGTGAATAATATTATTGCCTCCCTCTTTCGTCCAATGCAAAAATGTATTGACTGACAAAGCGAGAACGCGTTTATCTCACATATCGATAACTAAGTTACCAGTGTGTAAAAGACAGACGCTTGCGTCACGGCCTTTTGCCAATTAAAGAATGTTTTGTCGGTCAATATATTTTTGCATTGGACGAAAGAGGGAGGCAATAATATTATTCATTATTTTTCTCTATCGAAATGATATGATAAACGCTATGAAAGAATCGTTCATTAATAACACAAATCTGCCTGAAGATCAGTGAATTCCGTGAAACATATATAGTAGATAGGGTGTTATTAATAATAGAATGATTCCTTTTAACAACATTTATACAATTGGCGAAATCGAAAAAGGTGATTTTATTTCATGACAGTAATATTAGACGACAGTAACAAAGAACATTTTTATTTCTTTAGCGCATTTTCAATTTTTGTTGTGGCAAGTTTAGCGCAAAGACTATCGTTTACATTTTGTGCTCCATTGATAATTTATTATGGGTACCTCTTTTTAGACGTTCTATGAACGAATGAAAAAAATTAATACCGCTCTAGGCAATAGGCAAACCTATTGACTAGAGTTAATTTTCACAACAATCAGAGTGTCGGGATAGGAAGAAGCTATCACCTGCGAATACTATGCTCCCTTTTGCACAAGCAGCCATTACAGAGAAGCGACCTGGAATAACAGAAAAAGGGTGTTCCATTACAATGTTAGCAGCGTAAGCTCAGCAAAAATGGACCGAAATTCGTTTTGAAGTGCTTCTGCATTGAGCTGTGATTTAGCTTCACCAGACTTCCATCTATGAAATTCCAAACTTTCCTGGCTAGACAAAAACTTGAGTCCAATGAAATAGCCATCCAGTCAACAGAACTCTATTGAAGTTCTCAAAAATATACAGGGATGTTTCATTAAAACCAAAAAAAGTGTATATTTCTAGCTAAACCGGAAGTTTGATTCTAACATAAATATGCACACTGAATGATTTGTTTCACTTACTTAAATATGGAAAATTTTATTAAAATTTAAGTAATCGTATCAAATATATTCAAATAGAAATAGCAAAAAAACGTGTTCCACCGCAACAACGTAAGCAGTGTAAGCGATTTAGCTTCATCAGATTTGCCACCTATGATATTCAAAACTTTACTGGGCAGGAAAATATTTGAATGCAACGAAGACGCCATTCAGCCAACGGAACTCTATTGAAATTCTCAATATACAGGGACGTTTCATTTAAATTAAAAAAAAAGTTGATATTTCCGGAAGTTTGATTCAAACATAAATATGCTCATTGAATCATTTGTTTCACTTACTTAAATTTGGAAAACTTTATATAAATCGAAGTAGTCGTATCAAATATATTCAAATGGATACATACATTTACCTAACCCTGTATATATGTATACCTACATATATTAAAATATAAATTTAAAAAATTAGTTTCTTAAAGACCATTTTAGGAATTTTCTGTTTTTTACTGACACGTTGTAATATTCTGCATACTTAAAGGAGAGTATTTATAATTTCCATCGCATGTGGTCCTAGTTTCATAGCAAAGAAGAGTGTTAGAACAAAATGTACCACGAAAAAATTAGGAAAAATAGTAAAAATTTTACCGAATTATTCCAATTAGCTATACTTACGCTTCCTTTCCTTCACCCTGTATATTAAATCTATTGCATGATGACCAGATATTAAAACGTTTTAATGTATTTCATAATCATACCATCGATAATACTAGTCTTAAATAGCACTTATGAAAAAACCACTAAATTATTAGAATAAAACACCTTGCTTTTTCGCAACATAAGTTTTAATTTTAAAAAACCTACGTTTCGTGTGCTCTGCGCACATCTTCAGTAGCAACTAGCCTAGACTTCCCACTTAGGAGTTAAAACTTATTTTGTGAAAAAGTACGGGGTTTTATTTTAGTAATTGCTTCAATAAATGTTATTTATGATATACCTAACTTGCATCTGCAAAAGAAAAATCATTTTAATGTATTTTAATCTTCTTTGATGTTACTTCCAAAACTTATATAGCCAAATGGTTCAGTTTAAATGAAGAAACTGCCTACATAGTATTTAATCGAAATGGTGTCTTCCATTTTACAGATTCTGCCCTAGCTGAAAAACATTTCTGCTCAGCATTTCGACGACCTCCTTAATTCTTCACACAACGATGGGCGGTTCAAATATTCCATGCTTCAAACGCATGTGCACTTTCATGTTGTCTTTCCGTGTAAAAGTCTGCTGACATTTCGGGCACTTATTATACTGAGGTTTGTGTATAGAGGCGTGATGCCAGCGATTCGTCACAGTTTTCCCGCAAACGTTACACTTATACAGAGTCGGATTGTCGGCTATTTTCACAAATATCTCGCAATAATCGCGTGTATTAACAGAGTGACTGTCGCCTTGGGTTTCCGCGTGTTTCGGCTTTTCCTTGGACTTGTCCGTCGCGGGAACCTTTTGGACGTGCAGATAATGTTGGTAGGTCTTTTGAAATGTAGCTTGGCCTTCGAGAAAAACCGTTTCGAAAGGACTCGGTGGTTGTTGCAGGTGCTGTTGGTAATCTTGCGTTACCGCTAAAGTGTGAGCCATCTGTTGATCGTAGACGGTTTGTTGATGGTGGTGTGGTGATGGTTGTTGGTCATCGTGTTCCATCCATCCAGCTGGAACAGACACAACCATCACCAACCACTAATTAAGAAATGTAAATTGAGAAATGAATATTAATAAGACAAATTTAAAAGTACAAACATAAAGAGAATTGGAGATTTTGAGTAAAAATAATCCTTTTACATATTCTAGTATCTGGTCATGACGATAATAGATTTAATATGTGCCAACAAATAGGAAGTGTATTTATCGTTTTTTTTTGCAATAAAAAAGGAAGAAACTAGAAACCAGTGACGAACTAATAGTTATGGCCCACAACTCTTCCCCTCAGACTCAAAAGTGTATTTTAAATTAATGATCTGAAACTTGTCTCACACTATATATGCAGTTTTTAACTCTTTGGCTATCGATGAACCAGAATTTTTTAGTATTTAGTTATGGGCAGATTACAGATTATGAGTAAGGGATATTACATTTCTTGTTTTAATTTCTAACTATTGTTATCCGTCCTGTTTCTTTTTTTCCCCCATTAATGAACAACTTTTTCGTATAGTTAACGTGGGGCTAATACTTTTCATTTTAAAAACATTTCGGCAACAATTTCAATAAAATTTTGTTATGATCTGATGAGCTCATCACATAATACCAAGCTACATAAAAGGGATGCTACTACTATTGATATGACGCATAATCTCTCTCTCTCTTCACCTGAAATATTAGATAAATATTCACACTCTTGGATGGGATTTTACTTTATTTTTTTGTGTATTTAGAAAGAACTGGTATTGCACTATTGTTACATATAAATAGTTGAGTCTTGATATAAAATACGAAATATTAGCATTAAAAGAATGTTTGAGTGTTTGAAATTACAAAATGAATAGAGGTTAGAAGAATTTTCCGTTAGAAAGTCTTTAAAAAAGTACTAGTAATTGGAGAGTAAAAAAAATAAGGTTTCAGTTATTACAAAAAAAAAAAACAGAGGTCCTCGATAGGACGTTAGGCCATGGCATTAAAAATATTTAATAGCTTAAGGTTGATATATAACCTCTTTCCACATCAATTTTCGTATTCCGTATACGTATTTCGGCAACTAAATTGTCATCATCGGCAAATAATTAAACAGTGTCACACCTGGAAAACATCGGTAAAAACCCGCACGAAACAAATTCCGTACACTGTGCGTTTTGGCTTTCGACTGTACAGATAGTGTACGGAATTTGGTTCGTGAGGGGTTTTTCCATAGTTTTCCAAGTGGGACACTGTTTAATTATCTATTGATGATGACAACTTAGTTGCCGAAATACATATACAGAATACGAAAATGTGGAAAGGAGTTATATATCAACCTTAAATGATTAAGTTAATCAACCATACGCTCCATCAAAATTACTTTAAAAATATTTAATTTAAATTATGCCCAAAAATTGTAAATTAGAAATCGTTCATTTACATTCGATGTTTAGTACTCAATTTTAGTATATATTGAGAGGAAGTAAGTTTACTAACTTACAAAATTTGACAACGTAAAGCTATATTGGACAAATAAACAGTTCTATTGAAGCACTAAATACATTAAATAGACATGTCTAGGTTTGGTTAAAAATAATAAGAACGAACCAAGAGATTCAAGCAACTCAATTTTTAAAAAAATTTTAAAAAAAGATGAAGTATATTGAACAACATTGACAACAACAATTTACATTAAAAGACATGCATATCTTCGAAAACGAACACCAAATAGAGATCCTATATTTGAACACAGAAAAATTTGTTTAATTTCAGCTTTTTGAAGAAGAAATAAATTAAAACCATGAATTTGAAGACTGAAAAAGAGAATTTTGTTTGTTAAGAAATGGTAATTGCTTATATTTCCATTTCTTTACGCTATGGTGAATCAGATTTTTAATTTATACCAAAATAGTTGTGTTAATTAAAAATATTAGTTGTCTCGTTTGCATATCTCTGAAGATAATGTAGATACTGCTATGTTCAACTAAAAAAAAAAGCAAGAAAACGTGTTAATACATTGTAGGCAATGTGAGCACTTTGTAATAAATAAACTGGTTTTAATACAGAAAGTCAAGATTTAACCTTAAGAATTGATTTTCAAGATTATTTTTTTTGTGGTCGAAAAAACTTATGACCCAGTGTTTATCACAACCACGGGAGCGACGACGTGCATTTGGTGTATGTAAAGTGTTTTATGGCTTCGGTATAAACTCCTTTTCGCCGTAAAAGCAGTGTTGATTGTTCTCTCGCTATACTGAAAGGTACCGAGGAAAGTACCAACCACATTTGAGACAAGAAACGATTTAAAAATCATAGGGAACGAGGTACGAATCGTTAACTTCTCTAGACTAATATCTGAACTCCAGCACTCTTACCAAATGCACTATTTCGACGTAATGAAGTAGTTTATTTAAAAAAAAGCTGGTCGAAACTTGCGAAATGTGTAATAATCTACAGTACTTTGGAATTGAATTCGAGTCACCGTTACGTATCAACCAATTTTTAATACAAACAAAATGGTTCATTATAGCCGAAATTCATTATATCTAACAAAAAATAATTTTGAAAAATAAATTAGTACAAACGATTCTTGTATTGTATACTGATAATTTAAATGAACAAAAGATTATTATTTAACAGATTGTTTAAAATAGTCACTTATTTTAGACTGTTTATAAGACAAAGTTACGTAAATATCATTCAAATACATTTCTACATTAGCCAGGCTGTTCAAAATGTTATCTGGAGCTTCATTCATTTGAAAAAAATTACGTACAACATCTATATTTTGCACAACCTTTACAATGGGCGCTTGCGGTAATGACGCATTAGCAGCACTACCTTCAGCTTCATTATTCTCTTCTTCATTCTCACTGGCACTCGTATTAGTTGCTGATTTTGAACGTACCCAAGCAACAATATCGTCATCTAACAAAGTTTCAGTACACATAACATTCTCATCGATACGCACATAGTCTTCAAAATTGGCATCCATTTCCACAGTTAGAGATAGATCACCATTATTTTCAACATTATCAAGATCAGTTTTCTTTAGCCACTCACTTAACGGGATTTCATCATCGTCATCGAATTTGTTTTGATGCTTAAGAAATCCTGCATGTTTGAAATAATTTGTTATTGTTTTTGCTGTGACGTTTTGCCATACCATGTGAATACAGTTCACCGCATCAAGAAGACTAATATGACTGCCTTCTGCACTGCTATTAATCATTATTTTTGAAAGAATAATTCGTCGATAATTGCTCTTTAAACTGTGGATAACGCCTTGATCCATTGGTTGTAATTTGGAGCTGGTATTAAGAGGTATAAACACCAATTTAATGAATTTCAAATTCTTTACCTCAGGGTGCGCTGGACAATTGTCTACTAGTAATAGAATTTTTCTCCTTAATTCATTATCCCAATCGTGCAATTCGTTACAAAAAGTATCTGACGTCATCCATGCTTTTTTATTAGAACTGTATTTTACAGGCAATCGTTTGCCGCGAAAACAACGTGGGTTTTGGGACTTGCCAATAATAAGTAACTTCCTTTTTTCTGTGCCTGTAAAATTTGCTGCAACCAAAACCGTGAGCCTTTCTTTTGATAGTTTTCCACCAATGCAACTATCGCCCTTAAATTTCAACGTTCTGTTGGGCATTAGCCTGTAGAATAGACCCGTTTCATCTGCATTGAAGATGTCGTGGTCTTCAGAATTTTGTCGTATGTTGGGCCATTTATTTTGCAACCAATCATCTACTACTTCCATATTAACTGACGCTGCTTCGCCTGCAACTTTTCCACTGTTGATATCGTGGCATTTTTTAAATCTTTCGATCCAGCTTCGACTACATTTGAAATCGCTATCTTCCACTTTGCTTCCCAAGTCATCTGCTTTTGTTTGCAATAAAGCACCGGTAATTGTCGCATTCTTACCTCTTTGCTGAGAAAACCAAAACAAATTTTTTTGGCATTAGAATTTTTTTGTTCATAATAATTCTTGAGTATTTTATCTCTTTCTTTCCAAATCATAGAAACCGTCGACTTGTTTAAATTCAGATTTTCACACATATCAGCTTGTTTTAAACCACTTTGTAATTTTTCAATAATTTCATACTTTCTTTCTAAAGTGAAAGCTTTGCGCTTTTGTTTTTGATTATCACTTGGCGCCATGTTTATAAACCCACAAGCTACAATTGGTAAATACTGTAACACGAACGGATAACGTAACGTGACTAATTTGTGAGACAGACTGAAGGGGAAGGACTGACAGACAGTTTTTGATGTAACGGAGTTTTCGGGGGATTCCCATTCGAGCGATAAAGAAAGTTCATTATAAGCGGCACATTATTTTCGGTTGAAACGTAAAATATGATTCATTATATGCGAAAGTTCAATTTATGCGAGTTCATTACAAGCGAAAGAAAATACATTGAACTTAAGGGACAATTTATTTGGCCATCTAAAACGGTTTATAATAACCGAGAATTCAATATAACCGGGTTCATTATAAGCGGTCTCTACTGTATTATATTCGACGTGAAATACAATTCTTACGGTTAAATCTTGATATTTTATAGACCAGTTTGTTTATTGAAGATTGTTTACATTACGTGCAATATATTAACATTTAATTTTTTTTTTAATTGAACAATTGGAAATAAATCTTGATATTTTATAGACCAGTTTGTTTATTGAAGATTGTTTACATTAGAGATCAGAGAAAAAAAGTGAAGGTACGAATATTATAAAAAAATGTAAGTGATTAAGTTTCTAAATCAATCAATAGACAATATTTTTTGAAAATTCTAATAGAATATTTTACATATTTTAACATTTATTTAATAAAGAAAGTATACATATGACATGAACATAATAAGTACAAAAATAAAAATATATAATAAAGTGTCAGTATATATGTATATAAAACATAATGTAATATTATACCTTTCAAACGCAATTCATTCATTATGCTCCGTTAACGATTGATTTCTTTTTTATTAATTGTTCAACTCAAAATGCCTCGATAACTTGTTAAAATTAATAAATGAAACGTGATAATATTCTGTCATCGAAAAATTTAAAAAATCAATCTTTCAGTTTCTTTTCAAAGCGCATAGACAGAAATTGTAAAAGTCTCCATTTTTTCTTAAGATTTCGCTGAAAATTTATTCGTTGACTTGTCCTCTGAGCACTTGTCTGCAATATTCGGTATGTCTTCTGACCATGTGCATAGTTTTGTGACACTTCAGCTTGTAACGCTTGTTACAAACATCACAAACCTCGTTGGCCTCCGTGTGAAATCTAAAATTGTGGTCGTTTAAGTTGACCACCTTTCTTTGACACTTCCTGCAGAACATTCTGCGACCCGGTTCTTTCCGATTCCAACCCGGAAGTATGTCGGTGGTTTTTTGTTCCTTCGAGGATGTGCTGTCATCATCAATATCAATACTGCACTCCACACGGTCTTTTTTATCAGTTGACTTGGTTGATTGCTTGGATTTTAAACGTTTCGTCGAACTTGAAGGTGTGTCTTTGCCGTCAAGTTTGCTTCGCTTCTTTTGTATTACGAAATCTGACAAAATTACGACGCGACTCTTCGGTTTTGACGTGATGGGTCTGTTGGGTGTCGAATCTCCACTTTTTAATGAAATTACATCATCTTCATTATCTGAACATACTTGTGTATTTCGGTCTGAAATTGGCGTCCGTGTTTTTGGAAAATTACTCTCCGAACTTGAATGCGGATTTTTGTACAATTTCTTAGACTGGTTTTCTGAAATCGACGATTTCTTCTGTGCAGGTAATTCAGTTTCTCCAATTTTATCCTGCGCTTCAGAAGCATTTTGTTTAGAAAGATTAGAATGGGAAAGTGGATTCATGTAAAGACGCTTTCGTTTTCCGTTTTCATCGAGACTTGGTACTATTTTTAATTTATCCCGTGCATGGTCTTTTTCAATGACATCTTTAAGTGGGCTCGCTACTTTTGACGTAGATGGAACATCTTCATCGACTACTAATGGAAGATCTTCATCGCTTTCTTCGAGAGTTTTCTTTTGTATTTCTTTTTCTTGGTTCGAAAATAGTTTCTTCGCCGTAGTTGTATTGGAATTCGTTGAAGACGAAATTTCTTTTGTTACACTTGACTTCGGGTCAGCAAAATCACCCTTTTCAGCGTGAACGACAACACTAGTCAATACCTCGTTCGTTTTAGTTGAAACACGTTCATCATTTTGTTTTTTACCGTCCTCTTGATTCGTCGATTCTTTGGGTTTTGAACCTTCAACGGATTGCGATATGCACGATATTGCAGTCTCTTCATCATACAATAAACGTTTTCTGGATTTTTTCACTGTTTGTTGCGGAGGAACGTTTGAAGTTTGATCTGTACCGCTGAACTCAATCGTTTGAGTGCTTGATTCCGTTCTGGGTTTCGGCACATCATGATTTTGACTTGAACAAATTACATCTACAGAAGAATTTGTTGCATCTAAGTCTGGACTGGCAGATTTTTGTTTTTCTAATGGCATTTTACGAAAAGGATCATTTATACTTGGATCTTGTTTGTTTGTTCCGTATTTTGGCGTAGATGTGCTTTGAAAACTAACGTTTAGATTTTGTATCGGACTATCTAATGTGGACTTCTGCGTTTCACAAGCAACACTCGGATTTTTTAATTCGTCGTCAGATACTTCAAGCACCTGTTCTTCTGCCGACTCGCAGTTCATCAGATCGTCGTCCAATTTTATTATTATATCGCGCACAAGATCTCCAACGCATGGGTAATTATCCAAATCAATCGTTACAGAATCTTCCAGGGGTCTGGACGCCGGTCCCCCTAGAACCGGTGATGGTCCACAGTAGAAAGTCTCGTCCCCGCTGCTGTTGTCCGGGTCGTCTTCGATTTTAATAGGAACAGTTTCGACGTCGACGTCTGAATCTGACAATGTTGTCACTAAAATATGTCAAAAAGAAAAGGAGTACTTCAGAATGTGTTATTCGATTATAAGCTAGTCTTTTAAAATCGTGTTTATTCAAAGTTGATCGGGAAACCTAAAATTAGTATTAACGGTGTTAATAATTGCAGCGAAAGATTATTCTATATACAGAGTTGACGAAAATTGAAAATATTAAGTGATTCGGTATGACGAAAATATTTATTTCCAACATAAATATGAGTTTTTTCACTTCTTGACTTGAATGAAGTACACCGGATAATTATATAAAATTTGCAGTTACTTGCAGAAGTATTCATACTTGGTGGTATTTCACTAAGGGATAAAGAAACCACCAAGAAAAAATAAAACACTTCGTCTACATTTCACAATATATTATACATTTACTGCAACTAGTTTCGTCTGGTAGGACATTATCGAACAAGTAAAGGGTGTTTCAAATTGCGCGGTTTTTTTAAGAATAAATAAAATATAGATGGCGCACTGAATTTGTCTGGGTATGTGGGCATTTAAAAAGTGTGATGTATGACGTTTATAAAAATGGCTTCGTACACGGTGCAACAACGCGTTCAAATTGTTGAATTATTTTATGAAAATCAGCGTTCTGTGAAAAGAGTTTTTAGAAAATTACGTGAATTTTAGGGTTTACATAATCGTCCATCTGAAAGCACTATTGGTCGAATTATTAAAAAATTTCAAAAGACCGGTTCCGTGGAAGATTAAAAGTGAAAAATACAGTTGTGGTGATCGTTCACAAGAAAATATTGGTTTGGTTCGTGAAAGTGATGCTGAAGATCCTGAAACGTACATTAGACGACGTTCACAACAACTTCGACTTAGTGGATCAACAACATGGCGTATTTTACACAATGATTTAGCTCTGAAGGCATATAAGATTCAAATCACACAGGAACTGAAGCCATTAGATCATTTAAAACGTCGTTCATTTGTCAATATCATCAATGAACAACCAGCTGATTTTTCTCAAAAAATAATGTTTTCCGATGAGACACATTTTGAACTTGGTGGCTATGCTAATAAACAAAATTGCCGTATCTGGGGCGAGGAAAATCCACGAATTATTCATGAGAAACCTAAACCTATGCATCCTAAACGAGTTACTGTTTGGTGTGAATTATGATTCGGTGGTGTAATTGGACGTTACTTCTTTGAAAATGCTGCTGGTGAAGCTGTAACTGTCAATGGTGATCGATATCGTCGGATGATAACCGAATTTTTGTGGTCTGAATTAATAAATATTGATCTAGAGGATATGTGGTTTCAACAGGATGGCGCTATACCACACTTTGCACACGAATCAATTGATTTATTGAGAGAAAAATTTCCTGGACGTGTAAAGTCAAGAAACGGTGATGTTAATTGGCCACCAAAATCATGTGATTTGACACTGTTAGACTATTTTCTTTGGGGTTATGTGAAAAGTCAGGTTTATAAAAACGATCTACAATCAATTCCTGCTTTGAAAGATGAAATTATTAGTGTCACTGGTGAGATAGAGCCTCAATTATGTCAAAATGCCATTGAAAATGTTAAGAAAAGAGTGGCCGTCTGTGGAGCTGTAAGATGAGGCCATTTGGCAGATATTTTTCGCATATAAATGTCATAACTAATACTTCAATTACCAACAAAAAGTTTTTGAAAGTGAATGCAAGTTATGTGTTTCATTTATTCTTAAAAAAAAAGGCGAAATTTGAAACATCCTTTACAATACAGGTTAAAATCTACTTTATATAGTAAAACGAAAAGCAAAAATTAAATCTGATTACAAGAAAGGGAGTAGAGATAAGGTACACATACAAGAGTATTTATCGGTAATAGACCTCTCTTGGAAATCTATAAATATAAATAATAGGAATACATTAAAAACTAATGAAATTATGAGGTACAGTTAGAGTAAGAGTGCTAATAATGAAGATAAATTTAAAATAATTGAAATGTTTAATCGCTTTTGACAATAATTTTCGTATTCTGCGTACGTACTTCGACAACTAAGTTGTAATCATCAGCAGATAATCAAAAAAATGTCGCACCTGAAAATGACGGCAGATTCCTAAGAGACAAATTCCGCACACGACCTGTGCCCGTCGAAAGCCGAAACGCACGCTGAATTGGGTAACAAAATTGAGTTTATTACACCCATTAATCTCAACGCATTCCAAGAAATTTTGTTTCCGATTTTTGATGCATTATATTATATTATGGTTTGTTTTTATTAGGTGTTTGCTGAAGTTAGAATCATTAATTAATTAATAATTAATTCAAAATATTATTTAAGGCAAAACATAAAAACTGATCCCATGGAGAATTACTGTTTTTAAATTTCAATGAATCTAACTTCAGCAAGCATCCAATAGATCATACCATCTTCTTCTGGGCTTCCGGGCTGGAACCGCGTCACTGGTATAACTGCCGACGTTTCGTACCCACTCGCATGGGACATCTTCAGGCTTCAATTACTGCTACTATATGTCGTATTGAAACAGTTTCACTGCGACAGACAGTAGGAGTAGTTGAGCCCTTAAAATGTCCCGTACAGTGGGTACGAAACGTCAACAGTTATACCGGTGGCATGGTTCCAGTCCGGAAGCCCAGAAAATAGTATAGCTTGACTTAATTTTTGCAATGAATGATCAGAAACCAATACATAATTGAATGTAATGCTTATATTAACGAAATTACTCTTTGAACAATCCAATAGCTGGATACGCTATGTTTGAGGAAGATAGAAGGCATACTATATGAATCTGGAATCGCTAGGCATTATTAGCAATGTGAAAATACCGTAAAAAACGTCGATTCAGTTGTGGCAGATGAACCTTAAATGCGCGGTAACAAATCGGACCGTTTCTAAAAAGGACATCAGTCTGTAATACAATAGAACACAAAAGCATTAATTCAACTTCTGTTTCTTTTTGCGCGTTAAGCCTTAACCTACCATGAATGAATCGACGTACACAATACGTATTTGAAATTTATACGTAAATAAAAACCTAAAACTGTATTTTTAAAACTCGCTGAATTAATTATTGAAAAACTAATAAACTTCGAAACTACATTTGCTTATAAAATAATTTCTTTTCTAAAAGATACATTACGATGAAGTCAATATTCATGTTTAAGGGAAAAATTTTGAGTAAATAGTTTCTTTTTAGTTTACCTAACGTATGGCCATGTGAAAATTGATTTTTCTTCTTTTTCTTTTGAATAAATCAGTGATTAGAAACCACGTCCGCAAGATACAGGTGTACGTTTTGTAGGCGATATTTCACACACAATTACCTCCAATATTATTGTTTGCATTCTATTTAAAACAAAAAATACTCAAATAATACTCATTCGTTATAACCCTAGAAATATTGCTGAAGCAAGACATTTTTTCGCTCTAAAGGTCCCCATAAATTTGAAGATTTAAATATCGTTTAACAGCATGCACTAAAAAGTTATTGATTTCAACATATTAAAATTAAAATCCAAAATATCCAGTATCACACATTATAATGACACTGATTATTCATTGAATCACATAAAATTAAAATATTTTCGATAACCCTGTATATATTATAAAGTTACAGTGAAGTGCAAAAAAAAGAAAACAATATTATATTTATAATTATACTCACTTGTTTACAATTACGTTTTGCGAATATGCTGTTGTAAGGAACACCATCATTCACTAACTACACTTTAACTGTCGATACTGACATTGTTACACGATAGTCATTTGTTTTATGTATAAAAATAGCGATTTTTCAAATGTTTCCGGAAAAGAAATCTAGCGAAGTTGTTATTAATCGTTACAGACGCGAAATAAACAAGACAATAAAAGACTACGCTTATGGACTGTTAGAAAAATTTCAAGTGCGTGTCTTGGGAAATAAAAAAGAGACATATATGTATAAGAAGTGATTGTTTTAAAAATAAAAATTAACCAAAACATAAGGAAATTTTTGCTGTAAATGCTATGTTGAAACTTAAAAAAACAAAAGAACTTTTTATACAAAGACAAATAATATTAAATTACTGCTAACTTTAAGTTATTTATGTACACATTTATAAAAATGATAATTTAAAGAATAGTATGGGAAATGAAAATTAATATATAAATGCATATATATTAAGAATGTGAAGAGAGTGCAAGCAATGAAATATTTGATAAATCTGAAGGAAATAACAAGTGCGTGAAAATATATATATATATAAATGGAATATTTGATGCATTTTAATCAAATTTGTACATATGTATATACAATAATATACTAAAATAATTATACTCTGTTCGTCAACCCAATAAAATACAAAAAATGAGTGATCAATGTGTAGTTGAATTTGATGGAGTCTGTGGTTGATTAACTTAATCACTAAGGTTTATATATAAAACTCCTTTCCTTTAGTTAATGTGGAAAGGGGTTATATATCAACCTTAGTGATTAAGATCAATGTGTAATCATTGCGTGATATAAAGCTTATCTTTTGGATGGGCTAGCCATACTAAAAAAAGTTAATTAAAAACGATTTAAATTCAAATTGTCTTTATGAAAGAGCTCCATTTAAAGTTAAGTGACAGATCCAAATCAATTTAGAAACACGAATATACGAGAAATTATTTAGTATCTAAAATACAAAATTTGTATGAAACAGGAAAAAAATAATAAAAAAAATAATTGATTCCTGCTTAACGTATAAGAAAATAAACTCAATGGTACTACTTCTACGTCCGTAGTAATACCTTGGTCCTTCTACCAGGTGTACCGGCAAGTAATTACTGTTTTTTCTAACAGATGTCGCTAGGCTTAAGTATGCAATGTTATGATTTGACACATACGTCATTTTATTCTACTGACATCAAGCTTCAGAGCCATACATGTTATATTTGGCGAAAGTAACACCGTCATAGATTTATACCTCTTTGAATGTCGAGTTTCAAGCCTAACAAAGTGCATTACTTTTTATTTAATCAAAACAAAAAGCTGCTGAAAGTCATCGTTTACTGGTAGAAACTTAAGGTGAGCATGCTCCAATCATAAAAACATGTGAGGCGTGGTTTCGACAATACAAAAGTCGTAATTTCGATGTGCACGACAAAGAACGTTCTGGTAGACCGAAAAAGTTTGAAGATGCGAAACTGCAGGAGTTATTGGATGAATACCCAACCCAAACTCAAAAGCAATTTGCAGAAGCGTTAAATGTGGGCCAAGAAACGATTAGAGTCCGATTACGAGCAATGGGAAAAATCCACAAGTTGGGAAAATAAGTGCTACATCAATTAAATGATAGGCAGATTGAAAATCGAAAAATCGTCTCTGAAATGCTGCTTCAAAGGTATAATCGTAAGTCATTTCTGCATCGAATAGTGGCGGGTGATGAGAACTGGATTTATTTCGGAAACCCTAAGTGCAAAACTTGGTTATCTATCACCTGGCGAAGCCGGTTCATCGACTCCAAGGCCAAATCGTTTTGGTCACAAGACAATGCTCTGTGTTTTGTGGGACCAGAGTGGCGTGGTGTATTACTAACTGTTGAAACCTAGTGAAACAGTTAATACTGACCGCTACCGACAACAAATTATTAATTTGGACCATGTATTGATAGAAAAACGTTCAGAATGGGCCCGAAGACACGATAAAGTTGTTTTACAGCACGATAACGCGTTGTCTCATACAGCAAAACCGATCAAGGAAGCGATGAAAGTACTTGGATGGGACATAATATCGCACCTATCTATCACCTTTTTGCATCGATGGGACACGCGCTTGCAGAGACGCACTTCATCAATTTCAAAGTTAGAAAATGGCTCGATGAATGGTTTTGCTCAAAGGACAAACAGTTTTTTTTTTGGGATGGCATCCACAAATTACCTGAAAGATGGCCAAGATGTGTAGAATTAAATAGCCAATACTTTGAATAAATATATTTTTTCATTTTCTTTAAAATTATATAGTCTTTTTACGAAAAAACCGGTAATGATTTTCCGGTACACCTGGTATATGCGTAGCAGTACTTTGGTCATACACAATTTGATCGGCAATAATAAATCTAGGAATTCTACAATTCGTAAACAATTTAACTTGGATTAATACTAATCGACTTCGAATCCACCATCCTGAGATGTCCAGAGTTCGCCAATGGCAAAGGAATGGTACTTCATTACGAAAACGAAACCACACACAAGTTTGAACGATCGTCAAAATTGGACATTGGATGGATGGGATGTGGCCACAACTACCATACTCGACTAACCTTGTGCCTTCAAACTTTCACTTGTTTTATTTTCTTAAATTCCTTGCATTATGTAACACAATTCAAATGTGAAGCAGTATTTTGAAAAGTTTCGCCGATAAAGATAAGTCCTTCTACAAACAAGGCATTATGGAGCTCGCCCATAGATAGGAAAATATATTTAATCCATTGATCTTTTTTTTATATATTTTAATAAATGACGTATGAACAACATAGAAGAAATACGTAATGGTTTTTCCATTAACTCAATAATATAAGCAGTAAAAAGTAAAGTGCAAAATAGAAAATAAAGTTCAAAGGAAATCAGAAGAAATTACGAACAAAAAAAATGACTGTTCAAGACGAGGAATAGATACTGAGAGAAATAAGTAAAACTTCCCCCATTGGGAGCCTCCAAATTAGCAAGTGAAATTAGCAAACACTTAAGAAGGGATATCAGTGCTGAAACTGTTAAATGTATTTTTAAAAAAAACAATTTTTTTATTTCTGTTATTTTTTCTGTTATTTAAGATGCAGCAAATCTATATTAAAAGACGAGTTTTCCAGAGAATATGCCAATAAAGACCTCGATTTCTGGAAAGAGGTAATTTGTACAAATGAGAATAAATGTAACATTTTCTAATTTGATAGAAAGGTCTCAGTGCTACGCAAACATAATGGATGCTTTTAACACCAAAAAGTGTTAACACAGGTAAGTCAATATGGTGTATATCAACACAAGGTATGAAAATCTATGAAATCTACAATTTATAGAAAATATAATAGATAAATGTTAATACTTAGATTTATTAAAACGAAATCTAAAGGTCACTGTCCAAACACTGAGTACTTTAAGCGACTAAAAATATTTCTATTTCGTTGCAGAAGAAAGACTCATAATTGCAATTCACTAAGGCATTGCAAACCCTTCCACAGTCTCCAGATGTAAATGTTATTGAACAATTATGGCATCGATTGAAAATGGACATTCTCAAATACCAATTTCATATAGAGATTTCCGAAAAGCGCTTAAAGAAGAGTGGAACAAAATACCACCTACACTAACGGGAAAAAATTAGTGCGTTCTATGATATTTCCACTTGATTCTGCTAGAAAGAACGATGAAAATAATGACAAACATTAATTTTAACACACGTTCATTACTAAAATAAAATTTGAAGGACGACGTAATTTTTTATTTATTTAACATTATATTATTTGCTCGAAGTTTTCTTTTAAGTCTTCTGACTGTACTCGTATATTAATTGCACATACTATAAAATTGTATATGCATATAGCAAGGTTTTTTTTGAATATTTTTATTGAGTTAAACTTATTTCCACTGATGGTGTGTGATTTTGACTGTGACTTTCTCTATATACAAAATCAAGAAATCACCATATTATTAAATGTTTTTCATATACTAAATTAATAATAATGTATCTACTATTACGTGAATAGTATTATCATCACCACTAGCTACTACATTTCGATTTGCTAATTTGCCGTTTATAATTTTTTGTTCCACAATTGAACAAGAGAACAGTAAAATATTATATACATAAGTAAAGAGTGTTTCAAATTGCGCGGTTTTTTATAAGAATAAATAAAATATAGATGACGCACTGAATTTGTCTGGGTATGTGGGCATTTAAAAAGTGTGATGTATGACATTTATAAAAATGGCTTCGTACAGGGTACAACAATGCGTTCAAATTGTTGAATTATTTTATGAAAATCAGCGTTCTGTGAAAAGAGTTTTTAGAAAATTACGTGAATTTTATGGTTTACATAATCGTCCATCTGAAAGCACTATTGGTCGAATTATTAAAAAATTTCAAGAGACCGGTTCTGTGGAAGATCAAAAAAGTGAACATACAGTCGTAGTGGTCGTTCACAAGAAACTATTGATTTGGTTTGTAAAAGTGTTGCTGAAGATCCTGAAATGTTCATTAGACGACGTTCACAACAACTTGGACTTAGTGGATCAACAACATGGCGTATTTTACACAAGGATTTAGCTCTGAAGGCATATAAGGTTCAAATAACACAGGAACTGAAGCCGTTAGATCATTTAAAACGTCGTTCATTTGTCAATTTCATCAATGAACAACCAGCTGATTTTTCTCAAAAAATAATGTTTTCCGATGAGGCACATTTTGAACTTGGTGGCTATGTTAATAAACAAAATTGCCGTATCTGGGGTGAGGAAAATCCACGAATTATTCATGAGAAACCTATGCATCCTAAACGAGTTACTGTTTGGTGTGCATTATGATCAGGTGGTGCAATTGGACCTTACTTCTTTGAAAATGCTGTTGGTGAAGCTGTAACTGTCAATGGTGATCGATATTGTCGGATGATAACCGAATTTTTGTGGCCTGAATTAATGAATATTGATCTAGAGAATATGTGGTTTCAACAGGATGGCGCTACACCTAACTTTATACACGAATCAGTTGATTTATTGAGAGAAAAATTTCTTGGACGTGTAATCTCAAGAAACGGTAATGTTAATTTGCCACCAAGATCATGTGATTTGACACCATTAGACTATTTTCTTTGGGGCCAAAAGTCAGGTTTATAAAAACAATCCATAATCAATTCCTGCTTTGAAAGAGTTCGTGTCATTGGTGAGATAGAGCGTCAATTATGTCAAAATGTCAATGAAAATTTTAACAAAAGAGTGGACGTCTGTGGAGTTGCAAGAGGAGACTATTTGGCAGGTATTATTTTATTCTATAAATTGTGGACCAATTTGGAGAGCATGGTTCAATTTGTGGAATATAAAATGAATAATGGATAACCTAAGCCTGCTTGACTATGAATTGTGGACCAATTTGAAGAGCATGGTTTTGCATGATTCTTCAGAAAAATTTTGAGAGATTAAAAAAGTATGAATCACTGTATTGGCAGAGACGTTTGAAAGTCATAAGTGATTTTGAATAATAGTGTTTTTGTCATTTTAGTTTTACTTATGGCATCTTAAATAAGTCTAGATTATAATTTTATATTCTTCTGAAAACTACTTTTATATTTATAACGGAACCTATGACACATGATCCATGTTTTTTCCTTTTATAAAATTTATGACAATGTATTCATTGTTTACATCATATCGATAGCTTTAACCATTACAAAAAGGGATTATGAAAGTTACATTAACCCAAGGTTAACGACATTGTGCCTTATCTTCGTAAAATATGTACTTGTAATTACTTAAGATTGAAATATACTTTAGAAGGTGCAGGAATTATTTGTCTTTTTTTAATTTTTGCAACTATTATCTCCTAAATAATTCATTTGTTTAGTAATATCAAATAATAATTATTATCATGCTACGTAACCAGTTTGAAAATGAAACAAATTGAAAGGGAATTAGAATTTTTTTCCTCTTTTTTAAAAGCTAAACTATAATAGTGGTTTGACATAAAGGAATCAACTTCGAAAAGGCATTAAATTTACTTTTGCATATACAAAGAACTTGTTTATTTAATAACTTATTAAAATATGTGCTAAAAGTTACTCTAATATATATAACTTTCAAACAACACTAAGTTATACTAATAGTAACAATAGCTTTCAAACAAAAATGTCCCTTGATACAATTAGGAGAGAGACTTGTTAGTCTTAAATAAAAATGCTACTTTTAATATGACCCCAAAGTGTACCAAAAATTTAAAATTCGTACATTTCCTGGAACATTTATATGATCCACTCTGTATACATCATCAGTTTCTTTTATTAATTTGATAATTAAATCACCAATATTCCATTTTATATATTTTCATATTAACAAAATATTACAAAATAAATAAACGCAATGCCTGCAACTTGGGGGGGGGGAACTCAAGCAAACTAGAAATGAATCGTGCAGATGTGTGTGAAAAAGAGACTAATCATGGGATTTTTTCCTCTTTCAATGAGGAAACTTACCATCTATGGTATCGTCGTGCGGTGGTATCGCCGGCTTATTATTGTCCGTTTCTGCGGGTTCCGTCATCGTCTGACTCGACAGAAGATCGTCCGGATGGACACTCAAACTGCCCCCCTAAAAATAAATTAATAAAAAATTGACAATCCTCTTTTAAATGTATGACTTATTTGTCGCATAGTTTTGAATTAACCAGAAAAAAAAATTAATATTGATGCTGTCTATTTCGTATCAATATAATTGGATAGTAACTAATCAATGTTACAATGCCTACGAGGGTAGCAGTTTATATTTCGGGAACTGGCAGCACTGTTAGTGTTGCCGCCAATCTGATGATTGCATCGTGAAGTTTGTCATTTTTGACAATATATTTACCTTGACAGTTTTATTATCCGGTCGCTATTTCTATTGTTAACAGTAACTTGAAAATTTTATGTTAATGGAATTAACTCGCGAATCTTTTCGTGCAATTATTTTTCATAACTTTCGGCGTGGATTATCTCAACAAGAATGCATCCACGAGCTGAATTCTCTATATGGTGAATAAGCACCATCGAAAACTACAGTATATCGTTGGTATAGTGAATTCAAATTTGGACGGCGTTCTTTGGACGATGAATTTCGTGAAGGTCGTCGCACAAATGTAGTTGTGCAGTGTCTGAATTGATAATGCAAGACCGTCATGTGACATTCCGTGAGAACGAGACATCTCTAGGTATTAGTAACACCAGCGTGCATAAGATCCTGCATGAACATTTAGCCGTTAAGAAACTATGTTCACGTTGGTACCACATAATTTGACAACCGCTCAAAAAAGGACTCGCGTCGATTGGTGCCAAGAAATCCACAAAAAATACAATGGCGGTGCTTCAAGTAACATTTATAAAGCCGCCACAGGTGACGAATCTTGGATCTATACGTACGAGCCCGATAGTAAACAGCAGTCAACTGTGTGGGTATTCCAAGATGAGCCAAATCCAACAAAAGTTGTTTGCGCTCGAAGCACATCAGAAGAAATGGTCGCCTGTTTCTTCGGAAAAACCGGTCACGATTCAACCGTGCCTTTAGAGAGTTGTAGAACGGTCAATTCCGAATAGTACACAACTATTTGTATGCCAAAAGTTTTTGAAGAAATAAGGAAAACAAATCGAAAATGGCAGATCATTCTCCACCATGACAATGCGAGCTCTCAAAGGTTCACACAATTGAATATTTGAGCGGGCAAAATATTGAATTGATGAGCCATCCGCCGTACAGTCCTGACCTAGCACCCTGTGATTTCTTTGTTCCCACACGCGAAGAGTAAACTTCGTGTTCAACGGTTTTCTACGCCGGAAGAGGCAGTTGAGGCATTCAAAACTCATATTTTGGAGATACCGCCTTCACAGTGGCAGCAATGCCTTTCGGATTGGTTTAAACGATGCAAAAGTGCATTGATTTTCAAGGAGAGTATTTTGAAAAGCAATAAAACTATTTTCGATAATAAAAATTTTTTGCTGTTCCCGAAATATAAACGGCTACCCCTGGTATTTGCTCCTCTATCTTGATACAATGATTATTCAGAACTGCATTGCTATTTTTTTAAATATAGCTGTGGATGGTTTTGATTTTGCATAATCTTGAATCGATGTTTGACCACGTTTTTACTGTTGAAAATAAAGGAGAACCATTTCCAAGACTCCATCTCAGTTTTTGTTACAATTAGCCTTAATCCATCCAAAATGAAGTATTGAATTACGCCCCTATATACCAACTTTTTACTTCATATTCAGATGAAAATTTAAAGAATGTACATTAATGAATGGTTGCTAAAAATTATATGGTATGAGGTTGTAGCTTCAGAAAATCAACTCTATTTGATACTCCATCTATACGATGATGACCAAGGTATATAGTGAGAAAGCATCGGAAATCTGGCAACGCTGATTGGTTTGATGGACGCATGCGCACTGGTACAGTGCAACGCCTCAAGGATATATTTCAGACCAGAATGTTTACTACTTTCACACGAAGTATTACAAGTACCGTGGTAAATGTATATTTTCTTCATCGTTTCTTGATGCTGGCATATTATAGAAAGATTACAGACGGATCAATATGCCGCAACATAAACAAACAAATTTAGAACGATATATACATGAACAAGGAAAATATAAACCAAAATGTACGTGGATATATCAACTAATTCTTGGGTGTATTCTGTACAAATTACTAAGTTATCCGACTCGGAAGGGTTTTTGAATTAAATTCAGATTATAAGTTTCGAATTTAGATCAGAAAATTGCTGTCATCGACAAAGTTGCAGTGGTAAAGCTCAGTTATAGAATTATAAATATATAAAAAGAATATTTGCAACTCAAACATTCTCGGATAATAATTTCTCAATACACCGCGAGATATCGCTACATAATAACTGGATGGGGGAAGAACATAGTATTCGTACGACTTTGTTTTTTTTTTACAATTAAGTATCAACAGCCAGCGATTGAGTTGACTGAAATGACACGTCATAATGTAAAATTATAACTAAATAAAAAGCAAAAGAATGTATATCAAATATAAACATTTATTAATAAAATATTTGATATAATTAACATATTAATATGGCTCTCGATATAAAATACATATAAACATGATATAAAGCTCTTGTTAAATTCAATGATGCATATATATATATATATATATATATATATATATATATATATATATATACGCTCTAAAGTCTATTGGAGTGATTCATAAATTAGGTGTTAATACAAATGAAATTATTATTCCTAGAGGAACATTATTTTAATTATTATAAATAGTTAAAAAAAACTAATGTAGATTGAACTAAAAAAAAATTAAAACACGAAGGTTGTATCGGGTATTCCCATAAAACTATATACATTCAAAACTGAAGCTTTTTATTCCTATAAAAACAAACGTATCATTGAACTTTAAAAATATTCAAACTCCATAACAGGTAGTCACCTTTCGTGACTCGTTTGTAACAAATTTTTTTTAACGAAAGCCAAAAGGAACCAATTGTCTCCATAAGCACATTTAATATAGGCATTCCCTTGCGTCCCTCTGATTATGGGTGAATTGTGATCGATTTTGGAATATTGTTCTAGGATTACAAAGTACTATGATCATTTGCATTAAGCTATTTTCAATTTTCAAGTTCGATCGCATTTATGTGTTCATTTCGAAACACATTAAAAAGTATTTCTACTAATTATGGAGAAAAATTTGGTTTATATATTTTTTAAGTAAAACATTGCATATATCTTACAAAATAAAAAAAAGTAGAAAAGATGGACAATAACCCAGATAGAAAAGAGAAGAAAATAGTTTAAATAATAATGGATTTGTTCCTGTGTTATAGATGTAAAAACTGGGTATTCCTGGCTGAAACGAAACGAAGATATCGATATTAATGACACCCCATACAATACCTACAGCGTGTATCGAATTCCAAATAAAATAGTTGAGTGAAAAATGGTATAAGATTCGACAAATATTGGTATAACAAAAACGCGAGGGTTTCTGTTAATTTGGGCATTTAGTGGAGAGTGTCAAAAAGCTGATTCGGGAAAAACTTAAATTGGAAGTTCAGACAAAATGAGGATGTGGGAGGCAGTGGACGTGACACAGGACGAAGACGCTTGAAGAAAGGGATTCAGCAAGCAAGTTGCAGAATTATATAAATTGTAACGGACAAAAGTTAGCGACTCTATAAAAGTAGAACCTCGTCGAGTTAAAGGCTGCAAAGAACAAATTATAGACGGAATAAATTCTCGATAAACTAAATTTATTATAGAGAGCAATATGAGCACATGTACCATACTAGTCGTTATAGAAGGGAGGCTCTACAACAGAAGAGGAGCGCAAAAATCTTTGTTGTCACGCAACCAGAGAGCAGAGAGAGTTCGTTTAGCGAAAAAAAACACGTTGTGATCTTTACAGTAATGGAAATACGTTTTATTTAACGATGAAATTTAGAATTTGCAGCAATGATAGAATTTTATAAAGACAACATCCTACAGGGGAGAGACTAAATCCAAAATATTGCCGGAAAATTGAAAAGCACGGTGATAGTGTGATGGTGTACCAGGTCATCACACTATCGCTAGAAAAGCACCACCAGGGCTTTTCTGGGAATAGTGTAGAAACACTATATCGCATAAATAGTATTATAATAAACAGATGTGTATAAAAAATACATTAGAAGATGCAATGTTACAATTTGCTGAATGGAATATGATACTTCCAGCATAATGACGACCTTAAACATAGCGCTAGAATCGTAAAAGATTGGTTAACAAGTTAAAAATTTTGGACAAGACAATTTCCCGTCTTTTGTATTGAGAATTGGTGTAAACTGAAAAATAAACGCGTACAAACGCTTTTGATTTTTTTTATGCATTTTTAACAGTGGCGACAAACTAATCTATAAATCTTCCATAATTTGATGGAATCTTTACATCAATGGTGAGCAATTATTGAAAACAAGAGATGTTATGGAATATTTCATACAAATAAATTTAAAATTTCATTTTTATACGGGGCAAATTAAAAATTCTTCAACTTGTAACTTATGTAAAACATCGAATATGTATTTTTTTTTCTTCGTAAGCCTATAACTTCATGTACTGCTCATAGACTTGCATATTTTTAGAGATACTTAACTTTGGTCAACTACTGCACACAAACGTTGCATATACTAGTACAAAAAGTTAAAGAAAAACTCATTTTCTAATACATGGTACCCACCCCTCAAATATCAATTCATTCTATTTTCAGTTAGTTTTAGGAATATCCATACCGCATTAATCTATGGTATTTGTATTTCGATTTATGGTCCTATTACAATTACCTCAACCCTTCAATGAATTTAATATAGACGCTTCCTCGATTTAGGGTCATATTACAATTACCTTCAACCTTCAATGAATGTAACAGGTGGCGCAAAAGTAATGTCATAATTTAAATTGGCTGCCATTTTTGTAGATGCCGCCAAATGTCATTGTGCTTTGACATTTATGATGTATGTAGATACATCGAGAATTAGTTGTCAACAAACCATGGAGCAGTAAACACCTTAAGAACGTGGAATTATTGTTACTGGCTTATTTGACAAAGTTTCAGTCTGTTGTTTTAGCGCAGCGTGAATTTCGTCGTCGTCGTGTTCTATGTGCTCGAACAATTAAGCGTTTGGCTGAGCGCCTCATGCAAACTGGATCCACTACAGATGTCGCAAGAAATGGCCGGCCAACGACGTCAGAGAGAACACAAACATCAACGAGAGAACGATGCACACAATTAGGCATCAGCAGACGATCGTTGCAACGAATTTTGGTGATAGATTTGAAAATGTTCCCCTACAAAGTGCAAATTTTTCACGAATTGCTGCCTGCTGACCGTCGGACAAGGTTACCTTACTGCCGTGCTGGTAGACTTGGTGAAAGAAGATGATTTCGTATCAAAAATCATAATGAGCGACGAAGCCCATTTCCACTTAAGTGGTTACTTTAACAAATAAAATTTGCGTTTCTGGGACACAGAGAATCCACGTGAAATACAAGAAGGGCCATTGCATCCCCTCAAAGTGACTGTTTGGAGCGGCATTTGCCGTGAAAAAGTGATTGGCCATTTTTTTTTTTTGAAGACGCCGATGGCACCACCGTAACCGTAAATGGTGAGCGTTACAGGCAGATGCTAAACGAGTTTTTTTTTGCCGCAAGTTGCTGCATTGAGTCTCGATCATTGTTGGTTTCAACGGGAAGGAGCAACCGCTCACACAGCTCGGGCAACGATAGAGATTTTTGGAGATTAGAACTGGTCGTACAGATCATGTAACGCACCAGACTTCTTCCTTTGGGGCTTTTTAAAATCTCGTATTTACCACAACAAATCACGAACCTTGCAAGTCTTGAAAGCTATCATTGAAGAAATCGCCAATTTGGAGCCAGACGTTTTGCGAGCAACAATTCAAAATGCCGTAAAACGAGCGCAATTATGTATCAATTCGGGAGGTGGTAATTTGAGGAATATAATTTGTTCCAATTGTCATCAATTTTACACTTCCAAATAAACTTTTTATGAAAACAGAGTTCTTTTTTTTTTCATTTATAACAAAATGGCAGCCAGTTCAAATTATGACATTACTTTTGCGCCTCCCATTTATATTGGACGCTTTCCAATCACACTAAATTACTATTTATTTGAAATAATTTTATAACATTTAATAATAAATTACATGAATCACTCCGTTACATATTTACAAAAGTATCTTAAATTCCAAAAGTTAACTTCAAACGTACGTACAAAATAAAAATAAAGAAAACGCTGTAAGAAATAAAATTATGAAAAAAAAAAATTTGCATACCAATCACAAGCCTTGAAACTTTTACAATTTCGTCTGTATACCCCGAAAGGAAAGCTTTTCAATTTTAAACTCGGTAAACTTAACAAATCACAACTTACTTCGTTTCTAACTATCACATGTCCCCACTTTTAAGTTACATTCGACCTACAGGCAATGACTTTTGTAAATTTAAATGAAATACGTAATTACCAATGTTCGGAATTCTAAAACCAATATATGCTAATTAAATAATATGTTGAAAAGATAAACCTTATTTCTATATTACTTTTAAATAATTATATTTTTAAGCTATTTTCATAAATATAATATAATTTTAAACGGACGCTCCGCGTTATTTTTTCATCCTCTGCAGGTATTTTAAAGAATTCCGTAATACAATGACAGGACGAAACTATTACAAACCATGCGATTTATCGATGGTAAAGTTTATTTCATTTTTAATTTCAATTAATTTTTTATTTCCGTAGTCTAATATCGGATTATATGCTTGTAGTTTTATAATTATTAAGGTGCTTTCAATTTTCTATTGTAAAACACTTCGTCATGCAGCAAAATATCAAAATCTCGTTAATTGTTGGAATTGGAAGATTAATAAAATATAAGAAAATACGTGGGCAAGGTGAAAAGTTCTCGGCCTGACAATGAAAGACTGCGATTTAAATTTAAAAAATTATTTTATTTTTCTACATAATCTCCCTTGAGTTCAACACACTTGGCCCAGCGTTTTTCTAACATTAATATTCCTTCCCGGAAGTGAGAGCCTGGAAGGCTGTCAAAATATTCTTCTACGGTCCTTTCAACTTCTTCGTTGGATGTGAGTAGCTTTCCAGAAACAAACTTTTTCAAATTTGGGAATAGATGGAAGTCTGAGGATTCCAAATCAGGAGAATAGGGAGGATGGCCGAACAAATCGTACTTCAAATCCCGCAATTTTCCCATCGCCAACGCACCCTTGTGTGCGGGTGCGTTGCTCTGATGAAAAATGATTTTTTTTTTCTTCAAACCAGGCCTCTTCTCGCGAATTTTGGCATCCAGCTGGTCAAGAAGGTTAGAGTAATATGCGCCTGTAATTGTTCTGCCTTTTTCAAGGTAATCAATTAACAAGATTCCTTTTGCATCCCAAAACACGCTGGCCATGACTTTTCCGGCAGATGCGATCGACTTCGCTTTCTTTGGCGCTGAACCACCGGCTTCCACCCACTGCTTCGACTGCTGTTTCGTTTCTGGCGTGTAGTGGTGGACCCATGTCTCATCCATGGTGACAAATCAACACACGCCGCACAAAATCGGTTTCTGGCGGATTCTTGTTAAATCGGTCCAAAGAATGCTCCGAAAATCGTTTGCGCATTTACTTTTGATCGACATTCAGCAAATGCGGCACCCATCTTGCGCAGAGCTTTCTCACCGCTAATTCTTTGTGCAAAATGTTTCGCACCCTTTCTTCCGATATCCCCACAGCCTCAGTTATCTCACTCACTTTAACTCGCCTATCGTCCAACACAATGTCATGTACTTTTTCGATGATTTCTGGTGTGGTTGCGGTTTTTGCCCGTCCTTCACGTGGGTCATTTTCAAGGGACATACGACCACGTTTAAATTCAACTGCCCACTTTTTAACGGATGACATCGAAGGAGCAGAGTCCCCATACACTTTTGTCAACTTCGGATGAATTTCCATTGGGGTTAAACCATCCAAAACAAAGAATTTTATAACAACACGATATTGAAGTTTATCCATTTAAAAAAATAACACGCACGACGTCTACTACAAAAATTCTTGCAAACAAACTACTTGAGAGAACAAGTTGAAAGTTTTCATATCAACTAAAGACACATGCAGCCACGCGGGAAACATAAATTTCTGTTAATTGCAACGCCATCTTTGTGTCAGGTCGAGAACTTTTCACCTTGCCCACGTAGGAATTCTTTTTGGTGTTGAACGAGAATTACAAAGGAAATGAACTTCATAAATACTGCATTACAAATTCAAAAGGAAACGTTGGTAGAATTAACTTTAAATTCAAAAATGTTACGTAATAAAAGGGCTATTAAAACAACAAATAAAAACAAAAGGTACCAATAGACTTTGGAAGCCTGAGTCTGTAACGGGGCTGATTCTTTAAGATTAAACCTCTTCAATATACTAAAATGGTAATACGAGGGGGCTGCTCAAAAATAACCGAAATGGCAGAGCTGTGGGTGTGGCTTGTCTAGCACGCATTACTGCCGTTAAGTGCGCGTGACGCAACTTGTTCTGCGTTCGATATAGTCGGTTCTTTCGTCGAATAAGTTACAATGCATTTGATTGTAAAACCATTTCCGTTTGCGAGTCATTTTTTGTAATGTTGGACTTAAGTGAACAGCGTGCGTCTGTGAAATTTGGCGTTTCTGAGAAGACTACGTAATTTAATTCCATGTTGAACAAATAAACTGTTTAAAACACATCAAAACAAATATTCCGTCATCAAATTGTCTAGTTCGTGTGAAGATTACAAAAAATTCGATTTTAAAAACGGTTATTAAGCCTGCAATTTTTTTTATAACTGCTAATTTTTGAAATACCTTTTTTTAAATAACTGCATGATCTTTGAATTGAAGGATTTTCAATGATACCAAATGATAACGCAACTACATTGGGGAAAAAATAAAAATGATCGAGATCAGATTGACTGATTTAGACTGTCTTAAAATCATTATGAAATCCGTAGTAGATTTACAGGCTGTACCAATAAAATTCTCGTTTTATGGTTAATTCCAAACATTGGTAATTACCGTATTCTTTTCCTTTTTAATGTGTTGGTCGTTTTGTTCTCACTATATATTTTATTCTCTTGTATTGGAACCATTGAGATAATAAAACACTTGATTTTTAGTAACGACATGTCGGGGTTGTATTACGCGTTATTTTTTTAACCAGCGATACATTTTTTATTTACATACTTTTACTATTTGTGAATACTTACATCTTAATTTTATTATATTTTTTTCCTGTTTAGTATACTGTAAAATAAACAATTACACAAGCATTTTCAAAATTAACAAGCTTTTACTGCCTACAATTGTGCACGGGCGTAATCTTTGTGAATATTTAGTAAGGGCTTACTGCATGCACGTGTGTTTTATTCTTCTTTTCCTCCTCTCCTGTGTCAAGTAAGCAGGTGTGTAATTGTAAATTTACGTTGACGAATATTTATATATACAGGGAGATGCAGATAATTTATTTTCTAAGAATTAAGTTATTATAAATGTCATTAAGATTGATGTCTCTACTATCAAAACACAGTAAATGATGAACGGGGCATTGCAAACATATATAATAACTTAATTCTTAGAAAATAAATTGTTTATTCTTCTTCTGGGATTCCGGACTGGAACCGCGTCATTGGTATAACTGCCGACGTTTCGTACCTACTCGTATGGGACATCTTCAGGACTCAACTACTGCTACTGTTTATTGCACTGAAACTCAGTTTCTTATTTGTCTTATTTGCCCTTTAACATTTTTACTTAGATATCGTGATTATAAAATTGTTCCTAAATCCCCCCAAATCAAACATCACATCATCTCTCCTTCTGTCAGATCCATATATCAACGAACTGGTCACGCATTGGCTCGAGAACGTATCAAACATACCAGACGTGATCTTAATTCTCTTTCTAATCAACTCCTTCACATACATCTACAACTTGCTTCTATTTTAACTCAATCTGATTGGAATCTTTTAGACCGCATAAACTTTCAACAAGCTGAATACCATATTACCCAAAGGCACATCCGCAAGTTCCAGACCTTAGTACCCGAACCTCGACCACATAATACTTCTATGTCACACATTCATCAACCTATACAAACGACCCTTATCCACTGATGAAATTTCTGTTATTTCCAAAGGGCCTAATTTTGCTCCTACTCCCAAATACATCTCTACGAAAGACATCATTACTGGCATAGAAACTTATAAACTGAGTTTCGGTGCAACAAAGAGTAGCAATAGTTGAGCCCTGAAGATGTCCCATACGAGTGGGTACGAAACGTCGGCAGCTATACCAGTGACGCGGTTCCAGCCCAGAAGAAGATAGTATGGACCACGAGCGCGGAAGTCTACGTACCAGATTAAATTGTTTACATCTCCGTGTATATATGAACATTCATCAACGTAAATTTACAAACACACATGCATACTTGACACATGAGATAAAAGAAAACGAAAGAAATAACACACATGTGCATGGAGGAAGCCCTCACTGAATATTCACGAAGATTACGTCCATACACAAATATAGACAGTAAAAGCTTGCACATTTTAAAAATGCTTGTACACTCCGCGCAACATGAATAGGACCAACTGCATATATGACATTTGCAGTTGGTATAAACATGGTAGCGCGCTGGAATTGTTATTTTCAAAAATAAGAGGGTTGATAAAAAGATGTATGTAGGTACCAAATATAATTTTTGTAAAAGTCAGTGCAAATGTACGTTACTAATGACAATAAGTCGAGTAATTAAACGCCACTTGAATACGACCAATCTACAAAATAAAAGATTCGTTTGCAATAACAAAATACTTTATTGTTCAATAATGAGTACTTTTGCCATTATTTCTTATAACCTCAAATAGTCGGGATGGAATGGAATTATACAGGGTTCTCAAGTAGTCAACGGGAAGTTCCGCCCAACTTCGTTTCAGCGCCTGCTCTAGTTCGTCAGCGCAACTGAATTGGGTAGCATTGGAGTACAATTTACGCGACAACCATCCCCAAACATTTTCTATGATGTTCAGGTCGGGGGAGAGCGATGGCCAATCGAGAACCTCCACGCCTTGTTCTTGAAACCAGCGTCGAACAATGCGCGCGGTGTGAATACTGGCATTATCCTGTTGGAAAATAAATGGCCCACTTGCCATAACGTTGGAAAATTTGTCTTTCACCTGTTGCAGCAGCTGGACGTACTTTTCCGAATCCTGTCTGCCCTTCACTATTACTAAATCAACAGGTCCGTTATAGGAAACAGCTCCCCATACCATGACTGAACCAACATCGGCTCGCCTTCGTGACTGAATCACTTCATCTTTACGTAAATCGTGGAAATAATAAGAAAACCCATCCGGGCCATCTAAATTAAACTTCTTCTCGTCACTGAAAATAACAGTTTGCCATTCTCTTGTCCACCCCATTTTTGTTTGAGCAAACTGAAGACGTGCAGTGCGCTGAAATTCCCTTAAAGGAGGCCGTCGTTTAATTTTCAAACGTTTTAAATGCGGACAGGTCTTCAGTAACTTCTGTACAGTTCTTACCGATGCATTCGTTCCAACGTTATTGGCGATTTGTCTTGCCGTTAATGCCGAATTCGATGCTTCGCGTAATATGGCTCGACGTTCTCTCTTAGTTGTAACGGATGTTGTTCGCCCTTTAAAACGTTTTCCATAATTCTCGGGATCCCTAATAAAATTGTTCACAACCTGGTGTGATCGACTTATTTTCTTTGCAGTAGCCCTTGAGGAATACCCTTCTTGATGGAACGCTTTAATTTTTCCAATTTCTTCCATACTTAAGCACTTCTGTCGTCCCATCGTTGCACAATACCCTTAATTACAGATGTTTGTTTATCCGGATACACGTTGTAACTCGACACTCATCCGGTAGCTTACTATTAAATACTGGTCGTATCCAACCGGCGCGGTGCATTTTATATGTATGTGGTACTTACGTCACCCAATGCATAACGTTAGGCACTATTGCGCAATAATGCGTATTATTTGCCATATCATACCATTACAAACTTGCATTGTATTTTTAGTAAATGAATTGTTTTTCAAACCACCGAAAGCTTGCAACAAGTCGGGTGGTCCTATTCATGTTGCGCGGAGTGTATAATTGGAAATTTTACAGTATTAAAACTAAACAGGAAAAAGTATAGGAAATAAAAATGTAAGCACTTACAAATATTTATAAATAAAAACAAGAATATATTCACAAAGCAATAAAAATATGTAAATAAAAAAAGTCATTGCTTAAAATAACTTAAAACGGTGAAAAACCCTTCCTCCCCCGAAACGTCGTTACTACAAAATTAAATGTTTAATTATTCCAGTCGAAATATCCAATACAAAAGAATAAATTTTTTAATTGGTAATTACTTCTAACTTTATAGAGTATGACATTTTTCAACTGTTTCATATATATATATATTTTGTTAATATTAGGCATTTTCATTTTAACATAGCACTTAATTTTACTGTCAAATATTTTATATATATTTTTATCACTACAAACACCCTGTATATACATAAAATCATGAAGATGGGGAAAAATATTCTGTCTTGTTATTTACCCGAACCTGAGAAAAACTGTATTAATTATAAATGAAAATCTGTTGCCAAGGAGAGTATATGGAATATCTTACATGTAAAATTAGTTTCAAAATATTTACATAATGTAATATGATGTATATATTATTAGACGTCATATGATCAACAAAATATAACAGAAACGTGCAATTTTTTTTTGGTAGTGGTTTATTGTTTGTAAAGGAACGATAATGCCTACTAAACCGAAAATTTTTGAAAATTTAATATTCACATGAACTGAGTATGAAATTTGTTGTCAAAATACTAGTATAGAAACATGTTCCAAAATAAATACTAAACGTGTGCAAATATTTAAAAAAAATTGTATATAGGCCACGCAATAACTACAAAAACAAAAGACGAGAAATCCAAAACACATAAAAAATTATTAATAAAATGATTTAATTACTTCCTAATAATTCTTTTAGTTATGCTTCGTAAATGGAAATGACAACTAATTTCAATAAATTATGGCTTTCATACATTACATACAACACATCGAATATATACTTCTATGCAGAAAATATAGGTACAAAGTGAATACAATCCAGCTCAAAATATATATAATTATTCTTAGTTTATGCTGCATTTCCATGTACGACCACACCCAACAACGTTTGAAAACAAAGTATTTGCCAAACAAGCCGCTGATATCGTTATTGGCTGAACGTCTGCCTTTCGGTTCTCTTATAACGCCCATAAAACCACCCACTTCACAAATTTGTAAACGACTTAGTCATAACGGGTACAATTCAAAGAAAAAAAAATCAAAATATCGCAATCAGTCCCCGAAAATAGTATCGCAACAGGGAAATGGTTTTATCGATTTATAAACACAAGTACTATCGAAAATGATTAGGTAATTTTAAAGTATTTCAAATCTCTGTTTCGAGTATAGATAAGCTTTAGAATGTTCAGCAAATATCATCTGCAAAATATAGGAACCATTGAAAATATTGATAAAAAAACAACTGAAAACGTTTTATTCCAAGAATGTGTAACCCTAATATATATGTACATTCTGTAGACACAATTTAAGGAAAATAATTTTTTTCTCTCGCAGTTTTTTATATATTTGTCAAGTAAAAATTTCAAAGTCACATTCTGACATCAAAATAACTCTAAATATTTTAAATTAAAATTTGAACCACCAAACAATATAAATGAAAATAATTATACAGTGTGGTATAATATAATATATAAAATATTAGTTAATATAGTGTGCTATGCAGATGACTGTGCTGATAGCAAACACAGATGATCTACAAAGGATATTGCAAATCAGCTAAGATGTACAACATGGAAGTATCTAAACAAAGGACAAAGTGACTAATCATATCTAGGGAACCTTTAAGGTGTAATCTCGAAACAGAAAGGTCTGTAATACAGCAAGTAATGAGTTTCAGACACCCGAGAGTAAACATATCAAAAGACTGAAGTGAAAAACCAGACAAAGGTGTCGTCGCCTCAGGAAGCCTACGAGATACAATATGGTGAAACAAGTATACGTCAACACAAAATAAAATTCAAATATATAAGTCCTGCATCAGACCAATATTAACCCACGAGGCAGAAACGAGACCAGATATCAGCAAAATAATGCAACTGATAACAACTGAGATGAGAACTCTAAGATGTATTACCGGAAAAACATTAAGAGATAGAATCCCAAATCAATAAATGCGGGAGCAATGCGTAATACAAGATATCAAAAGTTCGTCGAAGTAAGAAGGAAAGAATAGAATGCCTATGTGGACAGGGTGGACGACAGACTACCAAAAGCTTCCAGAAATACAAAACCACCAGAAAAGCGAACACCAAGCAGACAAAGTTAGCTGTCGTCCTCAACAGAATCACTGCCGCAACAACCCTAAAACACTATCAATGAAACGAGTAGGCTATGCCTAAAAGAAGAACAGGAAGAAGGATTCACTAAACATTTTTCACTGAATTTATTAACAGGAAATGTTAAAATTACGTTCCGTTAACACAGTGATATCCACTGCCACGACATCTAATGCCGTTTTTGGTCTCGTAAATGTCCATTAGATACCTAAGCTATCGACAATACGTGCAAACTCAAACTTTACGTCTTACAGCAATGGAAAATTGGAATTTTCAATTTAACTGTATTCTGTTATAGTTTTTCTATCAATCGACCGATTAATTATTGTCTATCGAGAAAGCTAGGTAGACTAAAGAGTATTGGCATTATGTGAAACGCGTCTATATCATTGCCTTTATCGACAAATATGTGATGGATTATATGTTACCGTCTCAAAAAGTTACAATTTTGTTGATCATATTGGATACATTTCTTCTGATAACACCTGAGATATCGATATTATTATGTCAATGTTCATATTTTATTTTATAACAGTTTTTAACGATGCCCAATTCATTTTTACAAATTAAATAGTATAATACTTGAACTAAAAGCTACATAAATGTGTACAGTAAACGAAAGAAAGCTAAGAAAATGTTGAACTGATTTAACTGGCTCAAGATGGTTCTTCGGGGCGTGTGTACAATACAAAGAAGATCAATCAACAATCTAATTTTTTTTCAGATTTTTCTCACTAACTTTAAATTTATGTTTGTTTTAAATTTAAAAACAATGAAAAACAAAAGATGCACAGAAAATTAGCATAATGTTAGTAACAATTAATCAAGGGAACATGATTTTTTTTAATTTTAAGTTGCGAAATAAATATAAATATATACTTCGTACGCTTTTTACCGCAATTTGTTTAGAATTTTAAAAATTAAATATTTAAAAGGTAACCAGAGTCTATTTTAAAGTTTCAAAGTGAAGGATAGAAGAATTATTAACTAAATTTCATTAATTGTATTTCAAATTTTAAATAATTGTGTTTGTTAGTTAGCAGAATTACTAATTTAAAAAGGATTGAAATATTATTCAAACGCGAACGTAAGAAATATCATCGTCCTGTAAAGTTCTTGCTAGCAAAAGCATTTTTACATGAACTATTTTTATAAGAAAAAAAATACCAAGTGAAAACACGTAATTGTAGCAAATAGATAGTAAATACAACGACAAGAAAATGGACAAGCAATTAATGGTGCGTGGCTAAAGTTTGCGAGGAAAAGGCAAGACAGAATACTGAAAATATATTTCTAATATTGTAGATCATATGTGGGCAACCACCGGCCCGCGATTTGATCCGGCCCGCGAGACACTGTCGTATTATTTCATGTCTGACATCTATCGCTAAAAAGTATGAACACTACTTCAAAATGCACTGCTTTTAAACGCGGCCCACGAACGTATTTGCACATTAAAGTTTGGCCCACAACATGTCAAAGGTTGCCCATACTTATTGTAGATGGTGAAAGTACTTATAAATGAAATTAAGAATACACAAAAGATTAGGATAAATATCTTACGCATTAGTAATCCGAATACAGAAGTAAAAGAATTATTTCAATATGTGAATGCTTGAAAAAGAAACTGAAAAGTAATATCTAACAGGATTAACGACGGACACGAAAAATGCGTAAGTTATCTGAAAAGGAAATAAAAAATTTTCATAATTCCAAAATTAATTCTTGAAGAAACAATTAGGGATGTATTAAAAATAAATAAAATAAGAACGAAAAAAATGGAAAGCATACAATGACAGACGTTAAAAAAAATATAGTAAAAGATATAATCAGCAATCGGTAAGGAAGAATAAAGAATAAAGAAAATAATTGAATTTCAATTTGATAAATGCAAAACAAAAAGGTCATTCCAAGAAAGAGGTGAACAACTGAAAAATTGTTATCTAGAACATACAGAGGATAAAGTTTAAAACAAAGAAGTTACGTGAAGAAGATGAGAAAGCAAAACTGATGCTATTACACATTGCAGATATAAGTGGAAATATTCCGAATTCACACAAAGCATTATAAAGTAATACAACCTTGCAAAATTCTGATAAATATTACCATATTTACTATATACTACGATACTTCTAGGCAATCTCATGAACTTTGTGTATCTTCTGCATCTACAAACTTAATCGATCTCACGGTAGTAAAACCAATTAAAAAGCTAATCAGAAATCGCCAAATACACATTGAGAATGTGTATTTGTAATGCCGTTGTTCAAAATCGTTGATACTAACAGGTGGGGCAATAAATATTGCATTTTTGTAAGTGGCATCGTATTTCAGTTTGGTTTTGACATTCGTTAAATAGAGACGTGCGAAATTTATAGTGAATAACAATGAATTGATATACGCGTCAAGAACGCGCGATAATTGTGACAATATGACAATAATTCGTCAGTGGAGTTAACCCAACGTGAATAAGCAAAATTCTCGATTCTGGGGGACGGAAAATCCACGCATAGTTCATGAAGCACCATTACTCCCTTTCAAAACTACCGTGTGGTGTGCACTTAGGTCGGAAAAGGTGATTGGACCTTATTTTTTCGAAGGAGCCGACGGTAATGCTATTACGGTGAACGGCAACCGCTATAGAGCTATGCCGACTGAATTTTTCTTATCGGAAATTGACGATCTGCATTTGGAGGATATGTGGTTCCAATAGGACGAGGCCTCTTGCCATACTGCACGCGACACAATGCGTATTTTGAAGAATGCCTTCCCAGCGCGTGTAATCTAGCGTTTCGTCATTTGCCTTGAGCAGCCAGATCTCCCGATTTGACTGCCCCTTCCTCTGGGGATATTTGAAGTCGTTGATGTACACGAATAAGTCCAGCACCTTGGAAGAGTTAAAGAACAACATTCGAGCTGAAATTGATAACGTGCCACCACAAATTCTGCGCGCAGTTATGCGAAATGTAATCAAAAGAGCTCAAATATGCATGAACGCCGGCGGCGGCCATTTGTCGGACAAAATTTTTCACAATTGAAACAAAATTTATAAGTGCGAATAAACATAATCAGTTAAAAAACAAATGAGTTTTCACTTTAAACAAAATGTATAGCGAAAGAAAATCAGATGATGCTCTTTGCCCCACCCTGTATATCTAATATTTAGATCAATTTGCTTTGTAAAATGACAATGTAAATGAATTCAAATGATAATTATCCAGTTAATAATTCATTGTATTTTATATTTTGTACACAATTGAATTACATAGCGCAATACAATTGAATATATTCATATATTACATATATGCAGTTATTTAAATTTGGTATAACTATAATCCAATAATTAATAAAATAATTACATCACAGAGTTAATGAGCTTTCGACTACAGCTATATATAAGTGTGACATATAAATAACGTTTGAATTTTTGAAAACTTCTTTGAAATAGGTCTTTTTCGCCTGTATTTAACAGGAATTTGCTTCTATGAAATCTCCTTGTTTGATAAAAAATGCGGAAGTAATAATTTTTTCTTGAGTATTCAAATGTTACGTTTATCTCGCTTCTGATAACATTTTATCACTTTATATAAACTTTTTGATGAATGACAGAATAATAAAACACTTATTACTTTAATGCCTTGGACTTTATAATGCCATCTTAATGAAAATAAAAAATAATTCGACGATTTAAAAACTACAAGAATATTGTTGCAGATTAAATTGACCAATCTATTTAATTTTATTCTCGCGGTATTAATTATTAAGTAACTATTACCATTAATACGCAATTTCATAATTTATTATCGAAAACGTAAATTCAAAATTTAATTTCGGTAGTTTTTGTGTTAAGCTTCGTCCAAAAACTTATGTTTTATAGTGCCTCTATCCGAGGTGTTAAAATTACCACTTGAAGTGCCTATAAAGCTTTTTCCACCGCGACCAATTCAGATCTATTGTGGTTCTCGATATCCCGGGAATCTCCTGGCTCTATAGCGTATACCTGTTGATGTTGACCTCTGTGTAATCTTGGCCCTGATTCATCAGCTTTTCCAGTTTATTCTCAAAAATTCCAGATCACGTAAACAGTGTTATTATGTATTAATATTTAAAATTTAAATTATACTGCTTGATTTGATATTTAAATATTTATTAATAGCCGACTGCCAGATTAGTTTTGGTACAGTTTGTTCAATAAAAAGTGAGACGCGTTTTATGTGCGTTTTGTGAATATTCATTATTCTTTCTTCGTTATTTTTGACGTAATTGTATCAATGACGGACTAGCCCAGAAACATCGATTTAATTGAATATTCTCCGGAATGGTGTAATTAATAAACATTTACCAAGTGCCCGTCTTATGTCTGGTGATTCACAAATTCCATATTTATCATTCGCCGCTGCTGGAAAAGTGATATAAAGGCGAAGAAGTTCATAGAAAAACGAGAGAAACAAGTTAAACGAGATGAACACATAACAACTGGGGCAACGAAAAAGAGAGACAAAGAGAAACATAAGTATGGGCAATAAAGCGCAACTTAGTTCTGCGCATGCGCCTAGCTATAGTAAGATTATGTAAGAAGGGAATTGACGTCAGCATTAACACTACAAGTCGGTATTTATAAGAGGCGAAGCTTATCATTCTATGGTACGATACTATTACCTTTGCTCTTTGAAAACCGTACGAAAAAGAGTAAAACATGGTCTGTCGAAAATATTAATCGCGACTGGTCAATTGATACAGCATCGTTTTGAGCATTATTTCTTACAAAAAGTCCTTGGTCTGCCTCTGGTGTATGTTCCAACCCGCATACCGTGCCCGATAAAAGTTCATGTTTGGGGCTACTTCTCCAAGAGCGGATTCAGACTTTTATTTTTTTTTACTCAAAATTTAAATGCATGTTGTAATTAATAAACATTTAGCAAATGCCCGCCTTATGTCTGGTGATTCACAAATTCCATACTTATCATGCGCCGTTGCTGGAAAAGTGATACAAAGGCGAAGAAGTTCATAGAAAAACGATAGAAACAAGAAGACGAGATGAACACATAACGACTCAAGGACAAAGAGAGGCAGAAGTATGAACAATAAAGCACAACTTAATTAAGTTGTACTTTATTGTCCATACTTCTGTCTCTTAAGTTAATAGAAAAAGAGAGAAATAAGTTAAACGAGATGAACACACAACGACTGGGGCAACGACAAAGAGAGACAAAGAGAAACACAAGTATGGACAATAAAGCGCAACTTAGTTCTGCGCCTGCACCTAGCTATAGTGAGATTATGTAAGAAGGGAATTGACGTCAGCATTAACACTACAAGTCGGTATTTATAAGAGGCGAAGCTTATCATTCTGTGGTACGATACTATTACCTTTGCTCTTTTAAAAACATTCGAAAAAGAGTAAAACATGGTCTGTCGAAACTATTTATCGCGAGTGGTTGATTGATACAGCATCGTTTTGGGCATTATTTCCCACGAGCCGTCCTTGGTCTGCATCTGGTGTGTATTTCAACCTACATAGTTTTTTTACTCAAAATTTAAATGTCGATAAAATGGTCAAAATTTATAAACGTGTCCTACAAAAGTCTGTAAAAAAGATGTTCGAAAACGGTAATTCAGTTTTAGAGGGAGACATTAATACAGCAGAATGTACTAGTCGTCCTAACCCCCGGATTTAGTCAAAAATGTACCAACAGAGATTAAACCGCCATAGTTAATAGATTGTACTATAAAACAAAAACAAACATCATCTACTTTTTTGAAAAATGGCCCTTTCTTCTTTGTTGAACAGACTTATACATAATTATATGTTTTTTGATAGGTTTTATATGCTTTTTATGAGTTTTTGTATTGTTACAACATTATATATCGAACATATATTTTTATCAATCTATAGTCTTAAGAAAAATAAAGTTTGGTGTCTAAAAATAAATTAAATTAATTAATAAAAAATAATATTAAAAATAAAACCCTTGCAATGTAATTTCTAATATTCGATACGTATTTTGGCAACTAAGTTGTCATCATTTTCAATGGAAAAATAGCAACACTTGGGAGCACCTTACACAAATACGGTACATCACTATATCATATTAATAGTTTAAGTCATTAAAACATATACCAAGCTTATTTTTTTTCAACTACTAATGATGCCAACTAAGATTTCGAAATACATATATTCAGGAATAGAAATTAAAATATGATTGAAGGGGTCTATTTTTAACTAATTTTCAATTGGTTTGACTGATTTCTTTTTCACTTTTACTGTGCATTCTCTTAGTTCTCTTTCATTTAATTGTATACAGAGTATAGATATATTAACACTCTTTATATATACTGCTGCTTCATATTAGTAAATCTAAAGACACTGTGCTTTAAAACAAGAAACAAATCGGATATGATTTTAATAATTCCAGAATTCTAAAATATATATTAAGGAACGAAATTAATTTTTAATTCAATTTCTTGAACTTGTCATATAATATTTCTATTAAATCAACTAGAGATAGTTTTAAACTTATTTCTGAACTTTGAAATTATTAAATATATATATATTACATAGCACCGTCCGTAAGTATATAAATTTCTAATTCGAACAGCTTATTCCAGGTACCAACATTACAATGCAACAAAAATATACATGTATATACCATAAAAAGAAAACAAAACAAAAACTATTACGTCATAATTCGTATTTCTTCACTTCTTCCAATTGTTCAGCTCATTAAAGCGAAGAAAAACGAAACAAATCAAAAAAAAAACAAAAAATCGCAATCACTGTGATCATCGTTCTTCCTCCCGCGGGGTCGCCCTATTTCTAGTCTCTGCCTCCAGTTCTTTCGCAACACACAGCCTGTGCGCTTTGCATTTATCATGATGATTCACTATCTCTAAACGAAAATTGCTGCTGCCTTCCGCGAAGGAGGTTCTTATATCGGGCATGTTGGAGCTCCACTTTCGACAAAATTTACAATACATTCTGTTTTCTTGTTCTTCATACTGGAGCCACACGTAAGAATCCAACCAATTGGGCCTGAAGCGACTTCCTTTACGACCTAAACCCTTAGCGGAACCTGGAATAGTCGAGGTAACTGTTTTCTGTATTACGGAACATTCTTGGGCTTGCGCACTAGTCGACGGTTTATTAACGAGTTCCGGCGGAATGGGCAGAGGCGTTCTAGAAAACATAGACGGAATCGTCGATAAGGTAGATCTCAAATTTAACGTTTGATCGTATTGTTCGCTATAGGACATTTGTTGCGTTTTCCAAGCACTTTCCGCGTCAGGATTTAAAGCAGTCCAATTCCTCTCGACCATTTCCATCCTCTCATCGTACGACTTGAACACCTCCCATGGTTTATCCCTGAACTCCTGGTCTTGCAATAATAATTCTAAAGTAACACTTTTCGGCAATGCTGGATATTCTTGTGATGATAATCCGGTACTTCCTACGGCGATGCCGCTAGGCGTTACGGGTTTGAGTTGCTGCGATAGCTCGTCGTCTTTGATTACGGGTGTGTCGTTGTTGTTGTTGGTCAGGGCACAGTAGGTAGTGGTGTTATACTTTCTCAAATTGACAGGTTCAAGGTCAATAACTCTCTCCCAATTTTGAGTCTGTTAACAGAAGAAGGAAAGGATATGTGTGAATGCTGATTTCTTGCTCAAAAATATCAGAGTTTGTTGCTTTTCATTGTGAGGCAAGATCGAAAATGGTAGTCGGTATGCAGACAATAAAGTTTGAATTTGTGTATTACTAAGTCAAAAGTAGATGTGATAATGAAATGCCGAGACATCTCCTTATGTCAAAAAATAATTTAATGTACGACTACCACTTTGATCGACAACATTCGATGAAAAAAAAAATTCTCAACCGAAATTTTTCATTTTTTTTTTCACCGAATGTTCAAGCAACAATAACATCCCTTCCTTCATTCTATTTACTCATTCTTTTTGGGAGAGAGCTGTTAGTATAACGGATATTTATACTGCTACAGCTCGAACGTTTTTTTAAACAAAATATGGCATTTGCACATATCCAGCAAGTTTACATTAGTGACAAAGCAACTAAAATATGACCGGTGATCGCTAATGTTCGTCATGCAACAACAAACGAAATAAGAATCATTTGTGTTTATACACCGGCACCCGCTTAATTTCCCAATAACGTCTGGACTTCCGCAAGGTGTTCCATCATGACCGACACTCTTTACAATTTCTTAAAAACGGCATGAATTGCGAAATAGACATTATCAATGACATAGAAATATAGAAGTATGTCCATACTACATATATAAAGAGAAGACAGAAGTGATACTCACTGTCTGTAATGCTTCCGACATGCAATGATAGGAGTCCACGTGCGGGCTGCCTCCATCGTGAGGTATTTCTTGTTTGACGACCGGTGAAGACACTCTCATATCTTCGACATTGCCTTCCTTATCTGGAGCCGCAATTGGATTAAGCTTTGGTACCACTGATGATTTATAATTGCTAGGTGCCTAATGAACAAATTGTTATTTTATAAAAAAATTCCGCAAAAATGTAGCATAAACAATTTCTCAATTTTATCTTTCTGTTTGTAATTAGATATAAACTAAGCAATACGTTTCAAGTGACTATTTTTAATAGCAAGTTGTATTTTTAATTCAAATCCATATTGGAATCTTATAAACAGTCATAGCTTAAAATAATACACAGCGCTGTTGGATCAAAACAATTTTAACTTAATTTTATGCATGTGTAATATCTTTTTCTTTTAGTTTGATCAATAAGGTTGATATATAACCCCTTTCCACATTAACTTTTGTAAATTCTGTATACGCATTTCGACAACCAAGTTGTCATCATCAGCAGATAATTTCAAAGTGTCGCACCTGGTAAAACACGGCGAAAAACAACTGTACGAAAATCAAACTCCGTACGCGATCCACACCGCTCAAAACCAAGATGTACACTGTGTTTGTTTCACAAGATTTTTAAAAATTATTTTTACTTAAACTAACATGCACTACATTGAAAAAGGTTTTATGCAAAAGACAAAATCGAAGAAAATAAAAAATCGGGAATCTACCGAACTGAATGTTTAGAGTGCAATAGATAATACATCGGCCAAACTAAAAGATCGATCGAAACCAGGTATAAAGAACACCTTTCGCACATAAAATTCAACCGACCGGAAAAATCGGGTATAGCGAGACATGTATTAGAAAATAACCACAGTGTTAATATGGATTGTTTACATTTGATAAAAAACGTGTATAATTATCGAGAACTAGACACGTATGAAAGCATGCACATCTTAAAGAATTTAAACCATGTGGTGAACAATAATGAGACCGGCCCCTTACAATCGACCCTTTTCTCTCTGCTTAATGTCAGAGGAGGAACAATATAATAAATCACAGGCAGGCACTTGTCTTGACCATAATCCCCTTTTTCAATGTAGTGCATGTTAGTTTAAGTAAAAATAATTTTTAAAAATCTTGTGAAACAAACACAGTGTACATCTTGGTTTTGAGCGGTGTGGATCGCGTACGGAGTTTGATTTTCGTACAGTTGTTTTTCTTCGTGTTTTACCAGGTGCGACACTTTGAAATTATCTGCTGATGATGACAACTTGGTTGTCGAAATGCGTATACAGAATTTACAAAAGTTAATGTGGAAAGGGGTTATATATCAACCTTATTGACCAAGTTAATCAACCACAGGCTTCATCAAATTCAACTTTTTCTTTTAGATTTTGATTTAAGAAATGAATTTAATAATTTTAAAGATCTAAATTTTAAAAAATATAACGACTTTTAATAGTTTTCTTTGGGACAAGTAAACATTAAAAAATTTTAATTTAAATAAGTTTCAATGTTACAATTTAATTTATATGATAACAAATTAAAAGTAAATATATTTGGTCATTTCACATTCTGATGTGAAGAGAATATTGAAAGTTGTATAATATTTAAATTCTTTAGAATGTTGAAATGGATTTAATATTTAATGACAAGGGAACATAATAGAAAACAAGTTACTTATTCAAGTATTTATAGAAATTAGACCATATTTGAGGAGCAAAAAAATTGTTATGTAAATAAAAAGAAAGTTTACTAGCACAATGGAATGTCAAACAATTAAAATATCTATATTTTGTATATATTTTTTTTACCCAGTTATTAAAATTAAATAACTATTATTAATTTATAGAACAAAAAAGACTATATAATCCAATTATAAACAAAGGAAAATATTTGCTTAAGTAGGCTCAACATAGATTATATTGTAATGTATTTTGTATGTTATTTGGAACACAAAATTAATAAATATAAAACACCAACTAACCTGACTATCATTGTAACGATCTGGAGTACTTGGTGTATCACAGTTATTGGATGATTTCCTTTTTCTTTTTTCATGAGGTGGAGAGTCCTGCTCAGCCAGCCTGCCTTTTCTAAATTCTGACATATTATCGGTTTTACTATTTAATGTATTGTTATCCGTTAAGCCCCTAATTTGCAGTGCCTCTGCGGTTTTAAGAAACATTGGTAGTAAATTCTGAGAGACATTGACTTCACCTTTATACATAAAGTCCAACAGGGCTTTCATTTCAATATAATTGACATCTTTCAAATAAATTATTGGATGTGGGTGAGCATTTTTTATAAGTAGCATTTCAAAATATGGACTACAAGCTGATAGTATTGTTTGATGTGCCCTCAACATTTCACCATCGCAGGCCAGTGTCACATCACACAGCGCCTGTCTCCTTAACAAACTTAAAAGTACATCCGTTAAATTCGTTGGGTGGTTGTTCCATCGTAAACAAAATTGCTGATCCATTTTCTTGATCTCTGTTTCAGTTGTAATATATTCAATGCTTGAACCTGTTAACATAAGACACTTTTAACATTATTTCTAGGTTATTTCCATATTAAACTGACATTTCGTCACGACGAAATTCTAGACGCGCACAGTTAACTTAGATCAAGATACAGCTAGACAAAATTAAAGTTATATGACCTAAAACTGTATTGAGCTAGAAATACAGTTATCTATTGAAGAATATAATTGCATTACAAATGCCTAGAAGGAATGTTATAGAAACTATGCTTTACAGAAAATTAACGTGACTACGTCATCAAAAACGACCATTCACCAAGTACCAAAGGGCAAATTTAATGTCTTTTAATTTTTAGGAGCATGCCCTTAAAAAGTAAAACTTACCAAATATTCCATATATCTACTTATAATATTGACAATTCACTTTTGTTAGAACATTAAATCGCAACAATTGAATTCGATGTCAACGTTTAAATTCCCGAAAAAATCACAGAAAATCTTTTTTTAAACAAATTATTGTAAATCATGTATTTGTTGTATGATCATAGAAGTTACCGCCATTACGATTATCCATAGTTTCTTTCGTTTTATCGCAGCTCACGGAACTATCCCTATATCTAATACGTCGTATAGTGTCGTATTTCACCTATTTTTTAAAATTTCAAACCAACCCCGATATATAAGAGAACATAACGGATTGTTTTTATTACCTGTTAACAAAAATTTAATAACGCCACCCAGATTGAAGCCATGCCAAAAACTGTTCAATTTTATTAGTCAAGTTCGGCAACCCAAAATTTTCCTAATTTTTTTTACATAATGAATAAAACATAAAAAATTAATTAATCCTTTGTTACAGCTAAATAATGAATCGATACAGATATAAACACGAATGTTTACCTTTTGTATGTCATTCATTTACGTATATTACAACACCTCATTTGCAAACAAATTTACTGTAAAAATAAGATTTTCATTTGCTTATGTGGTTTTTAATGAACACACCGGTGTCTAATTGGTTGCTTTATGCGGTATATATAGGGATATTTTACGTTCAATTCGGGAATCTGGAAAGTGAGGTTGAAATAAATTGCTGCGTTTCTTATAAAATTATATTTTTGTACTTAATTTTTTTATTCAAAATCAATTATATTACAATAATTAACGTAAATAAAATTAAATTTACGACATTTAACAAACCATAACATGGAACTACATCTAAAAAATAATCAAAGATGGATGGGAATTCTATTTTATCAATAACAAGCAATTAAAGTCCTAGACGAAGGATTAATTTTGTATTAATTTTATTGAAAAGAAAATATGACAAGTATATGAAATATAAGTCGAGAAATATAAAACTCTCACTCATCAATCTTTGGCAATAAAAGGAAGAAAAAAATGTAACATTTTTTAAAACATATTTGACAAGATATATATTATGATGGATTTTTTTGGGGCACTCCAACCTTTAAATTTAGGATATTTATTATTATTATTTGATAAGTTAAGTATACATTAAAAACATAAAGTACATTCTTTATATACTACTATATATATATATATATATATATATATATATATATATATATATATATATATATATATATATATATATATATATAATATGGTGCACGAAATAATTGATAATAATAATAATAATAATAAATAATGGATGATATTAATAGTTTGTTAAATAATAAATTAAATCGGAAAAATACCACGTTCTATCTCTTAGGAAACAGATGAGTCGTACCTAACATACAGGTTTTTATAGTCGATGTTATTATTGGAAAAAATATTCCAATTAATGCAAACCTCATAGGACTACTTAATTTTGTTTAGTTCATACAGATGATGTGGGTTCAAAATTTAATTTATGGAGATGTTATTGTTCATTTTCTTTATTATTTTACAATAAACCAGTTATTTTTGGATGACTTTATACAATGTTTTGAAAATTCTGTCATCAGAATATATACTTTAATTTTCTGTTGTTTTCATTTTACTCAATTAAATGTCTAAAGTTGAAATTTAAAAACTAAAAATAGACGCAGTTCTAGTCTTAAATCCAAGAAGTAACTAGCCACATTAGATATTCTGCACGAGCAATTTGAGGGCATGATCATTTCACGTGGAAGTGATGTAAACTGGCCACCGAGAACGTGCGATTTGACCCAGTTAGACTTCTTCTTGTGGGGTTTTCTTAAGTCGCAGGTCTATGCGAATAAACCACAAACCACAGCGGCCCCCAAAGCTAACATAACCCATGCCATCGGTCAAATTCAGCCTGATTTATGCGCCAGAGTCATAGAAAATTAGGCATTTCGGATGCCCACCATCCAGCGAAGCCGCGGCGGACATTTACACGATGTCATATTCCATCCATAATGGCATTGGTAGGCCTTTCAAACGAATAAAAAATTTCGATGATATCTCACACACACTTTGTTTTATTTAAATTTAAAGATAAGAAGCGCTTAATGAAAGATCTTTCAGATACAGTTTACAGAATTTAAAGCTGTAATGGTTATCACTTTATAATTTAATTGTAATGTAATAAAATAATTCGTAAAGTGTAGTGTACTTTTAGAAAAGCTGAATTCAGTAAATGCAGCCAAATCAAAAAAGTTTGGAATACATAAAATGTTGATTGAGAACGAAGAAGATTCTCAGAGCAAAGAAAACACAAACTAAATTTGTTGTAGAAACACCAAATTTCCTAGCAGATAAATCCTGCTACGAGAATGGATGATGCATTCCTGAACATATTAGAAAAATCACATTCATCTACTTGAAGGTGATGAGTACGATATTGGTGAAACGTCGAGAGAATGATTCTTCACACAACTCACACGCGGCCTAGAACTTGGGGAAAATATACCTTCATACATATACACGAGGGTGGTCCCATAAGTACCCGGCCTGACCTAGAGATGGCGGTAGTAGTTTGAAAAATATCACTGTATTAGAAAGTACATAATGCTTCAAGTTTATTTGTTCGGCAGCCGTCAATAATGAAAGGCATCAGCCCAACCGATATAAAAGTTGAACTGGACTCTACTCTGGGTAAGTCTGCTCCTTCGCTTATGACAGTGAAATATTGGGAAGCAGAGTTTAAACGAAGCCGTACGAGCTGCCAAGACGAGCATCGCAGTGGTCGACCAAATGAGGTGACGACTCCAGAAATGGTGAAGAAAATCCACAAAGCGGTACTGGATGATTGTCGACTGAAAGTGCGCGAGCTAGCAGACATAGTGGGTATTTCAAAAAGTGCAGCACATAGCATATTATCTGAAAATTTGGACATGGGAAAACGGTTTGCAAGATGGGTGCCGCTTTTGCTCACACTCGAGCAAAAACAGTGTCGCGAAGATGTTTCAATTGAGTGTTTAGCGAAGTTTTACAGCAACAGAGCAGAATTTTTGCGCTGTTTCATAACCATGGATGAAACATGGGTTCATCACTTCACACCCGAGACAAAAGATCAAAACAATGGACTCAAAAGGGAGAACCGGCTGCAAAGAAGGCGAAGACCGTTTCATCTGCAGGCAAGGCCATGGCATCGGTCTTTTGGGATGCGCATGGAATAACTTTCATTGACTATCTTGAAAAAGTAAAAACTATCAACGGCGATTATTATGCGAACTTATTGCAACGGTTTGAGCGAATAAATCAAGCAAAAACGGCCGCATTTGGCTAAGAAGAAAGTGTTGTTTCATCAAGACAATGCACCAGCTCACAAATCTGTTATTGCAATGGCCAAAATTAATGAATTAAAATTTGAATTGCTACTTCATGCACCTTATTTGCCAGATTTAGCCCCCTCGGATTATTTTCCGTTCCCAAACTTGAAAAAATAGTCAAAGATTTTCCAACGATGAAGAAATGATGTCGGCAGTTAATGGTTATTTTGAGGAGCAAGGCAGTTCTTATTATAAAAAGGGTATCGAACTTATCGAACATCGTTGGGAAAAGTGTATAGAGCCGAAAGGAGATTATGTTGAAAAATAAATATATTTCCTTCCAAAATTTTTGTGTTTTCTTTATTGGGTCGGGTACTTTTGGAGCCACCCTCGTATGTATATTACACCTGTATTTATTATTTGCACTTAACTATCAATAATTATATTTTTACTTAGCTTACGGAATTAAAAAAAAATATATTTATGATTTTATTAAAATTTTAATAAAAAACTAATATACGAAACACTGAATACATTATTTTTTTTAGGAATCGTTTATATTAAAATTATATTTCTTGTGAAATGCATACATTTCATGCTTATCTTATCAAATATGCTTCATACAGTTACGATTTATAAAGTTTTTAAAACGAACAAAAACATAACATCAAAAATAAAAATTATACACTTAATTTTTAAATTTTAGGCTGATCTTTTGAAAGCCTTTAATATTTTACACTTCCTTCTTCTTAATTCTCTTCTTCTCGCTTTTTTTAACATCTCATTCACTTTAACATGCAATAAACAGCGAAGCATTCTCTTTCTTATATTTTTTATGAATTATTTTATGACATTCATCTTTCGAATAATTTCTCTTCGAAAAACGGCAACACATTTATCGACATGCATGACATTTATAATTTTTTTGAATCTCTCAAAATTATTTTGTAAAATAATTGCGGTTAACGAATTACCTAGTGTAAATGCGGCTGTCTGGATCAGAAATCGATGGCGCTATTACCTTGAACTTGAATGCAAGTCACCTGTGACCTGTTGCTCTTCGTATTTCTTGCTTCTAATCTGCACGGATGTCGGTGTCCGTTTTATAACACTTAGTTTTATATCTAATTTCAAGTCAATTATATTAAACTGATATTAGGCAATGATTAAATATTTTTACACAAGAAAAAATTTAAAAAATGAGAAAGTGGTTTGATTATAGGTTATGTTTTATGTTCAGACAAAATATATATTTTTTTTAATTAACGATATTATTTTATATATTTTTAAAAATAAATAAACTTCGTTTGAGAAAAATTCGAAAATGTACTGTCTAAATTCTAAATGCGAGCGCTTCTCAGTAGATCATCGGCAAGCACCTAGTTCTATCAAATACTCCGGCGGAACTAATCCAATTATCTGAAAGATATAGTTTTATTATGCACCTTAGTAACCAACTAGCGACTGTCACTATTCGGTCTAGAGCATGTGCAATATAGTGTAGGTTTGCAGTTGGTTTTTTTGTTGCAAAAAGCAATGCGTGCGATTCGGAATGCCGTCCCACTTTGATTTGTCGAGGGGCATGTACCGATTTAAATCATTGAGAATGGTCCGTTTTCCCCTTTTCACCACCACCGTGCCGGCGATATTGGCGGTAACTATGCAAATGATATTTGCGCTACCCATTAGAATAATGTGTTTGCTGTCTCCTATTTTTTTTACCAGAAAAATCGCGGTATTAGAGTAAACAAAGGTAAATATTGTTGCAAAAGCAAGAAAAACCCTAACAACATTAATGTTGGTGTTCTGTATACGTATGTCGACAACTAAGTTGTTATAATCAGCAAAATATTAATCACAGTGTCACATCTGGATTCACGCTAATGCTCGCACAGAAAAAATTCCGCACACTCATCCTGGCAATACCACAACACGCACTAACGTTCACAGGACATTTCTAAGTCAACATTTCTTAGTTTTAAAAAACTGACACTTGTGCTAATGTACTCCCCCGAAAGTACTAACTGATCTTTTTAACGGTCGTGCCTTCCAAGCAGTCAGAAAAGCCAGAATATAATATCAGACCCTCACATGGTTTTTATTCTTCACAAATAAAGATCTTTTTAACAGTCATGTCCTCCAGGAAGTCATAAAGGCCGGAATATGATATCGGACCCCCACATGGTTTTCATTCTTCACAATAAAGATAAAGATCTAGTAAAGATCTGTCTTCCAGGAAGTCATAAAGGCCAGAATATGATATCGGACCCCCCCCCATGGTTTTCATTCTTCGCAATAAAGATAAAGATCTAGTAAAGATCTGTCTTCCAGGAAGTCATAAAGGCCAGAATATGAGATCGGACCCCCCCCCCACATGGTTTTCATTTTTCGCAATAAAGATAAAGATCTAGTTAAGATCTGTCTTCCAGGAAGTCATAAAGGCCAGAATATGATATCGGACCCCCCCCCCACATGGTTTTCATTCTTCACAATAAAGATAAAGGTCTAGTAAAGATCTGTCTTCCAGGAAGTCATAAAGGCCAGAATATGATATCGGACCCCCCCCCCCCACATGGTTTTCATTCTTCGCAATAAAGATAAAGATCTAGTAAAGATCTGTCTTCCAGGAAGTCATAAAGGCCAGAATATGAGATCGGACCCCCCCCCCCACATAGTTTTCATTCTTCGCAATAAAGATAAAGATCTAGTAAAGATCTGTCTTCCAGGAAGTCATAAAGGCCAGAATATGATATCGGACCCCCCCCACCACATGGTTTTCATTCTTCACAATAAAGGTAAAGATCTAGTAACTGTCTAATTCACTATGATTATTTTCACACGTGTTTCGCTAAATTGGATTTCTCAGGTTCATTAAATTTCATATTCCAGATTTTTTATAGGAGTTTCCTATTATTCTTTAGTTTGACCGATGTACTTTTTATAACAATCCTGACAATTTATTTCTGATTGAACTCGACTTTATCTTTCGCGTTTCTTAGAATAGATCTTACAGCGTTTCTGGGCCGAAATATAACTTGAAATCCACGTTCCTTAAAAACCTTCTTTACCTTTTTCTGCAAATGGGTGCAACGGTAAACATATAAATTGTTTGTTCCAAACGTTTTGGGGTGACAAACAAATGGTATCGTGGATTGTTAGCTTTGCTAATTAGTCTCATAATTATTTCCGAATCAAAACCGTCTCGCGATATTTTGGGAAACTTAGCAAACGATTAATAAAAAAGTTGATCAAAGTTGAGTTCAAAGTTATCAAAGAAATTGAGTTCAAAGAATCTCCATGACTTCATCCTTCGATGATTAACATGCATTGGCTATCGATTCACATAAAATCTTAATTTTTTTAAAAACATTGCCTTCAAGTGTTTTTTCAGATCATTGGAATAAAAAAATTATAGATTAGTCAAGAATATGATCCTGGTTATGTCTTAGAAGCAATAAAAACTAATATTTGAAGATGAGTTTTTATATATGATACAAATAAAGTAAAAGTAATTTAATATTCAGTACTTCAAAAGTATAAATTTGACTAACTTTTTGTTGTGGTATCTAAATCTTGTAATATTAATAAGCGTTCATTGAATAAAGCAGTTAAAATAGTCCTTGGAAATTTGAAACCGCGTCTGAATTACTTTCATAAATTCTTTACCCAAATTTATATTTAAGTTTTAAAACTAATTGCATGTTAAGTTGGAACGTACGATTTTTCTTAGCCTGAATCTAACTTATTTGACTTCATTTTTTGATGAACATCGTTCTGACGTATTGACAATTTTAAATCTGTTACTTCAAATTTAAACAATAAGATATTACCAATATTAAAATTCAAAAAATACTATTTTTTCCTTTCAAAATCAATAATATATACATATTTGGTTTAGCTACATTGTTTTCATATAAATTATATTTATAAAATGATAAATACGTTGAATAAAAAAATTATTTCTCAAATTAACAAGCATATTCCCTATTGTTAAATTAACATTTAAAATTATAACAATATTTAATCAAATATTAAGGCGGACCACATCTGAATTTCAGTGCTTTAAAATTTTAATAATTTGGTTCAAATACAACCATCTACTTATTACATTTGTACAGTATAAGGTAACATTAATTACTAACCTTTCATTTTTAATATTTCTTAATATTAAACACTAACACGCCATTTATCTCAGTTATAAAAGCAAACAGTACGTCTAAAAATTATGTTCCTAAATATAGTCCTTTTTCGAAAATTCAAAATTGTTATTTTAAAGTAAATTCAATTGGATAATTAATTTAAAGTATCTAAACTGTGTAATTCATATTTAATGAAATTGTATCCGTTAATATGCACTTTTTTCTGTTATTTTAAATTTATTACATACTTTGTGTTGACACAAATAAATACAGAAGATATAAAAAATTTTTATAGTCGAAAATTATAAACATTTTAAGAAATAATTTTTACTAAATCTCAATATTATTGCAAAATTTCGTTTTAAAATTCAAATTTTATTGATTTTTTGCTTCTAACCAATTAGATTTTGCAAATTTATAATGCTCAGTTTTGATTGGTTCTAATAATTAGAAGCTGTTTTTTGTAAATTTGCACACATGTTTTTGTGTACAATCTTGTTGAATCTTGTTGTTTGTATCTATAACCTGTTTCAAGTATTTGCATTACTATTATGAATTGATTGTGATATGGTTTTTCGTTATTGTATTATAGAGTTCACGTAAAATGCATAAATAGATATAAATGGTGTGGACTATATAGTACTTAAGTTCTGTAAGAATTGTTTGTTTAAAATTTAGTAGAAATTCTGATATTCGAGGTGAGTCCTTTTATTATTGATTAAGACGACAGTTAAATAAGCTAATTAGTTTGTTAATTTTCAGTGACAATATATCAGCTGAAATATCTACCAATTTCAAACATTGTATAAGATTTGTGTATGTATAACACAAAAATATAGAAATGTAATTTTTGATGATTGCCAGTATTTTATTATTAAATCAAAGAAGAAAGCGAACTGACTTGGAACATTTTAATTGTATTTGTTATTTTATCCTGGCGAACTTCAAATTTTCACGTGCATAAATGATATTAGATGAAAGAACAGCTTTACAATAGTTCAACACATGTTCTAATAAGAAACTATGAATCAAATTTAAACATGAGGACCTCAATATGGTAGGTAAAAATGTATTTATTCACCTATTAAAGTAGTTACATATTTTAAAACATTTTTCTCATATATTTTCTCGTAAAAACTGTGGATCTTCCTTGAATAATGTAAATATTTTCCTGCAATAACACATTTTTTCATACATTTTCTTGTAAAAACTGCGGTTCTTCCTCGAGTAATGTAAATATTTTCCTGCAATAACACATAATGCAAAGCATTGCGAAGAAACCAAATACTATTATGACCATTGCGAAAAACACAGAAAATGCAGCAACCAATTCAACTCGCATTTTTGTTCAGGAGATTATATCTTGATTTGAAAATTTAATGTCAATAGAATCATAATTAACATGACAGTGAAATGCTTTATTTTTTGAAAATAATTTTATGTTAGATATATTATAATGTGATTTGTGTAAATGCTTTTGCTTTATAAGAATCTGTGAAAGTATACACCTTGTATATGTAAATAATTTTTGTGTGTTAAAACATTATGTGATTTATTTAAGTGATGTTATGAGCTATTTTTAATCGTATGCGTTTTGAGTGGCAGATTATTTTTAATTTGAAGAATAAATAAAAAATTGGTATTTGTTTAATTTGAAATTAATATTCGTATATTAGAATATTTCGGTTTTCTTGAGATAGATGGCGGTTCGCAAGCAGCGTTTTCTTACGGGATGCTTAGAAAAAGGTCTAATTTTAATTCATATTTTTTGTATGCGTAAACAAAGCAGTATGTTTTTATAAAGTAAAATTTAGTAATAAATATTGACCGACATCATTTAATCTTTGTCTTAGTACAAAGGAAAATAACGCAGTTTTAACCTGTAAAAATTGAAGTGCTTTTTTTAACTTAAATATTTTTACCGATTTTTTTACGCTCTTAATAATTTCTCAACAGTTTGTTGTTAAAAACATGGAAGAGGGGAAACCGTAATTGTTCGGATAATGTTGGCATATCCCGGCAGAAATCTTTTGAATTCTACAAATGGTGAAACAACCCAGTTAGCGGCAACAAGACTCGATTGAAGCAGAGGATGCTATGGTATGTACATTTTGACAAAAGCAGTAATTATAAATACTTTGAGAGTATGTATATTTTGAAGGTAACCTTTTCGTTTTTTATGATTTGCAGATTGAAGAAGATGCGAAGAATTTCAAGAGTTTGATCGCTTTGAAAGGGTAAGTCATTTTTGAATTTTGTAAAGGATTCCCAAGGAACAATTTTTAAATTACGCGGAAGTTTTGAGTTGGTAGTAGTAAAAATAAAGGTTAGCTATGATTTCAATTCATTCAAGAAATTAGGAAATAACATGTTTTTAATGCGTACGGTTTTCGTTTTAATTTTTATTTTGAAATATACACCTTAATTATTAATATTCATGCTGTAATAAAATAAAATATAATTTTAGATGTAGAATTTTTTTTTTATTTGGGCAACTTAAAACATCCGCGAAATTTAAAAATTGTTCCTTGGGTTATTTATTCGCATTTTTATTATAATACATAGTACGTTATATACTCTTTTGGATTTTTATTTTAAATATAGAAGGTAAATATATAAAACAGTGTGTAAACAAAGAGAAACAAATTTTCGGGCGTCCAAATAAAAATAATTCTTAAAACGTCTATATTAGATATATTATTTTCTTTTCACTAAATTATTTTTTTTAACAAATTATTCAAAAAGGAAAGCACTAACAGTGCCATTTTAGTAACTCGTATCTTTTTGTATTTATATTATATTGTAAACGCATAATTTATAGTGGACATACCACGTGTATCGGAAAGTAATTACCTGTTTTTTCGTAAAAAAACTATATAATTTTCAAGACAATTGAAAAATTTTTTTATTCAAAGTATTGGTCATTTGTTTCTACACACCCTGCCTATCTTTCAGGCAATTTATGGATACCATTCCAAAAAAACTGTTTGTCTTTTGAGCAAAACTATTCATCAAGGCATTCTTTAACTTCTTCGTAATTGGCAAAGTGCTGTTCTGCAAGCGCGTGGCTCTTTGATGTGAAAAGGTGATAGTCGGACGGGACATGGTCTGGAGAGTACGGCGGGTGCGATATTATGTCCCATCCAAGTGCTTTCAACGTTTCCTTGATTGGTTTTGCTGTATGAGACGGCGCGTTATCCTGCTGTAAAATCACTTTACCGTGTCTTCGCGTCCATTCTGGATGTTTTTCTATTAATGCGTGGTTCAGATTGATAATTTGTTGTCGGTAGCGATCAGTATTAACTGTTTCATCAGGTTTCAACAGTTAGTAATACACTACGCCACTCTGGTCTCACCAAACACAAAGCGTTGTCTTGCGACCAAAGCAATTTGGCTTTGGAGTTTATGGTCCGGCCTCGCCAGGCGATAACTATGACTTTTGCGCTTAGGGTTTTAGAAATAAATCCATTTTTCATCATCCATCACTATTCGAAGCAGAAATGACTTCCGATTATACCTTTGAAGCAGCATTTCACAGACTATTTTTAGATTTTCTATTTACCTGTCATTCAGTTGATGTGGCAGCCGTCTTCCTGTTGCTCGTAACCGGTCGCTAATCGTTCATTTAAATCAAGCATAAACTTCCATTATTAGAAATGTTGTTTACATTGGCTTTCCTATAGACCCTTTACCTAATTGTTATAGAAAATCAAAAAAGGACAAAAAATCCCTTTCCACTCAATGTTCGCTCTTTGTATATGTGTTTCGACAACTAAGTTGTCATCATCATCAGACTATTAATCACAGTGTTGTACTTGCACCTGGATCCGCAGTAAAGCTCACACACAAAATTCACTCAAAAAACCAAACACACTTTTGTGTGGTTTGGCGTAAGTAAAGCGCAGAATTTCACACACCAGTGTGTGTTTGGTTTTGGCGGAAGTACTGCGCAGAATATTCTGTGTGAGCTTTACCGCGGAACCAGGTGCGACACTGTTATTAATAGTCTGTTGATGACGACTTAATAGTCGAAATACGTATGCATTAATACTGTAAAGGAGTTTTTCCTTTTTTTTTGATTAATTCCATTAACCACAAACTCGAACAAAATTTATCTAAACGTGAGATCAACAGTTTTGTTGACCATATTCCTAATCAGCTGGTGAACTTTTTAGCAAACAGAGATATCGACCACGTTTGTATTCATTGAACTAATCTCTGATGGCAGTCATGTAATGTGCTTGCTTCATATCAGTCGTATGCAACTTCCCTTTTTCACAAGTCTTCTCATAAAAAATAATCATATTACTGGTCTATATTGCTTTTATTTAATAATTAAAGAGAAAGGGATTATATTGAAAATAAAATTATTAAAAAAATCGTCGTTCGTTTCATCGTTAGGTAGTAACTTTTTAGCTCCCTTCGCATGTCAATAGAAATGGAAAAAGATATATACAGTAATGCACTTAAAACATAATAGGACAGCAGATAATGCTTGCACATCTCTAAAATTAAATGCGAATTCGAAGAATTAAATCATAAATGTAAAGGAGTTACAATAAATCCGTGAAAAAGCTGGATGCATTATTCTAAAGAAGTTTCTTCAACGGACAACGTTCGCGAAACCCCGCAATCACCAATATTGAAACTGTTTTGATACTACACACATAAACACATTGAAAAATACATTTCTTTATTTAAAATTATGAAAATATGTTACAATTTCAACTTATCCTTAATATACATACGATTTTATACATATTTTTACACTTATATACATGCATTACTTCAACATCAGACAAGTTATTTAAACTTAATGAAGGTGGGCAACCCAATATCCTAATAATAATGAACATCATCATTTTAATACTTTTTTTTTAAAGTTAGTCACTAACACATTTACATGGACTAGAATAAAATGACAAATGCATTAAATATTAATAAGTTTCTTTAAATGTATGTCCTATCACGAGATATTATTGGGTTTATTTATATTCGTCTTCCTTATTCTGTGAAGCATAAGAATTCCTGCTGATGATTCGAAATTATCGAAACGTCGATATAGAGACGTGTATAAATACAATTGGTAGAATACGGAAAAAGAATACGTGTGTATATATATACTTATATATTGGGTTGGCAACTAAGTACTTTCGGTTTTTACTGATAGAGAGCGTTGCTTTATTTTTTGTATAACGTATGTTAGTGCTGTACTTCACCGTTTGTCGCGTGATACTAGTCACATTGACGTAACTTCAGAAGCAAGTAGTGCGTGATTTTTATTAAAGCTATTAGTTGTGGGTTAATTTTAAATGGAGTGCAGAAACGAACATTTTCGACATATTTTACTATTTTATTTCCGTAAAGGAAAGAAAGCTGCTGCGTCTCACAAAAAGATATGTGAAGTTTATGGTGCTAATTGCTAAAAAATATATATAAAAAATTCCGTTCTGGAGATTTTCCCTCAAAGATGAGCAACGTTCTGGTCGGCCTACTGAAGTTGATGATGACCAAATCAAAGTCATAATTGAAGAGGATCGTTATATAACTGTTCGAGAGGTTGCGGAGAGGCTACATGTATCGCACACAACAATTGAAAAACATTTAAAATGTCTTGGGCTAGTTAAGAAGCTTGATATTTGGGTACCTCACGAATTGAAAGAAATTCATTTAACACAAAGAATCAACTTTTGCGATATGCACCTTAGACGAAATGAAACCGACCCTTTCTTAAATAGAATCATCACTGTCCTGTACAGTCCCTGTACAGTAACATAGTTCGAAAACGATCATGGAGCAAACACGATAAACCAGCTCAAACTACATCGAAAGCTGAATTGCATCCAAAAAAGATCATGCTGGGATTACAAAGGTATTGTGTTTTTTGAGCTGCTTCCAAGGAACGAAACGATCAATTCTGAAGTTTACTGTCAACAATTAATAAAACTGGATGAAGCAATCAATGAAAAACGGCCAGAATTGTCAAATCGGAAAGGTGTAGTTTTCCACCAAGATAATGCAAGGCCGCACACATCTTTGGCAACTCGTGGGAAACTATTGGAGCTTGGCTGGGAAGTGATGCCACATCCCCCATACAGCCCTGATCTAGCACCATCTGATTACCATTTATTTCGAAGTTTGCAGAATTCTTTGAATGGTAAAACTTTCACAAATGACGATGACCTTCACTCGCACCTGGTTCAATTTTTTGCTGATAAGGACCAAAAATTTTATGAGCGCGGAATCATGCAGCTGAAAGAAAGATGGCAAAAGGTCATTGAGCAAAATGGAAAATATATGATTGATTAAAAACTATTCTTTGTTTAAAAAAGTGTTTTATTTTATACTACAAAACCGAAAGTACTTAGTTGCCAACCCAATACTTATATACATTACGATTAATTCAAAATACTGTCTGTAATTACTTAAAATCTACTTGTTAGCTACATGGATATGTAAGTATATGGCATTTTTAACAAAAGAAAAATGACAGCACTTCAAAACATAGTAAAAATGAACCAAGTCGTTTGAATTAAGTAGATTCTTTTATCTATCACAATAATGTTGAAAATAAGTAGATGATTCCAGTGATTATTTAAAAATGAAAAAAAGCATACAAAATGTGGGTGTATCATCGTTCTTAAATTAATACACATATTTTAGAAAAAATAAAGTAACTTAAATAAATGATCAAAATTTATATTCATTATACACTTGTTTTATATACATTTTCGGTTTGAATCGTGTGTTAAATGCATGTTGTGTAATAGAGTAGAAATCATTGTGGTACGTAAATCTATTTAAAGAGAAAGAGTGGTAGAGATCATACATTTGACTTAACTTGTACACGTTGCCGAAGAGAAGGTGGAACGAGATCAAGCGCGATTCTAGTAATGTTGCAATTATTTATTTATGACGGCGACTCCATCTATATTTTTCGATTAACGAAATATTTTTTTGGCAAATGGTTTGTTAAAATGAGCTCGTACGTTCCTTATCGATTCACCCTCAATCACTTTAGACAATTGCCAATACGCATGTATGGATGTGAAATTACAAGTTCATATTTTCAAATGAAGGTTTAAATAGGAGGCGTGTTTTTTAAGTAAGGGCCATTTTGTTGTATACACTAAATAGGTGGTGCGGGCGCTGCAACGAGTGCTTGCGGCGTATCCCGGCATTCCTTGGGAACAACTGCTCAGATGCAGCTATGTAGGTAATCTGCCCCATGCGAGGTATGGTTAGTAATATGTTTTTTGTCGTCAAGAAACATATCTGCTGCAGACATTCATCGCCAGATTTGTGAAGTTTACGGAGCTACTTCCATGAAGGTAAAGTGCGTAAGCAGGTCAGAGACGTCAGAGCTGTCCGCGACAACGTCCATGATGATTCCCACCCCGGTCGCCCATCTGTGATCACATTGATGCGGTAGCTTCAGTTACAGACGCTTCACCATAAGTACTCTTTCAAACGACTTTCCCGACCTCTTGGTTATCGGAGCTGGCGGCAAGTTTCTATGAAGAGAGTATTCAAAATGTAGTTGTAAGGTTTGGTAAGTGTTTAAAAAAACATGGCAGCTATGTTGAAAAATAGAAAAATGTATGTAGAATCTGAAAATAAATTTGGTTTTTGGAAATTTTCTTTCGTTTGATTTTTATTTACAAACGGCACTTACTTAAAAAACACGTCTCGTATTATAGAATAATTATATTTCTACAATTGTAAAGTATATTTGCAGAAGCTCAATATTGTCCCACCAATCGTGTACAACTAAAACATTCGATGTAGAGTATAATATGTATCGATTTAGTTTTTTTCATCACTTTCCCTTTTACGTAGATTTACATACTCTGATGATTTTTACTGTATTCGGATTTTTTGTCAAAAATTGCAGTATGATACATTTTTATTTTATTCTCCCAGTGAGAACACAAAGACTGAATATTTTTAGCTATGTATGAATTTATCTTGCATTCTATTATCTAAGCTAGCTTTTGCATGTGCTAGAATTTTATTGGCAGCATCAATTTGGTCTATAACTGAATTTAAAACTAAATCTTAAGAACTAGTGTTTATAATAAATACAATTTTTATTTTTTTACCCACATTTCGTATTTCTTTTTTTTCCATTTAATAATCACTTTATTCTTTGTCGTAAGGTATCTTATTTAACATTTTCTTTTGGTTTCGAAACATGTGTACTAACTGACACTTCTCCTAACGTTATTTTCGTCATGATTCTCTGCTTCTGATATGCTAGAGGCTTGCTTACGATTTTCTTCATTGTGTCTTTGTAATTGGTCGGCATCATCATCATCGTCGTTATCTTTGTTGTCTTTATCTTTTTTGCCGTTGTCTTCTGGGTCGTCCACGCCCGATGATTCTTTCAATTTCTTTCTGTGCTGCTCTTTCATTTTTTCTTCCATCTCTTGAAATTTCAGTGCTAAATATCTAGAAATAGAAAATATGTTTGCGAATGTTTTGAGGTGACATGGAAGGATGTAAATCAGCTTCTGTTCCTGTGAATTGTTACGTAATATTTTGAATAATGAACTTAATGTTAAAGATTAATGAAAATTGCAAAATATACAATAATGCCGTTCATATTAGACTCGATTTTATTATAAAATAAATGATGTTACTAAAAAATTAATACAAAGTAAAAAAAGGAAAAATTGGGAGAGGAAAAAAAACAACAGAAACATATTAAAGGAGTAAAAAAAAGAAATTGAAAATATTTTTTATTTAAACAAAAGAAATAAATAAAATACCTGTCTACAAGAGGTCCACTGTAGTCCTCGGGGAATTTCGGTGAAAAAGGTAGGATGTATTTGTACAGTCTTTCGTTTAAGACATATAATTGAGGCGTCGATGAACATTTTACATTGTACCACCAATCGCAAGTGAGTGCCACTTGACTGAATATAGTTCCATTTGGACAGAGGAAAGATGCTTGTCCACCGTTAAAATCACAGTAGTGCCATACCTAGAATTATAATTATATAAAACAATTGTCGACAGCAACAGTTAAAAGAAAAAACGCTTGGCTTTTGAATAAAATACTTTTTTTGTGATGAGTGTCCAATTGGTCATAAGTCTTAAGTTAATTTATTAAAACTTCATCAAAAGTATTAAGCACACTTGTCTTTACCTGATGAGAAGTGAATTCCTTGAAACGCATTGTAAACAACATTTGAATGATTCTTTTAAAGTACTGGTAATAATAATGAAATTACTCAGTCACCAATGCGTGCTACTTGTTTATAATCTAGAAAGATATTTATTAATAAAATTAATTTGGGCCATTGCGCGTTGTATGAGTTTTTAAAGGGAAGCAATGCATCGATTGTCGTGGAAAATTTGTGTAGTGTTTTTCTTATAAAGGTTCGCAATTTGAAAATGGTAATTATGATGCAATAGTCAAAGAAAAATGATCAGTTTTGGGTAATGGAAAGAAATTGTTTTTCAATGTGGTAATATTAGATCAATGAATTTATTAAATTACAAATGTTTCGCCATACTATGGCTTTATCAGGTGCATGGAAAAAAATTGTAGTGTTCTAATAAATTCTTTGAAGAATTAACGATTTTAAAAATATATACAAGATGATGTTGAAGTAACGAGTACAATTCTAAACCAGCAAGAGTCTTCGAAGGGGGTTTCAATAGGCTATAATAGATGGAATGCACTTACATAAAATAATGGAAAATATATTCTTTAACAAGTAGGTTTAAATTTCTTTATTTAAAATATATCACGGCACTTTCTGACGGAGTAAAGATTTGTGTAAATACTTACCTGACAGTGCGTGTCTGGATCACCAAAAAATCCTTTGTATCTCTGTGTCTTACAGCTGAAACTTGTTTGGGGAATATTGGAGAGAGCCGGATAATCTATTCCAGCTTTTCCGGGTGTACCACCTTCGACAGTATCATCTGGAAAGTTTTGTACGACTACATCAGATATACCTTTTATAGGATGCTTTCCATATGCAACATCTGCTTCATTAGTATGTTCTTCGCCGTGATTTGGAACGATTATCGGAGTTTTAGATAGTTTCTGGTGTTTTTTAAGTATATTTAAGATTTTAACCAAAGTCTTGATGCTATTATCGATGTTTTCAGGGGTTAAATTTTGAGGAAGAGTGTTACTAGCTTGTAGTTTTCTTAATATTTCGCCCAGATTATCTGGACTTTCAGTTACTGGGTATCGATGTTGATAAATTTGTTGCGTAGGTATTGGAAGATCTGCTGTTGGTTCCGTATTTGATTCCCTGTCATATGAAGCATGTGAAGGTTGTAATTCTTGAATTTTTGGCGGTGTTTGAGCTACAGGAGGTAGTAGGTACTTTTGGACTTGAGAATAATCTTGGGGAATTACATACTGATGATTTTGGATGTTCGCTTGCTTTAAGTAATGAAATATAAATTTCAAAATGTTTCAAAGAAGTGAAGTATACTATACCTGACGGGGATTTTGATCGTAGACCAGAGATTTTTGAATTTGTTGAAAGTATTTTCTTCTTTCCTCCTCCACAATTTTTCTTTGCTCGTTCTCCAGTAGTTTCTGCTCATTCCTATAAGCATTTTGTTCATCCTCATAAATCCTTAATTGCTCTTCGAAGATCATTTGCTTTTCATCGTCAGACTGCTGCTGAATGGGTTCTAAAGAATGTTGCCGCAAAGATTCTTTTTCGTTCAGAATAATGACGGGTTTTTCAATCAAACCCTGCACCAAATGCTGTTGCTTTTGCGTGTGAGGATCCACCACTTCGATGATTTCAACTGGTCTTTGCAGCTGGTATACTGGTGTCGGTCGCTGTACGTTTACATCGTAATTTTGTTGGTATTGCAAAGGTTGAGGATGTATGTCTACTTGTGTGGGAGTATATGTGTGTATTATTGTCTTCGTCGGTTCTATAAGTTTTTGTCGTTGTGATTCCTCATAGTTTTTGACCGGGACATAGTTTATTATTGGTTCTTTTGGATATACTTGATCATACTGTATCGGTTGGGATTGCTGTTGTTGAGCATACTTTAAATGAAGTAATTTATCGTAAGTTTCACTAAAATTCGGCTGATCAGTGTTTGAGTAATATTGGTTCTTCATTGGTATAAACGGACCTTAAAATTTAAATATAAATCGTTTTAAAGATATTTGGATAAATAATTTGTTGTTTTGTGTTACCTGGCAAGGCATTATTTTCAGTAAAAGGCGTAAATTTGACTTTTTTTTGTTGTTCTCTGATGGGAGGAGGTTGAAAGTTTCCGCGAGCTAGTTGATTAAGTTTTCTGATTAATGGCTGCAAAGGATTCAGTTTCGACATCGATATCCTGTACCTTTGAGCATTATTATTACTGTATGGTAGTTGCTGTTGTGATACACTTCGATGTGGTTGGTTCAAATTTTGCTGCTGATAGAAATTCAGGTAGGGTAATAGACGTTTGTACCTTTCGGATTCTGGCAGAGTAACGTTTAGAGATTGTTGCTGACGTTGTTTCATGTTTGCGGCCATCACGGGTATTGTGGCTTCGTGCGGTTTGTTGTGGTGTATCGTGGTTATTCCGAGACATTTTGATAAGAGGTCTGGAGGAAAAAAAATGTATAAAAATAAATTAGTTAAGACGCTGATGTAAACTCGTTTAAAGTTTTGAATGTGTAGGGGCGGGTTTGACGAAAACGTAAAATTGAAAATCAAAAACGTGAACTAGTTTTTACCTTTTGTAGAAGGTCTTTAGTGATTGCTTTGATTAACATTACGTAAATTGGCTTGTGATGGTGAATAATCAAAAAAGTAACCATCATCTGTTCGGAAAAATAAGTGATTAAAGATTTACATAGTCATCATGGCATACTTTATCACTTAAGGTTGATATATAACACCTATTCTACATTAATTTTCGTATTTTGTATACGTATTTTGACAACTAAGTTGTCGTCATCAGCAGATAATTTAATGGTGTTGGACCTAGAAAACTACGGCAAAAACCCGCACGAAACAAATTCCATACACGATCTGTACCGTGGAAAGTCAAAACTCACGCAATGTGCGTTTTGGCTTAATCAATTAAGGTTAATATAACCTATGTATATATATAATTTTCGTATTCTGAACACGTATTTTGACAACTAAGTTGTTATCATCAGCAGGTAATTAATCACAGTGTCTCATCTGAAACCGCGGCAAAATCCGCACAAACGCAAAGTCCGTACTTGACTTATACCGTCCAGAGCGGATATTGCCGTGGTTCCAGATGTGACACTGTGATTAATTATCTGCTGATGATGACAACTTAGTTGTAATACACGAAAATAATTATAGAAAGGGGTTATATTAACCTTAATTGATTAATTTAATCATTCACAGTTTCTATTAAAATGTACCAATATATTGCTTATTACTATTTATTCAAGCCTGTCGTATGTCTCACTTTTGACATTGCAACACTCGGTATACGTCGGTAACATTGTGTTTAAATATCCTCGCTTTAATAATTATAAATTTCTTAAACGTCAAACGCTTTTTGCAGAGATGTTTTATGACGGTTTTCACTTCAATTTTATCCACTTTCGAATAAATACAAATACCAGTGGGGATTAAAATTAATAATTTTTAAATTAAATAAAAAACCAATCAAGCTTTGAATCCAGTAATATCAATAAATGGTAGCTGAGGAAACTTTTTTTTTTCTATTCGTCAGTCAAATGCAATAATTCGTGACCTCTCTTTATAGTACCCATTTCTTCGTATAGAGGGCACTACTAATAAAGTTTTACATCACATCAACTCATCTTTATTGAATATTTATTTTAATTAAATATAAAATATTATTTTCTATTGCTTGGTAAACATCGAAATATCACACTTAATTATAAAATAAAGTTTGTCGACACTAGGAAATGTTTCAAACACAAAAAACTATCGCCTCTTTAGTATATCTCAAATAACTACGTTACATGAAACAGATAATTGTACGTACACTGCAGCCTTGCGTTATTAATTTGTTTCGCAATTGTTGTTGCATTAATTAGCAAGTTACAGTGACTCCGAATCTGTTCTCTTCACGATGCAGCGATTCCGATACTAAATAATATGATTTCATTGTTCGCGAAAATAATTAACTGTACGTTAATTGGATTTAAGTTCACCGTGATTTGTAAAGGCTTGTATGTTTGCATGTATTAACTACCGTTTCAATTATTATATTTTATTTTTAGACGTCTCAATTCTACCTCGAAGATCTGTCGTTGAAAGGCAGTGATGTATAATAAGTTTGGGGTTATGATCCACTATATAGTAGGTTAACAAATCATCGGCTGCAGTTAGGTTGTTGGGGAAATAATTTTGTTTTTTCCTGCGAGGGTTAGTTGTATTTGTAGTCAGCCAACTTCATTCTAAAATCTACTGTCGTTACATATTTTGATACCCCAGGTTGCAAGGTTTATTTATTACATTATTTATTTTTTTCTTGTGGTTTTAAAAACTGAAAATAAAAAAGAACATTCTCGACGTATTTTGTTTTTTTATCACCAAAAAGATAAGAATGCAGTCAAAGCAAGAATAAAGTTGTATGAAGTATATAGAGAAGACTGTTACGGTTGAATTTTCCCATGTTTATTTTTTGCATTTCCGAAAACTCTGTATAATATTTACTTCTTTGCGTAAATTATTATTACAAAGGGTACCGGGAAAGTTTTGTAATGCAGCTTTGTTTATTTAATTTTTTCAAAGTAATTTCCTCTACACTCAATACACCTCTCCATCCTCCGAAACCAATCTTTAAACCAGTTCTGCCAAGTTTCACTAGGGAGTAAAGCACACTCGTTTTCCCACGCCCGCAGAAGGTCCTCATCACTGGAAAACCGCCTCCCTTTTAGCTTCATTTTCACATGCGGGAACAGTGCAAAGTCGCAGGGAGCAAGATCTGGACGGTAGGGAGGGTGCTCGAGAAGTTCCAATCCTGTCGTGGTCAAATATTCGGTGCAGGCTTTGGCGCGGTGAGCTGGAGCATTATCGTGATGGAGGAACCAGGTATCCATTCTTGATTTTGGCCGCAGGCTCTTCACTGATCCAATGACTTTAGGCAGGCACTGTTCAGTATACCACTTAGCTGCGACTGTCTTCTGTGTGTCCAAAACGACGCGTTCCATAATTACACTCGATTTGAAAAATATAGCTATCATTTTCTTCTTTACAGATCGGGATTTTCTGACAACTACGGGTGTGTCCTCATTATCAAAGACCCAAACTTTGTTTTGAGCTTTGGTCGGCACATCGTAATAGTACAGCCAAGTCTCGTCATCTGTCACAATGTTGTTCACATACCGAGATTGTCCCTTATTAATTTTTTTAGCATCTCCCGGCACCAAGTCACACGTCGTGTCATCTGCTCTTCAGTCAGTCGATGCCGCACGTGCAAATGATCATGCAGAATCGAACGAATTACTGGTGCATTTAGGCCTGGAGTACCCTCTATCTATTGGTAGGTCACTTGCCTGTCCTCGCCAAGCATTTTCCTCACAGTAGTAACGTTTTCCTCCATAACTGACTTTCGTGGCCTTCCCGGAAAACTGAAAAGGCTGCGTTCTCTTTAGTCTTATTTTTATTTCACGTTGATCAAACAGCTGTGCTGCTTCGATGCTAGCATGATTTTGAATTTCCCTGTATGCGAAACCGGTTTTAAAAAGGTGCAAACTTACGATTAAGGCAAAGAACATTATTTGAATTCAGAGCCACGTCTGATCCATGGTTCGTAAGCTCATAATCGACATAGAAAATGACTTGAGGAGAAAGTAATATGTTCAGTAGTACTCCTGGACTTTTGTTTGGCTTTTGAAAAATATACTAAGATTAACGAACGATATTTTCTTGATAATATCCGATTAAAGACCTGTACCAAGGTTGCCCCTTGGTGTACTCAGATTATTTTATTTAGATACATTTAAAAGGCTTCGTCCTCTTTAGTCTTATTCTTATCCCATGTTGGTGAAGCAGTTGTATTGCTTCGATGTTAATGTTATTTAGAAGTTGCTGGAACCAATTGAAGGGTTCTACGTTGATATTTGGCTAAGAAAAAAGAGCTCCTTTTTTAGTTTTTTTGTAGTGGGTACCCAACTGGGTTGTAAGTCTTCTCAACTTATCACAACCAGAGTAAAAGTAGTGTTGATTATTTTACCTCTACACTGAAGGGTACTCGGAGAGGTATCGATCACCACCAAAGCGATAAATGAACTCCGCCGTCCGGAAACAGGTCGATAAATAGCCAAACTCCAGCTCTCTTACCATATGCGCTATTCCGTCGTTTATGCACGCCCCAGCGTTCACCATGATAATGCACATGCACGCATATCTCGGATTGTTGCCGCAAAAATCCTCGAAGAACTTTCACATGTGCCGTATTCGCTGAATTTCCCGAATTTTGGATTTCAACTACTACTACTCCGAAACTTAAAGGAATGGTTCGCTGGTCGAAAATTCACTTCAAATGATTCATTGAGACAGTTGCATTTTTAGTTAAATTATATTGTATTGTGTTATTATATCTAACCGTAGATATAATAATGCATTACAGGGTGAAATGAAATTTTAAAAACAAAAAGAAATTATCAAACATTTGGTGGTTTATTTGTTAGATCATTAATATTCTGAAACGCCTTTATATACGGTCGGTCCTAATTGAAATAATTTAGGTGAATTTACTTCTAGTGAAGGTTGAATCAATCCAATATCTGGGTTAAAGTATAGCATTTAACAAATTATTAGCGATGAGACTTACTGAATTTCTTACTTTTACTTTTACCATTAAAAGTACCTCGTTATGTAATACGCTTTATAACATAAATGACTGCATTAATAGATGTAAAATAAGCGTTACATATAGTATACAGTCCTTTTTATTTTTAAAGTAATCAATATCACGCCTAAATTGAAGAGATTCTTTATTTTCATCTAAGGTAAATCGCAATTCACTACCTGCATTCTTAATTGTTCAATCAAATAATTAATCTGGCGTATAAATATTTATCCAACGTATGTCTATTAGAAATTTTCCTTTTCTTTCTTTGCGCAATACTCATGACAGATGGTAAACGGCGGCGTGATGCTTTGTGTAATTATAAACTTCGAATTTGGTTTTACGTTCTTCTCCACACCTTGCTCCACATTTTTTTGACCGCAGGTATAGTTAGTGAAGCAAGTTCAAGTTCAAACAGCGGGTACATTTGATTAACTAATTCGAAACTATTGTACATTTTCTAATTCGCATTTTACTGTGATGAAATAAGCATTATTCGTCTTCATATTTTACTTTTAATTGGTATTAATTGAAATAGAAAGTTGCCGAAGTGATCGATGTTTTTTTGTCGTGTTATAAAAGTAAAAACAATGTTTTTTTAAGCGTATCTAAAGAATATTTAACCTGACACTTAAACGTACTTTTATGTGTTTTTTTGATATTAAAGTAAGTATCATGTAACAAGCTTTATTTAATGCTTCTGTCAGGCAAATAAATTCCAAATAGATTTTTAATTCATAATATTGCAAATAGTTCGACAGTTTTGTATTCACTAAAAAAGCCAAAGCTCAGCTTTACCGACTTTACCAGCTGTTGGTGATGACAACTTTGTTGTCAAAATACGTATACAGAATGCGATCATTATTGTGAAAAGGGTTTTTTCTGCTTTTTTTGATTAACCCAATTAATCACGGTTTCGAACAAAATTGACTTAAGTTTTATATTCCATACTGCACCAATAACTTGTATGTTGCATATTTCGACAACGATATTGTTGTTTTCACAAGTAATATTAAATGCAGTTGAATAAGAATTCACATTTTAGACGACGAGAGTGTATAATACTAAAGTTATTATTAAAAAAAATCTATCAAACAGTTCTCAAAAAAGATTATCTAATTTTTCTAATAATCTTGCATGTTGATGTCCCTTTTTATAAACTGTAAAGAAAATTGAGAGAAACTATTAACACATATACAGTATTCAGGATTCCGGTCAAAATTCACCATAAAAAGCTCTTTACGAAAGCTGAGTTGAAAAGACATACCACATATCTGTCACTTTAAAACAATCGAGAGAAACAAATTATATGCTTACTGTTTCACCCACTGACGAAAAATTTAAATAAGGTTTTTAAAGAGCGCCCTTATTAACTTACATTTCGGTCCAGTAATTCTATTATATCTCTTTTGGAAATCGCGAATAATAACTCTATTAAATCTCTCTTGGGAAACGCGAAAGACAAAGCAGAGTTAAATCAAAAATCGGGGATTTACGAAATAAAATGTCTAGATTGCAATAAACAATATATATCGATAGGAATACGAACTATAAAGAACATATGACGCACATTAAGTTTAATCGTCCTGAGAAATCCAGTTTAGCAAAGCACGTGCTAGAAAATAGTCATAATGTAACCGTAGATGGTTTACACGTAATCTAAAATATAAATAATCGTCGTGAATTAGATAGCTGTGAAAGTATATACATTTCAAAAAAAAACAAACCGATAAGGGTTCAATGACATTGTGTATTTAAATTCGTGGAAAAGAAAAATACTACCCTGAAAATGGGTTAGTTTCAAGACCAGAATATATTTTAAAATTAGATTCGTTTCACATAACGAATCTACAGGGATTTGTTTCTGTGGGAATTTTACCGCGGATGCAGGTGAGTAGTCTATATTATGCCGGTTTCGGACCACATAATTTTGAACGCACAAATTTAGAGATATTTATCGATTTTACAGCACATTTTACTATAAATTCTACTCATCATTGTCATTATTTAACACATTTATATCAAAAACCATGTTTTTTATCAACTTTTGCTCGTACAAATCAAAAAATCAACATAAAATTCAATTTTCAGAGTAACCACCAAATTGTGAACGACTAAAAATAGACATATTTTCTAAATTTAGTGCTGTTTATATTCATTTTTAACACATTTACCTCAAAACACTCATTTTCACTTATTGAAACCTCAAAATTACATGAAAAAACTCAATTTTGAAATACCACGAAATCGTGAACCTCTAAAAATAAGTATATTTTCTAGTTTTACTGCTGTTTTTACTAATTTCTATTTACTAATTTATTCATAGAAAATCATTAATAAATATAGTATTTTCATTTAATTTAAATTATCATAATTTTATTTTATCATCATCAACATGTCTTTGTGGACGTAAACATGTATTGCAATGTCTACCTGCAATACCCTCTTTACTGTTGTGTAAACTTTTTGAAAAATCCTAGACACCAGAAAGCAACTCATTGTACGAGTACGTTTACCTACCTATCTTTGTAATCTTCTTATGCTGTTAAGCGGCAAGGGATATTATTCTATTGTTCAGGTGAAATACACATGCTTTAAACATATATTTGTGGAAAAACCCCAACTACAGTCATTAACCAACTAGTTAATTTATACCCCCTCATAGTAATATTTGTGTATTTAGGAAGGTACAAATATTGTAGCAATTCGAATATAGTTATTATTAGTTTTGAGTTTAGGCAAGAGTCGTTGATAGAAGAATTGCTGTCTTGAATTTTTTTCTTTTACGACCTCGTGATAAAAACAATCACAATTTTTCTAACTTTTTTGCTCAAAAAACTATGGAAAAATATGAAAGATACAGACGATATAAATTTAATAAAGTGTTTGATACAAAGACGAATAGTGCTACATTTGATAATTTAAACGTTAGTTTCAACAATGGTGAAATCAAAGAAGCACAAATTGTGCACTACCGTATAGGGCATTATCTCATTATAAACCCGTATGCTCCCGAGGAATATGGTTCAGTTGTGTACCTTAATAACGCAACAATTGATGTCAATGTTGTAGACCGAATACTAATAAATACAATCCAAGGTGAACTAAGAATAATATTCAACACGCCGGAGGAGAAATTGTTTTTTATTAATGAAATAGAAAGGTATGTATTAGACTGGCCCATATTTATGAGGTTGGTTTTTTTTTTTTGGTCTCATAGTCCTAAACTGTTGTCCTTCAATAAAAAATATTGTATACCAAGTTTCATAACATTATTTTAATATTAAGTGGACCCTCATGGGAGATGAATTATGTTAAAAATCTATGAAAAATTAAAAAAATCAATTTTTGATAAAAAGTTTGGGAAATGAACAACAATGATATGAATAAAGATTTTCTTTATTGAATTTAATGTATAATTAATAAGTAATACAAGATATACATTATACATTGCAATTAAAAGTAGATATTGTTTATATACAGTATCAATTTTAATTATAGTTCAAAATGATGTAGCCATGGTTTCTTTGCTTACATCTGGGAAACGTTTACGGTAAGATCTTACAACTTGAATTATATAATTTTTTTGCTCTTCATTTTTTGATAGTATATTATTATATTCCTGAATTAACTTAATCCCTCTTTCGGCTGCATCGTTAACGACTTTTATTTTTTTAACGATCCCAAGACAATGCTTGTACTGCTCATTTATTCCCCAAGCTTGTGGATCTTGTTCTAGGAAATTTGTAGGTAAATTAAACCTTTGAAAAAAACCTTTAGAATGTTTCGAAACGAAATCAGACATTTCCAGATTCAAGATATTCCTCCTTACGTCGATTTCTATTTTATTAGACTCTCCAAATAATCCATCACATTCTAATGCCTCGACCATTTTTCTTTTAACATTTACCGGAATTTTGTCATCATAAAACGCTAATGCAGAAGCTTCTGCAGATAAGTACCACATATCATTTTTAAATTTAAGTACTGCGGCATCCGCAATTTCACGATTTATTTCCTTGAAAAGTATTAATTTCTTTAAAAACATAAGATCATGATAAGGCGCGAGATGTGCAAAGGGGGCTGTGTACCATGCTTTGATGTACAATTTAACAACAAAAATACAAAACTCTAAAATACTTGTTTCTTCTGAAACTGTTAGATGGAATTGATCTCTGTATAAAAAGATCTTTAGAGAATAAATTGCTTTTGCCATCCACCGTGCATGATGTATTGCCCCAGGAGCTCGAACTGAAACTTTGGAACTTCTCCCAAGGAATAGCAGGGCAAGTTGCAATAGCTCATTGTAATCATGGCGAGGCAGTTGAGTTTTTAAAGTATTGTCGACAAAGGAAAGAATTTCAGTTATATCATTTTTAAATATTTCCTGAACACGAGTTATTTCCATCGCAGACTTGATTTTCGTGCTGTCAATTTTATTCCAAAATTGTTTGAAACGTTTAAATAAGGGAACATCAGGCCCACTGGAGGGTGGCATCAACTTCTCAAATCCACTTTTCAATACAAGCTCATAAATGTGATGCCTACATGGTAAATACAATAAGTTTCTTTCTAAAATTTGTTCCAATATATTGCAACAACCATTAATCCTACCAAAATTGGAAGCTGTTGTATCGCAACAAATGACAAAACATGCTTATATTTCTCATAGAATAATTTTATTTAAATATTACATAATAAAACTTTAACGGCCAGGGATATGTAAAAAATTCGAAATTTTTCATAAAAAATATTACTTTCTTTATCATATTCCGGTTAATTTAAGGGGTACAATAGTTATCAATATACCATTTGAAAGGTCTTGATCAGCTGCAAATAGTTTTATATAGGTAACCTCTCATTATAATAAACGGTAATGTGAGAAAATAGCAAATAACATAACACATAAAACACATTTTCAAATATTTCCATGACTTCAGTTTTCATTTGCCATGAGGGCCTACTTAGCATTAAAATATTTGCACCAAACTTCTCACACAAGATATTTAGTGAAATGGTAACAATATTGGTGGGTGAGACCAAAAATATATGGAGAAAAAAATTCCCCCCTTGTAACGATGGGCCGGTCTAGTATGTATTAATAAATGATTATTACATTGATGCTTAATTTAATGTAACCTGTTGCAGCAACGATTCGTCGAGTTCGAGCGATGGATCGACGGACTCGGGAAATAGTTCTTAAATATAAATTAGTAAATAAAGTATTGATGTTAATTATATTATTTTCTTTAACTTTTGAAGAATAAATATTTATTTTTTAAAAAATTCTTATAATTTTGTTGCTATAAATGAGTTTTAAAATTAAAAAAGGCTCGTCAATACTATTAACAGACAAATTTAAGACAGTTGAAGGAGGTGAAATAACTGGCGGTTTTATAAATTTTTTAATCCCTATATTAGCCGCAGCAGCTGGACCAGTATTGGCAAATATTTTAAATAAGGTTGTTGACACAATAGATGATAAACTTCATGGACTGAGCGATGAATCGCGAATAAAAGGTAGGTCATTAACATTAGAACTTCCTAATCAACCTCCAATTCCTTTAAAGAAAACGTTGTCTCAAAAAGATAAAGACACAATAGAAAAAAATATTAGAACTCTTATGAATATAACTAACAAAGAAGATTCAGATTGTGAAGATGATATACCATTACTGTGTTTTGATAAAAGCAAACAAGTTGAAAATATTAATCCAACAGAAGAAGTTAAAAAATTATTAAATATACAAGATCCTCGATTATTCGAAACAAAATCATAAATGTTTCGTCTCTTACGTTAAATAACAAACATATAAAAATAATAAACACCACCAACCACAATTTACATCAGCAGAATTTTGGAATTTATAATTATTATGAGTTACTGTATAACTTTTTTGAATTATAAATTTTTCTGGTAATGAATTACCAAATGAATCAAAGAAATTCACTAATTTATTAGTATTATCTACATACATAGCAACCCAATGTGTTCCAGTATTCCAATCTAAATTGAAAATATTATACTTATTTAAATTATCTATTCCATATGTTAGCAATTTATCTGAACTTATGTTTATTTCCTGGTTTGTAATTAATTTAAAAATATTTTCCAAGTCAATATTTGATAATGCTATCCTATTATCATTTTTACATTTATCAATTAAATATTTCAAAATAATATTACTCATTTATAATACTTTGAATAATTGTTGAATTGACTGAGAATCAAAACTTTGATTATCAGTTAAAACAGCTGTTTTATTAGCACCATCTGCTCCTGCATTTTTATATGCTTTATAAATTATATTTGAATTCTTTATATTATTTTTATATTCTCTGAATGATTTGTAATCACATAATTTTGTTGGATAACAAATACCATTTTTATTAATAGTATAAAAACCTGTTTTAGTATACTCATTACATATTTGTGATTGATCAATATTAATATAATTTTCCAAGTCACTTATTATACTTTTATGAATAATTATTTCACTATAACTTGATTTCATTCCAGCTGGTATAAATGTACCAGTTTGTTGAATATATATTACATGCTGTTGTTTATGTCTTCCTTCTGTGAATAATTTTTCTGCTAAATCTGTTATACCATTTTTCTTATGTGCATCGTCAAATATATTAAGACTGTGTGTTCTTAATTCATTTGGAATACTATCTTTTTCATATCTATATATATTAAAATAAATAAAGGTTTCTTTACATAATTCTTTAATTACTTGAATATCTTTTTCTAATTCGTTTCCATTAGGTAAAAAATAATTTATTTCTGAAATAGATTTTCTTTCCATACCAAATATTATTTCTTGAGCAATTGTTGATTTACCAGATCCAGATGGACCTATAATTATTATTCTTTTTGTTTGTGATAATAATTCACCACCCATTTTTCTTTCAATTAATGATCTCAATCCAAAATTTGTATTATCATTATTATTAAATAGCTTTTTCTTTGGTCGACCACTATTAGTCATAATTAGTATTAATTAGTATTTATTAATAATTAAACGTCTGCGACTGAGAAGCAAAGCTTTGATCGATTTTCGATCTCGCAGCGAAGCGCTGAATTAAATGTATAAAAATATATTTATAATAAATATGAGTAATGTTAGTGTTAAGTATTATACACATTTACCAAAGATGAGTAATTCAAATATATCAATAAATAAATCAATAGCAAAGTCATTAAAAAATATAATAAATACAAAAGATCAATGGACTGCAATAAATGATGCAAAAAATTATTATAAAATAAATTTAGCAACCGAATATTTAAATAGACTATCTAAAGAAAATATTTCCAAAAGAAAATTTGTAAAAGAGAAAAAAGTATCACAAAAAACTTTAGATTCGGCACTAATATTAATTAAACAAGATCCTAAAATTAAATCATCACAACTAAACTCTGATACATCCACAAGTTCTAATTCCCATATAAATTCTATTGAGGTTGGGTCGCATTCGTCCGCAGTTGTCCGCAAAAAAACGCAAAAGAATACAAAGAGATTAAAAGTATGCAACATGAATAGGACCAACTACAAATGTCATATATGCAGTTGGTCCTATTCATGTTGCGCGGAGTGTATTCAAGAAATTATAAATAGAATATCTGTTAAATTAAGAGTTTTTAAAGAAAAAGATCATGCCGATATAATTGAAGAATCAATCGATTATGCTGGCACATTTTTCTTAATTAATTCATTCATTAGGAGAAGAAAGGATGACATAGAAGATCACGAAGATGATTATAAAAATATTGATGAAATTCCTGTTGGTGGAATTGATATTAGAATTCCAATGAAATATATGTTGGCAAAATTTTCTCAACCAAATATAGTTCATTGTGAATCAATTGTATTCAGAATTGAAGTATTAAAGTTAATGGAATATTTGTTTGTAATTCTTATCAAATGGATATGCAAGCAATTGAATTATCTAAGAAAGATAAAACATTAATTCTTAATAAAAAATTACATACATTACCAGAAACAATATATTCAACATTAATGGAACAAGTATTATCAAATAAAACAACATTAGCAATAAATATTAACTTATCATCTCCTTATGCTTGTAATCTTTATTATGTGTTTTATAATGAGAAAACAGGATTATTTAATCCAGATCCTGACGTGTACACAACAAATCATGAAATAACAGCAAATGGAAAAACATATCCATTCTCGAATAACAAAGGTTTCTTAACAAATAAAAACCATATTATTCAACAACATTATGATGATTTCCTAAACAATACAAATGGTTCATATATAACAAAAAATAAATGGGTAAATAATTTTAGAATATATTCAGCTGCAATTTATGGATTAATTCAGACACAGGGATTAATATTAAAAATTACATTAAACAAAGGATTTATTTCTAATGATATTAAAATTCTTGTTATTACACAAGTAAAAGATGTTTAATTTAATGGAATAAATGATTGATCGATCTTCGATCTCGCAGCGAAGCGCTGAATTAAAAATAATTTTTTATGACCAAGATTATAATGATAAGTTATTAGATTGTAATTATCATTTATTAATATTCAATAACAATAATATTATTGCTGGAATAGAATATATGAAATATAATGATATATTTTCTAGATTAGATGTTCAAAATTTATATTCAATATTTCATATTAATAAGCAAATAAATATATTTAAAGAACATATGTATGTATATGGAAATGTTTGTCTTGTTAAATTTAATATAAATAAGAAAATCTTGAATATATTAATTGGAAATGAAGTAAATTATTATTATAATTATTTAGTAAATTTATTTCCAAATGAATATTATACAATATTTAACAAAAATGGAATTGTAAATAATGGTTATGCTGGTGATATAAATAAAAATGTAATAATTTATAAAAATATTATAATCAATGAAAATTCAAATTATAATCCCGTTGAATATTTCACTATTGATTTACCATCTGCACCATATATTTGTGATACATCAAAACCAAATGAAATAATAGATTCTATAAAATTACAAAATTCAAATATTTTGAAAAGAATTTTAGATGATGACATTATTACTGTAGATGAAAATAAAAAACTAATTGAAGAACTAAAATCGTATAAATATAATAAATTTAAACCCATAATAAAGGAATTAAAAAATTATAAAACTGTATTAGAAAATTATTATAAAACAAATATAAAATTATCAATAGCAAAACTAGAAAAGAAACAACAGATTAGAGAAGAATTAGAAGGATTTGTAAAAGAATTAAAATATTACAGAATGAGATTAAGTAATTACATTAACAAGTAATATACTAAAAGTAAGATAAAAAAGGATAGTTTCAGAATATTAAAAATCAAATAATTAACAATCATATCTAATACAGTATAATCCCGATAGTATGAACTTGCGTTAATGTGAACAACGCAGTAATATGAACATCAGTATTGTTCCATTAGGTATCCTGTAACGTGAACAGTGTATATTATTCAGTAATATGAACATCATATATTGTAAGTGATACTTTCCTGTGAAATGAAATGGGGAATCCCGTATTTTTCCGGGATTCCCATTGTGTGAATATGGGTTGCTTTATCCCTGTTTCACAACATGTAGTATGAGCTGAACATTACTATAATCCTGTTGTTTGTGCTAAGTGTATTGTAAAATGTCTCAGGTTAGGAAAAAGTGTTTATCATTATATGAAAAAGCCAAAATTATAGAAGAACACGAAAAAGGCGCGAGTGTAACAGCTTTATCCAAAAAATATGGAGTAGCGAAGTCCACAATTTGTTCAATAAAAAATAAAAAAGCTAAAATTATAAAAGTGGTTAGTAATACCTTAAAACCCAGTAAAAAATGTACATTAAGAACACCTGAATATCCAAAAATGGAAAGTGCTCTGTATAAGTGGTTTCTCAGGCAACGCGAAAAAAACCATCCTGTTACTGCAGACATATTTAAACAAAAAGCATTAAGTTTGCATGAGAAAATTAATGGAGGTCGTGGAAACTTCTGTGCGAGTCATGGCTGGCTTCAACGATTTAGAATGCGGTATGGCATACGATTTTTGAAAATAACCGGAGAAAAATTATCATCTCAACCAGAGCTTGTCGATCCTTTCCAAGAACAATTAAAACAAAAAATTACGGAATTTGGTTTAACTGAACAGCAGATTTATAATGCAGATGAAACTGGGTTATTTTGGAAGCTTTTGCCTGAAAAAACGTACGTTTCATTTTCCGAAAAAACTGCTCCGGGTTTGAAAATGACAAAACAGCGAATAACGTTTCTTGGTTGTATAAACGCAACAGGCACTCATAAATTAAAACCGCTGGTGATTGGAAAATCAAAAAATCCCAGGTGCTTCAAAAATTTCAATAATCCAGTTGTCTACAGAAATAATAAAACTGCATGGATGACAACAGAAATTTTTAAGAACTGGTTTTTTCAACAGTTTATTCCAGAGGTGAGCATGCAAAATTAAATTTCTGTGATGTATTTTGAAAAGTTGTAGGTTAAAATATTTTTACGTAGTCAAAGCCTTCCAGAGAATGCTATCCTTCTTCTTGACAATGCTCCCTCGCATCCACCAGCGCAAGAACTAAGAAGCAATGATGGTAAAATTTTTGTTATGTTTATGCCCCCGAACGTAACCCCGCTGATTCAACCTATGGACCAAAATGTATTAAGACTTACAAAACTTGGCTACAGAAATCGATTATTGAGTTCCATAGTTTCTAAAACGGAAAACATACCAGTTGCGCTTAAAGATCTGTCACTAAAAGATGCTGTCTTGAATTTGATAGCTGCGTGGGAACGTGTAGATCCATCGGTAATTGCCAAATGTTGGCATAAGATATTAAATAAAAACAACACCGAATTTAATGAAGAAGATGATCTTCCATTGTCTATTTTGCAACAGAAGTGGACCAAAGAACCTGATGAAATACGCAACACAATCACTTTGTTACAAGCACTAGAACCTGAACCAGTGGCATATACAGCAGCAGACATTGAAGAATGGAATATGGATAAATTTGACAATGAAGGCAATGAGAATGAATTGTCGGGAGAAAGCGATGATGAAATTCAAGTGTCTGAAAGGAGCGAAATAACCCACTCTGCTGCTGTAGAAGCTCTAAATATTGCAATAAAATGGGCCGAATTCAACGAATTAGATATTAGTCATATTATAAGTCTTAAAAATATTCACTAAAAAGCTATATTATTAAATGTTTCTAATAAGAAAGTACAAACAAGGATAACTTCATTTTTTCCAGTAGTGCCATGTAATGTACTACCCATAAATAATAAAAACATGTTTTAAATAATTTCTTTTTAATTCGTCCTCGCTAATGTGAACCTATGCCGTAGTTTGAACAAGCCGAGATTTTTTGTGTTCACACTAACGAGATTGTACTGTATTTCTAAAATTATAAAAATTAGTAAGATTGTTATAAATAACCATTTAATTTTTTTATTTTCCATATACAATTGATTTGTTGAATTTGATGGAGCCTGTGGTTTATTGACTTATCAATAATAATATATTTTGTATACGTATTTCGACAACCAAGTTGTCATCATCAGCAGATAAAATCAAAGTGTCGCACCTGGTAAAAGAAGAATATTGTAAATTTACGATCCGCATCGTTGAAAACCAAGATGTGCACTGTGTCTGTTTTCACAAGGTTTTTCATTTTTGCACTACACCGAAAAAGTGTTATTATGGTCAAAAATGTGTGTGATTTATGTGTGTTTTATGATATTGTTCCTCTTGTCTTTCAATAAATAATAAAAAGGGGCCGGCGTCATAAACATTTACCAGATGGCCTGAAAACGAATGCTTTCTGTACACGTTCTGTTATCAAATGTAAACAATCCATATTAACACTGTGGTTATTTTCTAATACATGTCTCGCTATACCCGATTTTTCCGGTCGGTTGATTTTTATGTGCGAAAGGTGTTCTTTATACCTGGTTTCGATCGATCTTTTGGTTTGGCCGATGTATTGTTTATTGCACTCTAAACATTCAATTCGGTAGATTCCCGATTTTTTATTCTCAGCGAATTTTGTCTTTTGCATTTCCTAACAGCAATTTAAGGGTATTATTAGGGCGGGAACATACCTTAAACCCGTGATCTTTAAAAATACTATTCAGATTTTTTGTCACACGATGGAAAGGTAAACAAACAAAATACTTTTCCCGATTGCTCTGTGGTGAAAGACATGTGGTGTCACGGACTGTTTTTCTTATGTATCGGGAATCTACCGAATTGAATGTTTAGAGTGCAATAAACAATACATCGGCCAAACCAAAAGATCGATCGAAACCAGGTATAAAGAACACCTTTCGCACATAAAATTCACCCGACCGGAAAAATCGGGTATAAACATGTATGTTGTTAATATAATTGTTTACATTTGATAAAGAACGTTTACAATTATCGCGAACTGGACGCGTATGAAAGTTTTGCACATCGTAAAGAATTCAGGCCATCTGGTAGACCAACAAATTCAACGCCTCATTTTCTCTAAACTGAAAGACAAGAGGAACAATATCATAAAACACACATAAATCACACACATTTTTGACCATAATAACCTTTTTCGGTGTAGTGCATGTTAGTTTAAGTAAAAGTATTTTTAAAAACCTTGTGAAACAGACACAGTGCACATATTGGTTTTCAACGATGCGGATCGCGTACGGAGTATATTTTCGACAATTTCTTCGCCGTGTTTTAAGGTGCGACACTTTGATTTTATCTGTGATGATGACAACTTGGTTGTCGAAAATTAAAATTTAAAAATAGTTAGATTGTTATAAATTATATATTAATTTTTTTATTTTCAAATACAATTGATTAATTTTTAAATCTGCATCATTCAATAATTCATTTGTAATCATTTATTGGTGATTGAAAGAGTATTTGACAAACGTCTTTTTGCTCTTTGTCTATCAACATATCTAATGATTGGTTGCTTATTTAATAAATTATTAATTTTATCTTCATCATAATGATTTACATCTTTTAATTCTTTTTCCAACACATTAATTTTATTATCTTTATATTCAATTTCTTCATCCATTTTCTCAATAATATCAACTGCTGCAATTTCCAATTCTTTTAAAATTCTGTTTTCAGTATATAGTTGTTCTGATGTTTTTGATTTTGAACCAACGAATAATTTATTAAATTCAATGCAAACAGCTTTAATTTTATTTTGTATAATTCTCAATTGATTTTTATCTGTAATATCAATCAATGACATTATTTACTAGATAAAGATTTTACAGACTTATTAAAATTTTCTTCAAAATTTTGATCATCTGATGTACTTGGATTGTCTTTTAATCTCTTTGTATTCTTTTGCGTTTTTTTGCGGACAACTGCGGACGAATGCGACCCAACCTCAATAGAATTTATATGGGAATTAGAACTTGTGGATGTATCAGAGTTTAGTTGTGATGATTTAATTTTAGGATCTTGTTTAATTAATATTAATGCTGAATCTAAAGTTTTTTGTGATATTTTTTTATCTTTCACAAATTTTCTTTTGGAAATATTTTCTTTAGACAGCCTATTTAAATAATCAGTCGCTAAATTTATTTTATAATAATTTTTTGCGTCATTTATTGCAGTCCATTGATCTTTTGTATTTATTATATTTTTTAATGACTTTGCTATTGATTTATTTATTGATATATTTGAATTACTCATCTTTGGTAAATGTGTATAATACTTAACACTAACATTACTCATATTTATTATAAATATATTTTTATACATTTAATTCAGCGCTTCGCTGCGAGATCGAAAATCGATCAAAGCTTTGCTTCTCAGTCGCAGACGTTTAATTATTAATAAATACTAATTAATACTAATTATGACTAATAGTGGTCGACCAAAGAAAAAGCTATTTAATAATAATGATAATACAAATTTT